>JAJSPD010000011.1:600000-1056589 GCA_021307315.1 Bisporella sp. PMI_857 | reverse complement strand
CGCTGCTCCGATACTCAGCTCGGTATGCCTGTGAGTCGGACAATACCGAATCTTTTTTAATGTCCCAGAGTGACACACCTTGGTAAGGCTGGGAGACATTCACAGATCGCAGCCAAAAGAGGACTAGCGGCTTTGTTTAACAACTGTGCTACTTCCCCTCTCTCTTTGTTAAATGTAACCGCCATGCCCTCATCGCAAACACATCAGCTTCACCAATTTATATTCCCCTGCAATATCATCCTTTACAATTCGGTTCAAGGAAGCGGAAATCTACACCAGTATCACGACGTCGCGGGGCATCTACGAGTACAAGAAGCTTGCGGAACCGACAAAAGATGTCAGACTAGTTACCCTCCTTCCCGGGGAAGGCGACGAGCGTATTAAGCTCAGAATTACGCAAGCTACTCTGGAGAGGTCTGCACGCCTACATAGAAATGGCCAACACTTGAAACATGCTCGAACAAGTCTTCCAAGTGACTGGGAAGCGTATGAAGCTCTTGAAGGACGAATACTGTACATCCACAAAGATGCGACAGGAACTATGTCCACCTCATTGCAGTATCCAGATGGCAGCATTACTCCATTAGTGAATATCGTCAAAAAGACAAGTGAAGAGGGAGTTCCAAGTCGAGAGGTTGATTATGAAGCGCTCTCATATATCTGGGGAGTCGAAGATAATCCTCTGGAAGTTCTGATTGACCTTGCTTCCAAGGACTCAGAGGAGGATGTGGCAGAAATACAGGTTTTGGTCTCAACACACCCTCTGCGATATGCTACACTCTTGGTGGGGCAGAATCTTGAAGGCTCATTACGACATCTAAGATCCAAGAACACAAAAAGAGTACTCTGGGTTGACGCTATCTGTATCAACCAAGCAGATATTGTGGAGAGAAACACCCAAGTGTCTCGCGTGGGAGACATTTTCAAGTTGGCAGAGCGTGTCATAGTGTGGGTAGGGCCATCGACAGAGGACAGTCAGCTTGCAATGCAAACGCTCGATTATCTCGGCAGACAGGTGGTGTCAACAACTGATCGGCGTCGTGCACCTGCGCCAGATGCTGTGAAAAAGACATGGTTCGAGTCTTCCGTTCAGCTCCCATTCGGCGACAGCACCTGGAAGGCTATCAGTAACCTACTTCAACGCTCATGGTTCGAGCGTCTATGGGTTGTTCAAGAGGCGCACCTGGCTCGCGGGGGTTTGTTCTTATGCGGTGAGGATGAGCTCGACTGGATCATTTTCCGCTACGCTATCCTCGCTCTTTGGTACAACAAGGCGGCATCGTGGAGCTTGCCACCAGTGATGAGGTTGATAGGAAATCTGGTAGAACTGCTTCCTGACAAACACCCAATTTCAGACGTGTTCTACCAAGTGTATAGCAGATCTTGTACAGACTCTCGGGACCGAGTATATGGCCTCCACGGGCTTTCCCGCGAAGTTTCCAGTAATTGGTACGTCCAAATTACTCTTTATCAGTCGACGAGGTTTACAGAGATACGACTATAGCTCACATCAACTACTCCAAACGTCTAGAATTTTTACGTCTTTGCCACGTAGAAAATCCTAAGGCAGTGGCCAGCCCTTCCTGGGTTCCAGACCTATCTTCCAAGTTGAAGATCTCACGAAGAATGGATTGGCAATTCACAGCAGGGCACTCTCGTTCCGAAGTATCCTTCAAAATGCCAAACACATTGAATGCTACAGGTATTCAATGCGCAACCGTCACGCACATCCATGAACCTCTACGAGCAGGCGCAGATGTACTTGAATGTTTGCGGTTGGTACGGGGATGGGAGCCTGAGAATCTGGAGTCAGGAAAATACGTCACTAGAGGAAGTGTACGTGATGCATACGCTAGAACACTGGCTGGAAATGCTCTGAAGGACAGGTTTCCAGAGCGTGACTACGCTGGATCCTTTGATGAATGGATCGCCCAAGACTCACCGACAGCTCTCTTTGGTGCAAATGCAAAGACATCTCTTTCAGCTGACTCCAAACCAACACCGATGGAGAAACTGGCTCTCTCCTTGTTACCAGGTCGCGCGTGGGTGACATCATCTGAGGGCTACTTCGGTCTAGCACCACTTGCTGCTTGTACAGGTAATATCTCCCGTGATTTTCGTTAAGCTTAGCTGATAATGATCTTCCCAGCTGATATCATCTCCGTCTTCCTCGGCTGCGAAACACCTATCCTCATCCGTCCACAACCCAACAATACATTCCAAGTCCTAGGTGAATGCCTCATCTTCGGTCTCAATGATTCCAACGCCTTCCTAGGACCCCTCCCCTCGCCCTGGGCGGCTCACGTCTTTAACGACTCAACGGGTGTCTTCACTGTTCTCCGCTTCTACAATGCTGAGACGAAAACTACATGTGACGAAGATCCCAGGCTTGGCCCATTACCGGAAGAATGGGAGGCTGTCGATCGCGGCGAGAGGACCTCAGAAGATCCACGCATACTTAGATGTTTTAAGAATAAGCAGACGGGGGAGATTGTCAACTCGGATCCGAGGATGGAGCCTGGGGTTTTGAGGGGTAGGGGTGTGAAGCTGAGGATTTTCGCTTTGGTTTGATGGGGATGGTGGGGTATTTTGGGTGATTGCGTCTCTAGTGATTTATGGATTATGATTTGTGTGATTTTTGCCGTCCTTTCTTAGTGTCCATGCCCCTGAATTGCGGGCTGGTTTAGCTAGGCTGCAGACTAGGCGCAAGATAGTTTTCGCGTTGCTGGTTTACCTCAATGGTCTTTTTCTTCATTGGCTACCATGGCGCCAAGCGATCCAGATGTTGGCAGGGAGCAGCTAACTATTGGTTGCTGCACCCTTGCGATTGGAAACAAGAACTAAGCCCTCTTAGGACGCGGCTGAAGAGCGCAATGTCTGTTCCTAACTATACTGCATACAAACCTCTTTTCAGGGCTTGTATAAGATAGTTTTATTGACAATACTTGTCCAATATCGAACACACATTGCGCTTGTAGAGTTGGCACCTACTATACTTTAGAGCAGAGATTTCTAGGGAACCAACCAGCTGAATGTGTAACTCAGTTACACATTTAACAATAGCATCCTTCACAATCCACACTACCTTAAGCTATAATTCCATTTACTGATACTTTAATTGCTGTTGGCAAGAAAAAGTTTATTTTATTAAAGATATAAAATTTCAGCTCGTTCAATCGGAGCGTGTAACGCTTGTCACGGCATGCGCTGTGCATCTACAGATACAGGGGCAACAGTGGTATAACAAGAGAATTTAAAGCTAAAGAGATGATTTGGCTTCGTGACACTTTGAACCAAGAATATAAGAAATGGATTGCCTCTTCACGCAGTACCCGTACGGCTCCAATCAAGGAATACCCTAAAAAGGATCGTCTCAGACAATTCCTTATCAGGAGACAATCAAGGGTGACCCCAGACTTGGGTTGAGAGCACAGCCAAAATACGAAGCTAAGACTTCTACTCCAGGTTATGCAGGACATGCATCCAATCTTCTATTCTACCAACGTGGATCTATAACCAGCTTCTAACATTATTTATCTGTCAATATTTGTCTCGATTACCCCTAGCGACTTTCCGATTCTGATGGATAGGTCTTTGATGGATAGATCTGGAGCAAGCAAAACAGGAAATGAGACTTCAAAATCAAACTCTTTAAAGAGCCAGTTCCGAAACTCCGCGCCAATCATACTATCTAACCCAAACGATGCCACGGAAGGACCTTCTAAAGCCATATCGTCGACGTCTATGGCTAAAATACTTGAAAGCCTTTTAGCGAGATGGTCTGAGATAACATAGAGAACATATTCAGGTCCGCCACTTATTGCGGCCTTGATATCTCCCACTGCACTGTTTCCAGATCTTGGCCCCATTGCACTCTTGCCTTTCGTTCCATTTGGTGCCATTATAGCCTCTACACTAGCACGAAGGTGGCGAAACCGTGGAGTTTGGAACCAGAAGGTATCAGCTGTGGCAGCTGAAGAAAATGCACCTGCAACAGACGAAGCCTCAAGACCCAAAATGATCTGAGAGTCTTGAATAACTGCCTCTACTACTCCAGCTGATGATTGTTGCATGATAGCTGCTTCAAAGCCACGTAGCATCTCAACTTCACTGATGCCAACAATACCCCGCCGTCTTAAAATTGCCTCAAGTTCATGATGCTCTCCGACGTAGCCCACGTCAAGGATAGCTGGGAGTACAATCGACACAGCAGGAAGGCCTTGCAAGTTTCTGCTCCGGGCAAGGGAGTCTAGATAGGAATTTCCTGCACAATAATTGCTTTGTCCGGGATTCCCAATTGTAGCTGATAGCGAGCTCATCATGAGGAAAAAATCAAGTGACTGTCCCTGTAGACCTCTGTGGAGATTCTCTGCCACCTTGACTTTAGGAGCGATTGTATCTTGATATTGATCGTAGGTCATGTTCTCAAAGAGGGAGTCCTTGAGTTCCAGTTAACAAAAGACTTGCAATGGAGACTTGTAAAACTTACATTCAAGACCATAGCTGCGTGTACAACGCCTCGGATAGGGCGCTCAGAGCTTTCTTGGGCAATTACTTTCATTACTTCATCCTCATTCGTAGCGTCTGCTCGATAGATAGTAACAGAAGCACCGTCTTTCCTCAATGACCTGACTAGTTGCGCTGCCTCGGGCTTGTCGATGCCTGAGCGAGATAGAAACGCGAAGTGTTTAGCACCTCTTGCCATCATCCATACTGTGAGGCTACGACCGAGTCCGCCAAGGCATCCGACCAAGACGTAGCTCGCCTCCGACGAGAATCTTACCTCAGTAGAGTTCCGTACCTAGCATAAAAGTCAGATGCGTCGTAAGGTTCGAAGGGTTAAGATACCTTGATGAAGTCTTGACCATACTGGTAGGTGAGAACAGCGCTGTTCATGCTCGTTAAGACCGTTGAGGCACTTGCCGCTAGGGATAGCGATCCGACGCTACACTTATCGATCCTTCTCTCAAATGTTTCTATGTCACCTTTCAAATGACTAATAGCCCCTTCCAAGACATGTCCAAGTGCATCTTCATCATGCGTATACAGCATATCAATACTTGTCGACAAAAATGTTGCACCTCTGGTAAACGGGAGGATGTCGGGTGGCTCCTGAATATTGCCATCGAGAAGCACGAATATAGCCCTTGCTGGAACATACCGCCATACTTCCTGACTGATTGGAGAAAACTCATGCGATATGACGCTTGATAAACCTTTGTCTCGAATCAATTCCGTGATAATTGAGGGTATTTCTGTCGTCGAAACCCGAATTATATCAGAAAGCGGTATCCCCTGGGCCAGATAATGGGTTTCATCCTCCGTGTTGTCCACAACTAGTGTATAAGTGTATCCAACAGTTTTACTGAGACTAATAAAAGCCTGAACGAAGCTGGTTGGTGCTGGAAGTAGCAAAATGTGCTGGCCGTTTTGTGCTTTTGATGCCCTGACAACAGCGTTCCAAACAGCGCAGATTCTAGGTAGACTAGCTACAACATCTTCTCCACACATGTCGATGGGACATATGGAAGAGCGAGAAACACGCATCCTAGTAGAAAATACTTTGTTGGTGTAAGCCACAACACGTTGGCCTAAAAGTAAGTTGTTGAGGCTCTTCCCGATAGCAACAACTTGGCCTACAACTATCCGTACCTTTTGACTCCGAGATTGAAAATCTGCTGGATCTATCTCCGAAACCGAAACCTGCACTTCAACTTCATCTGGCGCTAGCTGAGTTTCTTCCATACGGCTTAATTCATTAAATACTAGTTGTCCGCTCACAACTGTGCCTTCTAATGCTTTCGTAGTCGTCAGCAAGGTGTTGTTAGGTTTTGGTGAATTAGATAAAAGATCGCTCAATCGCGTATTGTAAACTATGCGGCTGATATGGATCCTCCCTTTGTGAAGCCACATCTCGGTTTCTGTATCAGAATTCACATTTTCTAGCTTGCGAATAGTGTCGAAGATCGCGTTCATGACATTTTCTACATCTTCTTCCACATCAACATCGAGAATCGCAATTTTGGCATTGGCCTGTTCTGAGAGAATTGCTCGGATCAAGCCTACAGCTAGAGAACCGCCAGTCCGTTTGCCTTCATTGACCCCTGCCGTCACCCAGACTGTTGGGGTTCCGGAGCAAAGCACCTTCTTCAAGGATTCGAATGAGCTGCCGTTCAGGGTCAGGAGGGTAGCGCCTTCAAGGTCATCTATAATCAATGTTCTGTCGGCGCCAGGGTCAAAGGCTCCGAGTTCCTTGGCTACGAGACGTAATTGATGCTCAAAGTTTTGATTTGTCACATTTTCCATCAAAGTTGTTCTTTTGTTAAGTGAAAGTATAGTAGCATCTTTGCGAGCGACCTCTCCATTCAAGTGTGTTTCCTCGGAATAAGAAGCAATCATGGTGTTTTCGCCTAAATTGAATCGAAGTACTCGGGGTGGGTAGCTGTAAGTTGAAAGTGCTGTCTGGAGAGCATCACCAAATTCACCATCAGTATGATAGATTATATATCCCCCTTCGCTCCTCCATCTTTGGGTGAGGGGCACCATATCATCTATCGCCAGATTGGTAATAGCCTTGTTTACTATAACCAAGTCTTGCGACGCAGGTTCAAATTGAGCAGAATCCAGTGAACTGAAGTCGGGTATACTTTTGACAATGACTCTATTGTCGTACAAGGGTACTCTTCCTGGATCCTCAGCATGCTCCAGGCTATCGCTAAAGATTGTAAAAGATGTGGTTGAGGGCATAATATCGAGCAGGCTCTTGACAAATGCCTCAGGATGTTGACCGAGCAACAGGATATTCTTGGGGGATGCTTTATGATTCAATAAATCAACAAGCTCAATCAGAATTTCCAAACCTGTGGCGGCCAGAGCGGCGTGGCCGAAACCCCGACAGAGTTGGTCAGGTTCAAGGCGGGAAATATCGGGTTTCCAGATTGTCTCCATGTATGGTTTTGGATCGTTCGTCACAATATTCGCCTGTGGTGGGACCGCAGCTTCATAAGTAACACTTTTGAGTCCCCTAATGTCGAGAATAATGCAACCTGATTCTCCTTTGAGCTGAGCGCTATTGATGGCATAGCGACCGGAGCCTTTGGACCAGGCTACAGCTTTCCCCTTCGATGTGATGTCGGTTTCTGGGAACCAAATTGAAGCCTCTTCTATGTTAATGGGAACCGAACCAAATTGCATACTTGTATAAATCCCCTCATTGATTGAAATGATCATGAGCTGAAGACAAGCATCTATACAAGTAGGATGTAGAATATAATCCGACTCTCCAGTCATAAGGCCGCTCTCAATGGATAGATCAACATCTGCAGCAGCCCCATGAAAACCCTTGGTGGCCATAATGTTATTGAGGCCTTGGAAACTTGGCCCGTAGTTGAAACCTACTCGTGAGAAAGAAGAATACCACCTTGTGCTCCGTGAATGTTGTGTCAGCTTATCTAGGAATGCAGGTGGTTTATTTGCAGAAGTTTGTGCTCTGAGCATAGGATTTGCAGCAATCTTGCCCTCCGAATGAGCGGTCCATCTCCCATCCGTGTAGGATTCGATTGTGAATAAATACCAAACAGATTCCAACCTAGTGCTGCTTTTGTGCACCGGTTGTAAACGAAGCTGGACCTGCAACCCATCATCTGTATCCGGAATAATCATGGCGAGCTTGAAAGATACATCGCGGAAACGCATTCCTTTATACTGAAAATCTTGCGCTTTTAGTATTTGCCTGAGTGCTTCAATAGCCATCGACAGATATCCCGCAGCGGGGAAGACGGTTGAGCCGCCAAGACTGTGATCAATAAGCCAGGGAATGTCTTTATGGCGAAGTTTATTTCCCCAAACTGGCTCTGATAGCCCTGGGATTCGACTTCCAAGCAAATCATGGCGCATAAATTTCTTGTGACGTTGCTCCATGCTTGCACTTGGCTCGGCCCAATACTTTTTCTTGTAATCCCACTGATAAGGTGGTAAGTCAACGAGGAGCTCGGGAGTTGAGTTGACTGCATTGATAGCGTTGGTATTGTTGACGAGATCTAAGTCAACTAAGGCACCAAGGAGAAAAAGCTCTCCAGCTAAATTGAAGAGCTGAAGAGCGCTATCCGTATTCCTGACAAATGTTGGGGTGTAGCCGAAGCCTTTAATACCAAGGGACTGCCATATCTGTTTAAGAGGTCCAGCGAGAGCCGAATGGGGTCCGATTTCTATAGCGTATTTGGGGGTTTCCAGTCCATCACTCACGAGCATTTCAGTGACTGCCTGGTCAAATTTTACCTGGCCTCTCAAGTTATCGCTCCAATACCTGATCGAGAGACTATCTTCGTGTATTTCTCTGCCCGTTACCGACGAGATCATTCTTATTCGAGGGCATCTCTTGTCAAGTGCAGAATCGTGTAGTTGTGAAACAAATGTGAGGTAGAGCTGCTCATATTCCGGGACAACGACATCCATATGTGGTGAATGATAAGCCATTCCGGTGTTTAATTCTCTGGCGAATACCCCATCTGCAGTGAGCTGAGCCTTTACCTCTTGAATACTAGTCACAGAGCCACTCAACGTGACACTTTTAGGAGAATTTATACAAGCAACAACGACGTCGCTCACGTCTGGAATATATTTACTGATATCCTCAACTCCAAGCCCAGCTGCGAGCATCGTACCAGACACTGCATTGTGCTGCACAGTATATCCTCGACAGAATGCAGCGATTATGGCTTCGCTAGCTGAGATCCGTCCCGCGCTGTATGCTGCCGCAATCTCGCCAGAGGAGTGTCCCACAACGACGCTTGGTAGAATTCCCCATTCTAACATAAGATCTACAAGAGCAATTTGAACCCCGGTGCATAGAGGCTGTGATATCTCGGCATCGCGAAGGCGGCTTGTTTCTGCTGGAGCTAAAAGGACATCTTCCATTCTCCAAGATGGAGGAGGATTTAAACTCTGCAAGATGCAGTCCAATGCTCGGATAGTTCGGAGAAATGATGGAAAGACTTTCATTGCCTCAGCACCCATGCGCGGCCATTGAGCTCCTTGTCCTGTGAAGATAAAAGCTAATTGAGGTATTGTTCGAGATGTTGATCCGATCTTGAAGGACGGCAGAGAAAAGTTTCCGTGGCATTCTGAAACTACTGCGAAAGCCCTCTGGTTGAACCTTGACCTTCTTGAATTCAGAGTATATACAAGATCAATGAGATAATAATCTTGGGCAACCTTTGAATGTGATTCTATGTTCCTGACAAGTGTAGCTTTATCGTGAGCGGAGAATGTGACTAAGAATGGCTTCGATGTAGACTTGTCGTATAAACTCTCCTTTTTGATCTTGCCGTGTCGATATGATGGATATAATGAATTGACACCCTCAACAATAACGTGACCATTAGTACCGCCGTAACCGAACGAATTAACACTCGCTCGCCGAATAAGAGAGTTTTCAGGCCATGGTTTTGTTTCGGCGTGGACCTTAATATTCCAACTTTCCTCTTTGACTACATCGATTAGCCTAATTCGCTAATAAAGGGAACAACGCAGATGTTATATTTTGCTTCACCTACTCGCCGGATTAAGTCTCTGAAATCCGTATACTCCAGGGATAACTCCAGTCTCTGTCATCATTGCAGCCTTCATGACTGAGAAGATTCCACTAGCCGCTTCACTATGGCCTATGTTTGGTTTGACCTGAAGATTGTTAGTAGCGTGGGTAGGAAAGTCATCGAACAGACTCACCGCTCCTACAAATAAAGGTGCGTACTTGCTTCTTGTGTCGTTCATGGCATTTGAAACGGCTTTTGCTTCAATCGGATCTCCTGTGGGAGTCCCGGTCCCGTGCATCTCAAGGTAAATCGTCTGGGATGGGTCAAGGTTAGCTCGTTCGTATGCTGCACGCATGACTCTTTCTTGACCTTCGATGCTAGGATAGGTTATTCCCATCCCGGTGACCTTCCCGTTTCTGTGTAGATCTTGTTACCCTCAATAGTTTGGCTAATTTGCTTGCAAAGTTATTACTTACGTATTCACAGACGAGGAACGGATTACACCTCGAATGGGGTCATTGTCTCGAATAGCGTCAGAAAGTAACTTAAGATAAAGCACTCCCGCGCCTTCACCACGCCCATATCCATCTGCAGAAGCATCGAACGTATGGCAAGTAGAAGTTGGAGACAAAACGCCAAGCTTAGCCGTATTCATGTGTTGATCAACTGTTAGGATGAGATTCACACCTCCAGCAAGGGCGGCGACGCAATCCCTACTCCTTAAAGCATTGCAAGCATTGTGGATAGCGTACACCGAAGATGAGCAGGCCGTATTGATAGTAAAACTGGGAGTTCAGCGACATAAAGATCAAAGCCGAGATACCACCGCCATAGACTCACCTAGGACCCCTGAGATTGAAAACATTACCCACGCGGTTACTAATAATACCAGGATCTACTCCAGTTGCAGCGTAGCTATGTCGGAAGTCCGTTTCTTTAAACGCCATCTGTTGGTAATCGGCCGTGAAACTCCCAATATATACGGCTGTGTTAGTATTCGAAATGTCCTCTAGTGTCAAGCCAGCTGATTCAAAACACTCGTAGGTAACTTCTAGTATCCTGCGTTGTTGCGGGTCCATCCACATGGCCTCAATAGGTGAAATGCCAAAGAAACTAGGATCAAAGTTCTCAGCAGGGCCGTCTAGGAAGTAACCACCGAGGACATTAAAACTACCAGGTCGCTCAAGGTTCTCATGGTAGTACGCGTCAATATCAAATCGACTCTTAGGAACTCTTGGGGTTTGTGCAGATTTTTTCTCTATGAGCATCCGCCATAGCGACGAGGCGGAATCCACACCTCCGGGAAGGCGACATGCTGGCCACTGTCAATAATTCATCGGAGAACAGGAATCACGCTATCAAACTTACCCATCCCTACGATCGCAACCGGCTCAATAGGCGAGCCTCCCATCTTTTTGTAAGCCTAAGGTATATTGTAACTTCCGGTACCAAGTATAGAGGTGCCGAATACCATAAGAGAATGGTGTTTACTTCACTTGCAACAGACAAATATTTAAATAGGAGCTACGGTAGTATATAAAAAGTGCTTGGTGAGAGTGGGACTAGTAGATAAGAAAGGATACTTTGACTCGCGTTATATCCTACAATTTGCGCGGTCACATATCCGTATTACCTAAGTATTTCGATTTAGGAACATGTATATCTCTAAGGAGTAATATAAGTAGCATAGTAAGTAAGTCGCACTTATCGAGGTTTCAGTGCTTTCCCCCCCCCCCCCCTCTTAGCCCCCCGCCCCCCTGACAACCCCGAGGATAATACCTCTAATGCCTATTTCAGAAAAATGTATCAAAATCACAGAACTTAGTTCACGTCCACAGATTACGCCGCTGGCAATATTGATTATGCTCCTTCAATTCCCCTCGGTAAATCCAACGCAGTCTTGCGCAGCACTGTGCAGCAACAAATCGGCAACTCCCTATACATGCATGTACCAGGGGTGAACAATCCTAGGCTCACTAATAATTTAGATTCTCCCGCTGTTTGTAATATTCCAGCGTGGAGACACTTGCGCTGGGGCCCAATAAACCTTGATTTACTCAATGCACTTACCCTAAATAGCTAGTAAGCACAGACGTCCCACGCTAAAGTATCTGGGCATCGCTAGGTAGCATGGAGCGAGTAACAACGCCGAAGATTATTTATCCAGGTTGCCACTAACATCGATAGCGGGTGCTACCGGGGTTCTAGACATTCAGCATCTTAGCCAAGATATTACCGTGACCAGTCTGATTGTATTTCTAGGTTTGTATCTTGTTACATGACTCATACGAGGTATCAAATGAGCAATCTGGTCCAATAATGCAACAATGGCCATTGGCATTACCAAGACATGTATAGTAAGACAACAAGAGCTAAACTGCAACTTAAAATCTACTCCTGTTCCGATAGCATCATTGTATAGCAACTTTTTAAGAACCGCGCAATGACATGCAGCTCAGTCCTGTCAACTATTGCGTTTCCCTTGTATGCGACGCAGCCTGATGATGGACTTCCCTTCCCGCCGTGAATTCGTATGCATGGAACCAGCCTCAGCGTGAGCCTTGATCGGTATGCCGAGTGCCACCAATCGCAGCTCTAGTAATACTCCTTCCCTCCACCATAATGCAACGCACACTATGGCACCTGGTCCGATAGTGGCTCCGCCAATGACAAAACCGGCTAGTAATAGCAACAAATCGGCCAACATTTTGCCGCCAGACTTTGCAGAGCGACTTGCCGCTAAGCGCGACACCAATACATACGCCCACGAAACGCTAGATAACGAGATTATCATTGCGTCTGACTGCAGAAATAGCCATGGGCCTCTGGTAAGGATATCCGGTGAGCCTTGTAAGCCGGTAAAGAAGGTCGGCAAATGTGTTCTTTGAAGATTAAGACTGGGATCCAAAGACAAGGCTATTGCTGCGAGAGCATATGCGTGACCTGCGAATGATATTACAGCCGCAAGTAGGTAGGACAACTGAGACCACCACGCCGCATTTTCATCGTCAGAAGCTTGCGCTTGTGCTGATTTACTGGAAAAATCATTCGCATCCAGATCAGACATCCAAACAAGGACTATTTGTATGAATGAAACCCACACAGGAGTTAACTGCCATACCGCCAGAATTTTCTGATGACCAAGTGAATCGAATAGCCCCCAGGAAGGCCACATGGTCGCAATTACTGTGGGTAAAACAGCGCCTGAGATAAAGCTAATTGGTAAAGCCTTGGACGAAGCAATACGAGAGCCGGCTAGTGCGTCTGGCTGTTCGGACAGCCACTGGAGGTGACGAGAAAAGTACAGAGGCAGCAGTATGGCAGCGCCAAAAATCTGCCAAAGTACAACCCATATAATTGGACTATTTGCCGCTTTTAGGACAGCTATTTAATAGAAAGGTATGCTTGTTCACTCACTTCTCGATAGAGGGGGATTTTTTGATCTTTCGAGCACTCTCTACATACAGCCAAACATATGCAGGTAGCAATGTTGCAAATGCATCGATGGTGAAGAGCTGCTGGCCTCTGTCTGAGTTGTTTGTGCTGGAGAAGAAGAATGCTACCAGGATAGAGAGAGGAAAGTCGAATATTATAAGCCCAGTGTAATTGGTCTGCAATGCAGCTCCATTTTCGAACTTCTGATACCAAACTGCCAGCAGGATTGCTTTGATGGTGCCATTCCATATACTGATGCCCCAGAGCAGCCCCGCCGCCAGAAACGCAAGTGTAAAAAAATAGTGACTAATTGTAAAGTGTGTCATAATTCTCACAGGCTAGCAATGGCAACAGGATGGCGCGGGGAGATTGCAAAATTTATAATGCGATCTGGAAGGAATACTTATATCCTGGCTCAAGAAATGGTGGCCTAATATGTGTATATACGTATATCTTGATTATTATTTTATATTCAGACCGGTATATTTGAGGAGGCGCCAGTACAGTTACAGTAAAGCAGACTAGAAATATATATAAAGAGCTTCTGCTGATAATGTTAGTGTCGCTGGTAAGCGAGTGTCTATACTGAGAAGCGAGAGATGAAGGGCATTTGTCATCAATAGCTTTGGTTGCAGCCAGCCAACTAGCTATCCGAACAACCTTCTTAAATTTGGAAGCTGAGTCTATGTGTCGTCGCAATCGCTGTAGATTACCAGGGGGAAGGGGTCATGCTTGGCCCTGCTCTAACATTGGCCGCTCCCGCAAGGGGGCCCGGACGCTCGGGGAATGCGACGTCGTGCGATGCTGCGGCGGGGATAAAATTGGGGATCGTTAAGTAAGAAGCGGAGAGGGGTACGGACTTGCCTGCATACTGCGGCTAGAATCACAAAGGCGGGACACAAATCAAGAACTACTGCATCTGTCATAATGTCAACGCGACAATCGAGTTGACCACATTCTGACTCGGAAACCATTAAGCGAATAGTATTATTCTTCGCTGCTAGCACCCCAAACTCCTTTGTTGTCCAAACGATAGAAAGTAGGCGGCAAACTCACCAGCCGGTATAGCTGTGATAGTACAAGTCACGGCAATGCCTTATGATGTAGTGATAATCGGTGCTGGTATGATTAGTCCACCAAGCCTTCATAACATAAAGCATTATCGATAGAAGTTGATTGTTTTGCGGGGCAGGATTCTATGGCTTAGTCGCAGCGAGAAATTATCTACGCCTTCGGCCCCAAACCAATCTCTTAATAATTGACTCCAACACGACAGCTGGTGGTGTGTGGTGCAAAGAAAGGCTCTACCCGAATCTTGTTGCGCAAGTACCGATAGGTTTCTTCAACTATGCGGACACTCCAATGGATTCAGAAGCTGGAGCTCCACAAGATAGTCTGATTCCTGGTAGCACTATCTACAATTACCTCCAGAAATATGCAGAAATCCACAACCTGTTACATCGAATACGCTTCTCCTCTGTGGTCACTGGGGTAGAGCGCTGTTCCACAGGATGGAAACTCCACTGTGATGCAATGGGAAGCATCGTACTCTTAGAGACGGTGAAGCTCATTGTAGCAACCGGGGTTACTTCCATCCCAGTGATACCCAAGTTCCGCGCTCAAAATGTTTCACTCCCTATCATTCACTCTAAAGAATTAGGAGTGTCTATTGAGTCATTAAGAAACCCGGTCACTAAAACAGTCGTTGTGGTTGGAGCTAGAAAGTCGGCCTATGATACTGTTCATTTGCTTCTGACTCTAGGGAAGAAAATTATCTGGATCATCCGTCCAGATGGCACTGGGCCTCATCCTTTGATACCTCGCAAAGTCTTAGGATATTGGAGCAGCATTGGCGTTTCTTCGACTAGATTCATGAGCTATGTCAGCCCATCTATACTGAATGTTGGTAGTCCACTACAGACATTTTTCCAGCGAACTGTTCTTGGCCGTTGGTGTACTGGCATGTTCTGGGATGCCCTCACTTATCTGAGCCATCATCACGCTGGTTACCATAAAGGGGATCATGTTTCTTTACTGAAACCAGATATTGAAGAAAAGAGGCAAGTGTTTCCTTTTGCTGTTATGAACTGGGCATTGACCTAACCATATTAGTGTATTTTGGGGCGACTCGGGGGTGGGGCTTGTTACTCTACCTGACTTTTGGGAGAAAATCCACAATGGAGACATTACTGTACTGCGAGACAAAATCGAGGCTATCGAAAACAATACTTTATCGCTCGAGTCTGCTGAACAAGTCAAGGCTGACTACATAGTGATGTGCACTGGCTGGGGCGATCACTTCCAGATGTTCGAAGAATCACTCAAGCTAGAACTTGGTCTGCCATGTTCTAGTGAATCAAAAGGGTTGGATATCGAAGATTCTATACCCTGGAAAAAGTATAATGCTGCTGCCGAAATGTCTGTAAACTACCAGCTTCCGTTCCTAACCAAGCCTCCTGCTCGAAATTATCCCCACATGGATTTTTTAGAGCCAAAGCAATCTTGGAGGCTTTACCGTCGTGTGGTACCACTGAGTTGTGCACAAAGGGAAGATCGGTCTATCATAATACTAGGCCAGATTCACACCATACAAACACCGCTTGTAGCAGATATACAGTCATTTTGGGGGATTCTTTATCTGCTGGGAGAGATAGAGCTACCAAATGACGAAACACTTGCAAAAGAGGTTTGCGAATGGAACGCGTGGACGCGAAAAAGGTATTTAAGTCAGGGCCTCAAATCTCCGTACTCGCTCTTCGATTTCCTTCCGGTAAGTAAAGGCAATCATCGCTTCAAGGCATATGCGGAGTGATAATCTAATCTGATCTTAGTATCTTGATTCGCTTTGTCGCGATATGGGACTAAATTCCAATCGCAAAAATAATTTTATCAGCGAAATCTTCTCGCCGTACAAGCCAGAGGATTTCAACGGCTTCATAGACGAATACCTTGAATTCAAGAAATCAAAAGATAGAGAAACATGAAATATGGTCTTTGGAGAAAAGGGGAGTGTGGAGGTGCGAGGTTGAAGTAACAGGCAGTACCTGAGAAATTGGGGACAATTTATTTATTTTACTGCCTCGATATACATTCTAGAGAACTGCTTATATTGTGTCACTTCCAATTTCAGGGCTTGACTTACATGTATCTCGTAGATAGGAATCATTTTGTATTTGATAGAAGGAATGGCATTTTTTGTTTATATCCCTGCCTCCTTTAGAATATCTCGTAGATTGGAGCTTTAAAAAAAAAAAAAAAAAAAAAAAGGCGGGGGGGGGGGGTGGCAAAATCGTGCCTTCAGGCCGTGTATCCACGCGCATGTGTGAAATTAATGAGTTATACCAATACTTAGAGACCCCGTTAATCGTTGTTTCCTCTTTAAAGTTGACCAAAATGTTCTGGGGGCATGAGAATTTCTGCACTAGGATTATATCGGAGAGCGCTTCGCGTATTCCCATTTCATAACAACTATTCGCCAGGGACCGTGTGGGGTCAAGACTTGCGGAGACCATACTCTTGTTTATAGTTTGTCCACGTAAGCGTCAGGGCACGAACAAGCTCGTAAGCATATAAGCACGGACCAGAACATATCGGCAGGGAATAAATTAACCTTGTATTCCCCTTTGGTGGGGGACCCGTGCTTGTAATCCAAGAACGCAAGAAAGTCCTATACGTAAACTGCAAAGTACGAAATTAAATCTAACTAAATCCAGCATTTCTATGGTGGTAGATGTCTAGGTGCCGCACGTCTGTATTTGGCTAAGAAAAGTTTGTTCTGTGGAATAGCCTCGGTCGCCGAGCGAATCCCCGAACATACACTATGATGTAACTTTGGCCCATTTATGTAACTTTGGCCCATTTCTGTGCCTTATAACGGTTTGAAATCTCGCAGTACCCAATTAAAAACCGTATTGTTCGCGTTATTTTTGTGGCTTATTATCATGCTCGGTTAATTTCGACCTTGGTGTTGCACTGTTGTTATATTCATCATGCTGTTGGAAGGCACAGACTTGGAACGTATTCCCAAAGGCTTGTATATCAGCATTCTATCTGAAGCCCGGGGAATACACTCAGAGGCGTAAGGAGCTAATTCAATTGTTCTAAGCAATGTGAGGCACTAACTAGGGTCATTTTCAAACAGGGAGTGTTACAATGAATACATGCAGTAACATAACAACTCCCTTGTTGCTTATATGCAGAGATTATAAAATGACTATTGACCTAGCGCAAAGCACCTTCCTAGCGCGGAGGCGGAAAGAGAAACATGCGCTTTTGATTATGTATCCTTTCGAGTACTAAATTATTAATTCAAATTTGATCGGTATAAATTCTGAGTCTCAATCACAACAAGTCAAAACAATCTAAACATCAGTTGTCAATCGACATAAAAACTGCCTGACATGCTTCCCGTAAGAGCAATGGCTCAAGTTCTTCAAGTTGTTGCCATATTTAACCCTACTCCGGGCAAGGAGAGCCGCGTTCGTGTCTGAGTTCTAATCAATTTTTGGGGCACAATCTGACTCCAAACTATACAGCTCAAAGAAGTTTTGCTTGATCTTGCAGACCAAGTCTATACGAACGAGCCAGGTGTGGTAAGTTTCCTTCTTCCGACTGCTCTGTCATTGTGATATAGCAATTTATCGAAAAGAGCTAATTGAGATAGCTAAAATACAAAGCGTTTGAACAAGTAGACTCACAAACCGGGGAGAACGTCGTCCTTTTCGAAGAAACATGTAATTATGCCTCCTTTTTCAAAGCCCTTTGATGTTTCCTATAACCCATTGTCGGCGTTCCAAACCACATCTTGCAACCAAATCCTATCTTATCTCTCAAATCGCAAAAAAAATACCTTCTCCTTCCTCCTTACTATCCCAACGTGGATTTCTCTCATCGCATCCCATATATTGCAGACAATCTAGCACAGCTAACATGTGTGAATAGACCAAGATCAAGCCACGGTCGATGCTCATTTGAGCAGCTCCTACTTTGGTGCAGCGACTGCAACCATGACCACTGAAGGGTTGATCACTAAGCCTTTCGAAATCATAGTGATCAACCCAATTGGCGGATTTGATCGTGCAGAGATCTAGGTTGAGGGGAGCCTCAATGCTATATCCCGAATTAGAGAGGAATTTAGTAGAAAATGCTACTTCTACTAGTCTATACTTGTACAGCTATATTTTGAGTATTAATGGAGTTGTAGCCAATGGAATCAAAATAGAGCATATTATATCGAGCCACGCTATTTTCTAGCTGAAACCATATATATAATAGCCAAATCGCGCATGTAACTCATTTGTGTAACCAAAGTCATTCCCCTAGCGAGTAAGGAAATGGTTGGGATATGTCAAACAGCAAAGAGCACATGCTTCTTAACAAAGTATTATTACGCCTTGTATCGTTCAACGGGATAGGTATGACGGCTATCACGACACAATTGGGCATCATGTGGCTAATAGCAGGTGTTCGCATGATTAAAACTTACAATACGGCCACACCAATTATGACACGCGCTTAATGCAACAACATGCATATCCCTCAAATGCATCCTTGCTCAGTTCTCACTACTGAACACAGAGCATGACCAACTTTCCAAAGAACATACATCGTAGTACCTGGTCTGTATGATAATGGCGCAGTCAAGGTCCATATACAAGGACCCAGTATCCATTAAGTTTTCCTATGAATAAAGTTGAGGTTCCACTAGCCTTTCTTCCGGAGCTAGCCAAGGAATTTATTTGTACTGGGATGGATAACCCATGCAGATTACGCCAGCTGTGCCGCTAGCTGCTTTGAGGCTACGATTATTGGTGTATGAGTAATATTATCACTTGCTATCTTCTCCACCTTAGCTCAACGCATATAACAGGATATTTGGTGCCTTCTTGCATACGGCCAACCTTTTCGTAACATTCATAACACTTCTCCCGTAATATCAGGATTCTTTAGGGCCATTGGGATAGCAGCTTAAACTCTATTGCTATGTCAAAAGATCGGAATTACCTTGCGAACATTGTCCGGCCAGCCGCTCCATTTGCAATCGATGGACCATTCGATTTGTCTAATTTGAATGGGAAAACAATCCTCATCACAGGAGGAGCCTCAGGCCTTGGTGAAGGATTTTTTAGAAAGTGGGCAGAAAATGGTATGTTGAAGATAAGGACGTCTAGCCGGTACTTTTTTGATCTTTTATAGGAGCGACCGTGATAATTGGAGATATCAACGCAGGTAGAGGGAAAGCCTTGGTTGAGGAAGTCCGGAGAAGCAGCAAGAATCTTAATCTCCATTTTTTGTATTGCGATGTCACGAAATGGCAATCCCAAGTCGACTTCTTTCGAACCGCGGCAAAGTTAAGCCCCCATGGGGGTATTGATGCCGTGGTTGCTAATGCAGGAATTGTAGCGGACAATCCTAATTTTGACTCCCCACCTGAGAATCTGGGAACACTCGAGGAGCCACCACCACCGGCCAATCTCAAAGTTGTTGAAGTCAATTTGGTTGGTGTAATGTATACTGCACACCTTGCTTTTCACTTCCTACCTCAAAACCCTGGATCGCAGGCGACCTACTCAACTTCATCGGGGGGTCAAGAAATTCCAAAACGAGATCGCCACCTTCTGTTAATAGGGTCAATGGCCGGTATTTGCCCCTTTCCAGGACAAATAGAATACTGTACTGCGAAGCACGGAGTTACAGGTCTTTATCGTTCCTTGATGATGTCAGCTTTTACAAAAGGAATCCGCATAAACCTAATCATGCCATATTTTAGCGATACCCCCCTTATGTCTACAGTAGCACGAGTATTACTCGCTGGCGGGCCAGTTGGCAAAGTTGCAAGTGTTGTAGATGCTGCCACCCGCCTTATGGCAAGCAATGTTGGAGGAAGAGCCTTGGTCGTTGGGCCACGGGCAAAGGTCGATGAAGATTGGACCATAGTTCCAGAATCCTCACATAATGGGACAGCTGTGACAACTTGGGAGGTCTACGGAAAAGACTTTGATGACGTAGGTAAGTTTTACAGACTTCTGGAACGATATCACGCTTTGATATCAACCTGACATCAACCAGACATCTTCGCTCTTCGGTATGTGAGATTGATGAATCAAATCACGAAATTGAATGGCTGGGGAACGTGGATCTATGATACTGTCACTGCTTTACTATATCCTTTGCAAACACTGTGGAGAAAGTAGATTGTCGTGGCATATAGTGCTGGGCTTACAATTAATTGTTAGTAACCCGGGTATATAGTATATGTTCCACTGAATGGAACACTGACAATCAACGCTGTGTAATGCAATCAGTTTTGGTTCTCGGTTGTCAATCTTGACAGCCAGTCACCGCAATTGGCCCTTCCTGCTACATCTTTCTTCTGTCGACTTTCGACTATCTTCAAACTACAATAGCGCTGATATGAATACCAAGTGCTGCGTATACTATTATTGTCTTTGGAACACCATACTGTAAGTATGGTGCAAAAAGTGTCGACAACCCCTTGCTAACGTGACAGTTTATACGTACTTTTAGGGCTGTGGTATTGAAAATACGTAGTGTTGCTACCCTGAAGCGGCCCGCGCTAGCAAGGGGGGGTGTCGACACTTTTTGCACCCACCCCACTGTACAATTTGCGGCGACAGACATTGTGAGCCCCCTGTCAAATTAAAATTGTTTTCCCGCCACTTCTGCAACTAACTTGACTGGGGTGGCATTGTGCAAAGAATAGCGGGGCATGAAAGTAGCCCCGGAAGTAGCCGGAACATGTGATCCGCTATGCACGAACTAGCTTTCGGCATTAGCCTTTGGTTTGTGGAGAACTTATCTGACAGGTGTGCGACATAGGCTAGTGCACGAAATGTGCCACCCTAGTGCTTGCGCAGCATAATTAGCTAGGCTGAGCCGCCTACAACATACCTTGCTCCACACGGACTCCGAATCTCGCACCCCGAACTTCTACTGTAACGAAGGGACCGCAGGGGCTAATCTGTGTTTCCGCCGTACGCGACCCAGCCCCATGCCTTTTCAAACGCGGGGAATAGCTGTACCCCGATACACTTGCGTGCATAGATCGTATCTTGGGGGATGATTGACTAAATTTGATCAAAACTTAATGTGGCTGAGAAGATATCGCGATAAGGACTGAAGCCCAGCTCAAAATGGCTGCCAGGGCCGTGATTGAATGGGCTACAAGGCGAATTCATACGTGGAATATTACTTAAATGGGCAGATGAACTTACAGAGTATGACCAACAATTGGGAGCCAGAGCTATGCATCAGCATGAGTAAATCAGTCGTCCTGATTGTCATGCCATCTTGGCAAGTATTCCACAATCTTGCACATCAATAACATGATGTGAAGAGTACTACTGTATAGTCTGTACAGTGGTAATGGAATTTTGACTTCAATGGTACCTACTGCGCCCTGCGTAGATTCGTCAAATTATGCATACGACCCTACATGTTCGGTGGCAGGCACGCTGCGCCGCACTAAAAAAAAACGTCGCTTCAGGTACATCAAGGGGTTGAGTCAGGCAAAATCCTACGCTATGCTTATCGATATACACCGAACCTTCTTGCTGGGGAATGGCGCATGGATGGGACCAGGCGGTTACAGCACGAATTTGGCCGGATGGAGAAATATCACTATCAAATCGAGGCATAGATTCACCGAACCCTCCCTGAAATAGATCAATCCTAAGGATACTCGAACTAGGTATAGCAATTCATGCTTACGGATTCGGAAGGTGAACGTTGATAGGCCAGGTACAATGCGGCGTTTATCTTAGCACGATGGATAAGGGGACGCTCAGTGACGAAGCTTCTTCTTTTTTTATGTTTTTTTTAAATTCGTGTTTCAGCGTCTGCATCGACTTCTAAGTCCATCATTCCCATCACATCTCATCAACTGTAGACACTATAAAGGCGATTTGTTTTGGTAATTTTGAGCTCTGAGAAATATACACCTGCGGACCAAGAGAACAAAATGGCTGGAATGTTTCCAACCCCAATATACCCAGGTATCGATGTTAACGCCAACTTGGGCCCTTACATCAATACTGTATGTGGGGTCACGATTGGGCTTTCCTTAGTGACGATATGTCTTCGATTTTTCTCAAGATGGTGGACCAAAATCGAGCTTGGTATAGATGATTACCTGATCATCGTTGGTGCTGTATGTCCTCCATATGTATAGAGCTTAAGTGGTAATTAACCGGAGATCAATCAGGCATTCTCATGGACTTTTTCAATTATGTGTATAGTTCAAGTCCAGGAAAACTTTTACGGCCAGCACGTCTCAGCAGCAGATTTGGAACATGTCAAAGAATTTCTAAAAGCATGTTATATTATAATTATTCTGTATCTGCCGGCTATAACATCAAGCAAACTCTCGTTACTTGCTCTATACTGGAGAGCATTTGCGGAGAGTAGAGGGAAGCTGCCAATTATGATCGCAGCGGGAGCTAATGTACTATGGATGGTAGTGGTAGTAGGTCTGGCCTGTGTCTGTGCTTTTCCATTCGAAATTAATCTTCTACCTAGTCATTCCTCGCAGCTTTTAGTTGCAATCCAGTCCGAGGGTTCTGGGACATTACGACTAAAAGCAAATGCCTCAACATCAATAATTTGTTCATTGCTACCGAAGCATTCACCATAGCATTAGATATTATTGTGCTAGTAATGCCCGTTTATTTCATCAAGTCTATTAAGAGGTCTCTATCACAGCGGATCTCAATCAGCAGCACATTCCTCATTGGTCTGGTGTAAGTTGACCTATACGGCTTCTTTATGCCCACGACCTAACAGGCGTTACAGTGTTACTATAATATCTTGCATCCGGTTATGGAGGCTTGTTCGTATTTCTCATCGTCCGGGTTTTGATCCTACTTGTATGTAGCCTGTAACAATTCGATTATCGCCCTTGCTAATAATCTTCTCTATAGTTAATCAGATAGACGCTGGAGTCTGGGGGTCATTAGAGCTAAATATCTGGGTCATTGTCGCTTCAATTCCTGCGCTCAGACCTCTTTTCACAACAATTTGGAGGAACTCTCATGGAACGACAGGCTACTCACGAACATATGTGAATGAAGACTCGCGTGGGATAAAAGCCAGATATGGATCGCGCAAGACCAACACGGCTATATCTTTAGAAAGTCGCGACGGCACAACTTTTGAGGATAACAGTACTTTAGTTTCGGCAAGACCTCAAGCATCAACGATCAGCGATCATAGGACTAGTGGTGCCACTGATGTTGAGCGTGGTATTCGAGTTGATCAAGAGGTAAACGTATCTGTGCGAGACAAGCCCTGGCAGCGACGGTAATCGAAATTTCGAATTGTTAAGAAGGTCAGAAGGATATGTACCTGCTCGAAGCGAGTTTCGAGAAATTGAGGATTTTATATGTCAATGCAGTTAATGTACAAAAGTTCGATTTCTCAGAGCATACCGCTTATCGAAATTGTAATTATTTCTTAAAAGTGTGATCAGTAGTTGATCAGATCAAAATATTCGCAGATAGAGTAACCTGATTCAATGGTAAAGCGCTGGATCAATAACTATTTTGCCAAACTATCTAAAAGGATGCTCGACAGGCCGGCCAATAGTGTCACCTACATTTTAAGTTCGAACACGGCCGTATCTAGATAACTATTTACCCCTCATAATTCTCGCTGGATGAGTATTTACAACCCTTGGAAGTCCAATACTACACAAGAATACCAAGCCCTCGGTTGGTAATCTAGTTGATTTACTCATTTCTGTTAAGGTGAGTCGAACGGTTGGTAGCAGGGATTTTGTTGGCACATGGTACTAGGGTATCAACCCAACATATTTGGACGAAGAACTACCATGGTATATGCTGGTAAGGCTGGCTATGCACGGCCCATGCGCCATGCTCCCGCATATTACATAGCCGATCTCGCCTCAAAGATCTCACTTTCCTTTTCCGGCCGGATATCCGCATGCATGCTTGAGGCACCGGCACCGATTTCTTTTTACCGACATACAAACAGACGACCTAGCATTTTTATTATGCAGGTGCTTGGCTCCACTTCTACACAAACTTTCCCTTATACCATCTCGCCAGAGGTTGTTCTCTCAATCTGTTCTCCCCTATTCTTATTCAACGATTTGTCGTCCCCTGAACGTAAATCATCAATTGGTAGAGAATTCTGCTTTCATACATTATGGCGTCAAACACCGTATACCTCATTACAGGCGCAAACCGAGGTAAGTAGATAACCGTGCGGTGTTGGGTGGGTAATGTTTCCTAACTAGTTTCAGGAATCGGATTTGGGCTAGCTTCAATTTTGCTTCTACGTCCCAATACCACAGTGATAGCAACTGCCCGTAACGACAACACAGATGTTGCGGCTCTGAAAGCATTGCCGAAAGCCGACGGGAGCACCTTGATCATCAAACACTTGCTGATCTCGACCACCTCGACTTCTGAGGTCGAAAATGCTCACAGACTATTGGCTGAAAGTCTGAAATCAAATGGAATTGAGAAAATTGATGTCCTTATTGCCAATGCTGGAGTTGGGTCCAGTTTCAAGTCCGCAATCGAGACACCTCTTTCCGATGTGTTGGCAGACTTTTATGCTAATACACTTGGACCCATTTCGCTCTACCAAACTCTAGTTCCCTTCTTAAAGGCTTCTGCAAACGCCAAATTTATCATTATAGGCAGTATCTTGGGTAGCATCGGTGCCATGATGTCTGGAGCACCAACCTTAGGCTATGGAGTCAGTAAGGCAGGAGTGCACTACGCTGCGAAAAAGATACATGGTGAGGAACCTGAGATCGTGGTTTTAGTTGTTCATCCTGGGTTAGTCTTCCGCTTTCAACGAGAAGATGGCGTACTGACGATGATTAGATGGGTACAGACAAAAAATGGACAGAATTTTGCAGATAGCATCGGTGTTCCTGCGCCACCAATGACTGTGGAGCAAAGCGCAGGCGCTGTTCTGGCTCAGGTAAGAAGACTTCTTTATACTAAAAAGAAGTTGGCATTGATTAAGGCAAATAGGTTGATCAAGCGACCAAGACCACAACCTCAGGGTCTTTCGTAGGCTATGATGGAGTAGTAGTTCCTTGGTAGAAGAGATGGTGACCACATACACTGGTTTCTCTTTAAACAGGGAATCTTGTAGCGCGTCTCACTCACAAATAGCTTCTAATCTTCAGATCAATCAATAAAAAATCATTACCTCCTCGAGAACGTATTTCCTCCCACTCTACCTTAATAGCGGCTTCAGACGAGACCTTTTGAATTATTGAAAATGTAGTTCTTAATTACTAATTCTTTGCATCATCTACGCTGCACCCATATCTATTCGACTATAATCCCCAAAATCCGTCCCCGCCCCTTTGAATTAAGCTCCCGTCTTTCCGCAGAATATCAATATTGCTCAATAACTTCCAGCAGGTTCCCATCTGGATCGGCAATAATCATAAAGTCATAGAAGCCCAATACTTGAAG
Source organism: Bisporella sp. PMI_857 (assembly GCA_021307315.1). Lineage (NCBI taxonomy): Eukaryota > Fungi > Ascomycota > Leotiomycetes > Helotiales > Helotiaceae > Bisporella > Bisporella sp. PMI_857. The sequence goes on along the minus strand of JAJSPD010000011.1, from coordinate 1,031,142 downwards.
ACCGGGAACTCCTTCCTCAAACGCTTCCCGATTTGGAAATCCCAATGCAGCAGGAATGGGCGAATCAGGGTTCACTGCATCACCAACCTTTTTCAAGATTGTCACTCCCTTTGATTCCATCCGTGCTTGAGCAGCATGGATATCGGGGACGATAAGACCGAAGTGTGAGAAGGACGAATGAGGGATTGCCTGTGTTGGTGGAGCAGTGCCCTAATTCAATTAGATCAGAACTCGTGTGATGGGCAGCGAAGCATACAGTATGACTAAGAAATTCCACTAAGCCTTCCCTATTTCCCCTTTCCATCATCATTGCGTTAAAGTCCTGGAACCCGGTTCCGTTCTTGCCACCCTGAGCTTGTCCCATGAACATCAAAGACCAATTTGGACTCATCTCAAAAGTGAAGATGTGTCTGAACCCTAGCACGTCACCGTAGAATTGGCGGGTTGTTGTCAAATTTTGAACGAGTAGAGCATGATGGTTCAAGGTGTACCCAAGTGTCGTAGCGTCTGCTGGCCCATCGGTCCCTGGAATGAAGTTTGGATAGGATGCATTATCGTTGATATCACGTTTGTAGCGAAGAGCATCGAAATTGCAAGCCAGCGTATGACAGATGGTTGTGGAACAGAGGAGAGCGGTTAATAGGCGGACCATGGTTTCAAAATCCGACCTTTCGGAATGAGAATGAGGATTTGCAGGGGAATTGAAAAGATACCTCCTTAATATGAAAGGGGCAGCCAACTAAAAGCAAGAACGGATATTCCAGGCTCTTATATCAGTTTGAGTCATCTATATCTGATCCTGTAAAACTGGAGTTAGCAGCATTATTGTGGCACGATTGACAGGTCAAAATTGCAAGCCAGGGGCTGTAAAGTCGTATTTACGGATGTTATGTATATACAGTGGTTCATTCTATACGAGCTTCGAAATATGCCCTTGCATGATTAGTTCTGGCGGCAAATGCCATTTCGCAAGAAAATTGTAATCTCTCGGCTACAAGTTGCCCCAACATCGCTAAATTGTCATTTGCCTGACGTACGCGTGTAAGCGGCACAATACCATCTACCTGCATCACAGACGCACACGCTAGACAATGGTACTTCAGCTTACAAGCGTAAAGGTAAAGATAAGTCTTGTATTAATAGTAACTATAAAGTTTGCTTACAACTGTACAAGGTTCAGCCTTCTCGCAAGCTTGAAGGAGATACCTCGTAAGTAGCCTCGCCCCGACGTGCCGCCGAAGGCTCGGATGATCCACAGAATTTTTGATGGGGTGATCACATGACCCTTAAAACTTGGCAAAGTCTTGGGAGATTTTACAATATTATATAAATAAATACTCTACTTACACAACTTCAACTTGTGCACTGATATTGATCTTGGTAATCGTTTGTAGCCTTAATTATTTACTAAAACCAGAGAGCTATTTGTTGGTTTTCCCAATTGCCCAAGCCTCTATAATCTTAAACCCAACAGTTTAGGTTAGCTGTATACATAAACGACCCACTACCAAGCTACAAAGCTACCACCACCGCTCTGCAAAAAACTGGCGTTGCATGCAATGGTACAGCGGTTATTTATTGCACTATTGCTAGCAGGGGGATCCCCCTGCCATAACAACGCCTAACCTAATAAATCAATCCTTCCTTATAAGAAAGGTGCGACACGTCATAGTGTTTTGATTGACTATTTTACCACTTTGTTGTCACGGCACGCACTATGCACCTCCCCTCCTCTGGAGCACACGTGACCTATATTAGCCGAGTCCTCAGAACCCCTGTGTATATATAGCCTGCTCTCCTCGAGCTCCTCTTTCTTCCTTAGCTTTAGATTCTCTTATATTATACCACCGTTGACCATTGGATCTGCAGATGCACAGCGCGTGCCGTGACAGTGCATCTACAAATACAGGGGGCAACGGAGGTATAATACAGGAGATGTTGAGAACTAGTTGTCAGAAAGTGGATCTCTCAGCAAGAGAATCAATTGGAGGATCTGCAGTAGCATCACGTCGACGGGCTTATTAGGAGCGTTACGGATAATCCAGTATCTACAGTACTAGGTAGGAAGTATACGGAGAAGATATTTTCTAGCTCTTTGGCTTACTTACGTAAGCCGATTCCTGACAAGGAGCTCGGCTACAGTAAGTCACGTGTTTTTTCACGGACGGGATGTGACATTTAATACGCAACATTTTTTCGATTTGTGCCGAATTACACTTTGTTAAAAAGTAAAATATAAAATAAAAAGCTTAAAGCAATATACCGCGAATCAGTTTTTGTTAATGTAAAACCCAATTTCTTTTTTTTTACTACGCCCCGAACCTTCTACGGATACTTTTAGTACCCGGCGACCTTTTTTGTGCCGAGACCTAGAGCTTCTACCGAACCCCCTTATTACCCCTTAGCACGTGACATCCCAGCATCTGGCAGAAGGTGTGTAATCCTGATTCCTAGCGGAAGGTGAAAAAGCGAGGCGGCGAATCATCGGGATCTCGAGCCGGTGAAGCTAATCGCGGGCGGCCTCCGCTAGAGTATTGGGCTCTTCCAAGGGCTCAGGGAGACGGGAATATACATCCTACCAGCAGAGAACGAGACGACCTGTGTAATATCGATGAGACTTGCCATTTCATCACCCAGGGTTCTGATATTTCATTACTATCTTAGGTAATATGGTTAGAAGGGGCTTCTTACGTGTGGGCGTCGTGGAGGCTTGGATTCAGCTGGAATTGAGGGGTTGTGGAAAGGCTTCATTCAGCTCAGAAGCAATAGATTATATTCTTCTTCATTCGGGACAAGATCCATCCCTTCTCCTTCTACATTGCTACTTATGCTGCCATGTCAGATCAGACACAGATTACTTTCAGAGGCGATTGGCGTATCACCATCACTAGACGGAATGCCACCTAGGCACAGCGGGTGGTCACCAGCGGTTCAGCAGCCGGCACGCAAATACTCGCTGGCTATGTCGGCACGACAATGGATGTATATGGCAATGGTCAGCCTGTGCCACCTTTTGCAGTCTTACCGGGCGTATTTGAAGCAACGCTTGGACAGTATCTCATGGTTGTGCGTATCCAGAACATTTGGACAGTCGCCTGGCCGCCAACCGCCCGAGTGGGACTGAGCGGCCGTTGCCGTGCCTGGCTGTCCGCAGGAGGCGTTACCGTCATCGACAGCTGGAGTATGAAGGACCAGGAAGCAGTGGGCCAGCAAGTAGTTGGCGGAAGGGTCGTTATCGGCCGTCTCGAGGCGTGGGCAACGAGGCGCATCTTCTTCAAAGTTGACGTCTCCCAGGCGGCCGTACGAAAGCACCAGGTGGAACTGCAGGTAGTGACTGATCAAGGAGCGGAGAGAGTTGCCCTCATCAACAAGGCAGCGAGCGCACCAATGTCAGTTACACGGACCACATATGACCCACCCAGAAGGCATTCATCTCACGATGTGATATTGGTGTGTCATGACGGCCTCTATCGGGCAGATGGCTGTTGATTTGAACACTTTCGGGCACGTTGTCAGCATCCTACGAAAACTGGGCATAGGTAGCGCGGGTGGGAGTGGAGGTGGAGGAGGTCCAAGGGGGGTTGGAGGAAGCGGTGGTGGAACTAGGGGTTGCAATCAGAGGACGCTCGAATACGTGCGGGCGCAATTGCGAGCTTTCCTTGACGGAAAAGAAGTGGACCTTTGTGCACTCTGGCGACAGCTCGCCTGCTGCCGTGCTAGCGGTGGGACAGGTGGTGGAGGAGGCGACAACGCGAGTCCAGGCGGAGATTGGACGGGCACACTGGACCCTGGCCTCACCATTTTCCTCTTCCCGACCGAGGTTGACTACCCTGTCGAGTACAACCAACCTTTTGACGGCCAGTACGGCTCATTCCGTTCCAGGACCCGTGGTGGAAGATCCTGTTAATCATTGTCGCCCTCATCCTAACCCTTGTTGCGGCCGTGTCAGGCGGTGTGAACCTCGCAAATGCACGTTCAGATGATGTAATCGGTACATTGGCGCATCGAGTGTTGAATGCCATGGCGGAGAAACCGGAACCCCCGCTGCCAGAGGAAGCTGGCTCTGTAGATGTTGCGGTTGTGACTCTTAATGGCAATCGTGGTCTTACGCCTGCTATCTTTACTGTCTTGGATGCAGCGTCTGGCGGCGTGTCGACAAATCCTATTCAGGCGCTTGGCAGTCAGATTGACACACCCAGAACAATCCTCACTAATACGCAGATAGCAGAAATGGTGCAGAATCTCACAGAGAACCCTGGCGATCCCGCGGCGGAGGACGCCTTCCGTGTTTTCAAGTCCGGCGCGCGAAGCGGAACCACCTCTGGCAAACCCGTTGGAACTCTAGTACCTCGCAGTTCGCGTGGCGAAGACGACGGTAGCACAATATGGTTTAAAAATAAACTCGACATTAAGCTAGACGATACAGGGATCCCGTTGGCTGTAAAGGGGACTCGGACTTGCTCTGGTTCCAGAGGTCGAGTCTTGCAGTCGTCGGTCTGAATCACGCAGGGTTCGAGGATGGTAGCGGCGTGACCGCTTGTCGAATAGAGGATGCACTCGCGGCTGTGGGAGGAGCTCGGTTCGCGCAGAGAATGTGGTGACATGTGTTGTGGCAGATAATAGACATGAGATATGAACTGAACGGGCATATAGTTACAGTTTCGTAATCCACTAGTACTTAGGATTGGCTGCAGTGGTTTAATGCTTAATGGCATGGACACAAATATCTAGGACATGAAGAAATAAATGCGTAGAGGTCCTTTGAGACTGATAAACCGTAGTATGCATCGCAAGAGGCTTGAGCCATGGGAGACCAGCTCTTTCCCATACAAACCTAGATGTCTCAAACAGCTACCGGTTGACAAAAGAGAGTGGCCATTACATCCCCTGAAGGAGAACATAAATTGTGACCGTCAAGTTGACAAATAATGACAGAGCTGTACTTTGCTTCTGTGGAGACTTGGCAATTAACCAAGTCCCTCATCAAATCACGTCCCGCACCAAAAGCTCGTGTGATTTAGCGCGGGACGTGATTTGATGAGGGACTTCGGTTTCACAAGGCTGAGAACATGAAGGCTGCTTTCCCCGCCTTTCAGTCCTGAAGCTGAAAGACCATGGAGCGCTTGATTCTGTTTTTCACACAATCATATTGCCTTGCACTGTGAGCATAATGGCGACTTTACAACCACGGAGGCCACTCCGGGACGTGGCTTATGCAGAGTCACAACGGCTCGCTTCCGACCCGAACATTGTATCGGTCGGGGTCGGTCTGAAGCTGGTTGGTGGCAAGCCGACAATGGCGGCCTCGCTCCATTACTACGTCTGGGAAAAACTCACCGTGGCGGATGAAATCAGAGAGCGTGGCAGTGAGCGCATACAGAATGAAGTAGGAGGTTACAAGACAGATCTGGTGCAGATGAGGAGTTCACGCCGGCTCAACTGTCCTACCAACAAACGGCCAATTGGTCAGCGCGGAGAACAGCGCGAGGTACCGCTCGTTGGCGGAACACCCACCTCTATCCTGACAAGACTCCACAACTTCGCTATGAGTTGGGGGACCCTTGGTGGAATCTGCTTTGATCCTGGAAGTAATGCATCTATGGCCATCTCCAACGCCCATGTTTGGGACGGCGATATCGGCGACGATGTGATTCAACCATTTCCATCAAACTGGATTACGTCGGTGGCACAATCAAATAGCTCGCCTGCGGTGGACCGTTATCGCACATCTTGACTTTGACGGCTCCAAGTCCCCGACTGCAATTCTGGCTAACGCCGCGGCAGCCGCCTGGATCGCTGCTGCTGCATCGGATGCTGAGGATCCAACTCGATGGGGACAGAGGACTGGTCTGATTCCGCGCCCTGGTGTAAAGATAATTCGAGAACGTATTCACATCGACGCCCCGCTCCTACGACTTCCGTTTGCTGGGCGGCATTGGGAAAGCAAAGTGACCTGGGGCTATACACGCGACACGACTGCCGGTTCCAGCAGCGTGGAGACCACCGAGGTGCGGCCAAATGAGCACGTCATGGTCGGCAAGCGAGTCTTCACTCATCGCGAAGTGTACAGCCCCGGTGCTACAGTCAACATTTGCGCGCAGATTTGGACCCCAGCCGGCGACAAAGACCCTGGGCGCGCTTTGTCATCGCGCATAGCTTTCCAATCAAGAGTCCCGAGCATGTCATACAGCGAGTGCTCCATCCCGGAACAGCGTGCGCAGATATCGATAAGAGGCTTGACTACAACCGCAAACCGCTCTGTGTGCTTGGCTTCAAGCACCAGCTCAAGGGGGTGGCAGTCGTGAACTTCCCCATTCTCGCGGCTCCATTTATTCTCCTTGGCGAGGATTCATCTGTATTACTCGATCCCCATCTGATGCGAATGTGATGCATAAGTTGCGCCTATCGGGGCCTGAGATCATCCGAGTCGAGTTCACTCCTGGCAGATCCAAGAGCTATCTGGCCGGGATTTGCGCTGACAAGCACATGATCGACGTAAGAAAGTGGAAAGGCGTTTCGAATTACTACGGTGGAAGCCTCCGGCTTCCTCTCCGGGAACCAGACGGCAAATGGGCAGTGGTTGTCGTGAGTCAGTCGCTGGATAACACGCCGACTAACGGTAATCCGATAACTGCAGCACGGAAGCCAGGAGGAATCATAGACTCGGCCAATATCACGGAGACGGGTGAGTGTGTCTGCGAGGTTCTGTTTGACGCCACGTTCGCTGTAGAGACTTCGGAACTATTGTAAAGAGTAGCTGGCGGAGGCAAAATCGAGACATGATGTGACGAACTTCCATTGTTGCATCTCTCTTCCTAGTTCTTGTTTTCTCTATTTAATTAAGTAGCCAAGTTGCAGAGGTCATACTGTCCCAAATTACCCCCGAGGGGCCTGATGACTAGAATGCTCTAACAATGGGCATCATTCCCAAAGACTTCGTAAGAGTTGGTTTTAGTTCTGAGGTCATGATATCATCTATAGGGCAATGAAAATGATCTTTGACAAATTGAAGCACTATCGCAGGTCCGTCTGCTGGCTATCTATATCTTGTGAAGGGCTCGAACTGCTGTTAAGGGGGTAAAGTTAAAACGTCGACCATTAGGGCCTTGGCATATATATACCCATTATTTTCTTTATTAAGATAGCTAAGCGAAGATTTTACTTGCATTTTTCTATTTTTAGATAATTGCTTTGCTGTTGTACTAAGCGAAATACAATAAACTCGATTTTACTTGAAATTGCTTTTTTGTTAAAAAAATAAAACTTACAATAAAAAATATATAAATATGTTGTCACTGCATACCGTGGTTACAAATTATACTTTGTAAGCCATCCCTGATCACCTTTAAAAATTCGTCATATTATGGACCCCCATAATGTTCTCCCGATCATGCTCCCCCAAATCCATCGCCGCCGACAACATCATGGCCAAATAGAAATCTACCCTTACAAAACTCTTCTCATCACCCTCATCGAAGTCCTCCCCCCCTTCCACAAGCTGGCAACCCCCACTCAATGTCTTCTTCGACAGTTCGTTGGTCCAGGATGAGGAAGGCGCGGTGGGTGAAGGTGTTCAGTGAAGCGAACCGCGAGGTGAAGATGCGGTTGACATTGGGGACAGACTTGGAGAGGAAGGGCGAGGTGAATGGGGCGGTTGGGGGCACAGAGAGGGTCTTGATGACGGAGGGTGATTCGAGATCTGATGCTGTGATGATACGGGGGACCGAGTAAGGAGTCTTTGGAGTATTCCTTGATGCGTTCTCGGAATATGTCGATGGTCTGCATTATCGATCGTTACCAAGTTGGCTAGACTCCCCGCAAAGACTTACTTACATCTGTGGGGATCTCAGCGGTACAGAATACCGGGACGAAGGCGGACTGGTCTTCCTCCCCCTCGTTGCTCGCTTTTGGAGATGAGTTTGGCTCTATTACGCGGACGCAAATGCCAATAAAGGTTGGTTATGTTGGCCAGCTTACGATCAGGGTTGTTGAACAAGCCTGTACAACTTAGTGGTGTCCTCGGTTTGCTGGGTGCCTGGAGCATCCGTGCTCGGTGTTGAAAAAACAAGAAAGATACTTTTTGTATTGTTTCCATATGACTAATTATTGAAGTTGGCAGATAAGTTGAATAAGGCTGAAGGACGGCTGAGGGCCGGCCAAGCTGGCACAATCCGCCTGCCCACCTCTTGGCTTAGCGTCATATGGCGCGGGTCTATTAAAATGGCCTGAGCAAGAAGAATTGTTCCACAAGAGTGTTCTGCAGGTGACATGAAACACAGACATCATACGCAATGTTGCACACTGAATTTTGGATTCAGATGTGACAGGCTAAGCCGCTCCACGAAAGTTCCTTCGGGTGAATTTCATCGCCTCCGCCTATTATGAAAGCAGAGTCTTGTCATCCCCAAGGTGTTGGGTAAACAGGACACCGCAAGACTCCACCACATCGTCCGGCAAGAAGGCTTTGCAAAATATATCGAACTCCTGTCTATGTTCTATTCTGTTTTCATTGTTTCGCAAGTTGCTCCGAACTTCTTCATATTATTTTGAAGGGTATTGTGTCGCCAAATAAGCATAAGCTGTCTCCTCAACACAACTTATTGTAAGCGAGAATTGCAATATCACTGGGATTACCTTCTGTACATAGCCATACGTCATACATAGCCCATAGTAGGATTCTCATTCTGCTCCGGTGAATTCCTTCCTGCCTTTGAAGATACGTTATCATGAATCTTGTAGTCTCCCTCCTGGTGTATATATGCTCGTAGAGTTTGAGTCTCTCAAGAACCATATTTTCTTTTATTTCGAAGCTTCCAGATAATGCCAGTTGCTTGCTTCATCAGCCGGTGAGAAAAAAATTAGCTCAGAATGCGTTCATATCAGTCATCTTCTCTCCTGCTTGCTTTCCTCTTCTCTTCTCTTATTCTACAACTGCATTACCTGTTCCCGCAGCGCCGAAAGAGACTCCACTTCCGGACGAACAGGCACCTCTGATGGCGGAGGTCGGCAAAGATGCCAAACCTATTGTAAAACTCCACTATGGAGACGATCGGCTGCTGGAGCATATGCGCCATGTTCAATTAAACCAAAATGAGTTTCCTTAGAATAGCAAGCCCATGGACGTAAATGACAGAAAATACCGAACCGACAAGATCGGATCTCATCCTATTAGACCGCACCCAGTGACCGGAGAACCGCGGGTCAAGGACGAAAAGCCTTTGAATTCGCAAAAAAATCCAGGTGGAAAGAATTAGGGTACAACCTTTCAATCATTGTCAGCACATGAATCTGGTCCAGTAAAGCAGGGAAATTTATCTCCTTTGGAAAGAGAGAAGTTGGAGGCAGATAAGAAGAAATGGGAGGCGAATCCTGCAAATAAGGGAAATCCGTTCAAGCCAACATCGAACCCATATAAGAACCCCTATGGGAGCATGAATAGTAAGTTCTTGAAATGTCAAAAGCTTGAGGCTCTTTATTGAAGCTTCCTTGTTGCGCCAGAAGGCCCACCGGAGGCTCCACTGTAGATTCTCCTGTTTTTGATATTCCCTCTGGTTTCCTCTCCAGTTCTTCGGGTGCTTCAGCCTGCTCTCCCCTCGCCTGGGAGCTTCTGTAATTCCAACCTGGGGATCAACGACTACGAGCTGCGCCCGTTTCTCCCTCCCCCGCGCCTTTTCTTTTCTCATTTTCTCTGTTGCAAAGAAGATTCGATTTCTTCTTCTAATGTTGGCATCGACGAGTCGTTTAATCAGCTTCCTATTTATTTTCTCCCAAGGCTTGGGTAGACCTTTCTTCGGGTCCCAAATTTCCAGTCCTGCCATAATTGTTGCCGTCAAATCTTCTCTGAACTCTCCCAATCCGTTGCAATTCTGCTCTAGAACAGATTTCAGACTGGTGTCAGCTTTGTGGTGACGTAACTGTATGCCCGCTTCGCGAATCGCCGCATGTAGTCTCGTAAGTTGTTTCAGAATCTCCTTGATGTTGAAAACGTTGAAGTATAGAGGATTCTCTGGGTTATCTTCGGGGTTGAGCACGCCTATATGCTCCTCGAGTTCTACTGGATTTAGCACAACGAGAACCTAGTATCCAGGCTGAACTTACCTGGGTCCAAGCATTCTTTGAGAGATTCGCCCAAGCCATCGAGGAGATCGGTTATGCTATCTTGCAAGTCCGGCCTTTGGCGAACCTTGTAATCCAGCGAGGATCGACCGGAGTGAGAAGCATTAAGACCAAAGGACCAGAGGTTGAATTCGGCTAGCCCAGTCTCGAGCCATTGGTGTTTGCCCAATTGCTCATGGGCGAGGCATTCGTTAAATCCCTCTATGCATTTCTTCGTCCTGTCATGTATTTCGGAGCTGGTAAAGGCCGAGATCTGAGCCATTACACGCTGTCGTTCTGTAGAGAGAGTGCGAGAGTGCGTGTCTTTGGTGCTGGCAGGATCTCTATTGTTGCATTTTCGACCACTCTTCTTACTCGCAAATATAACAAGAGCAGAGTTTCACCTCTGTGATAGAGAATGGCAAAGGAGAATGCTGCTGAATCATTCCACTGATTGGCACCACTTTGACAGTCACAACTAGCCTACCAAGTCCAGGGGAGGCAGCAGAACTTCTCTATCCACCTTTTCAACTGTTTAGGGGCTTGCCAGGAACTGGTGTGGGCTTGTCGCAGGTTTTTTGTGAAGGAACAAAGTCTTGATGATTGTAATTGGTAGAGGAGGTCTACCTTGTAATTATCTAAGCTATTGAGCCACCTCCACCAAGCCACATCAAGCAAGCCACCATCTTATTCCGCGTTATCTACGGAAAATGATTCATCGCTCCCGCAGCCGAAGTATTCAATATGCGGCTTGCTGTTTGCGTCCGTAGGTGAAGCGACAAAACTGAATAATTGGCGAGAGGGCTTCTGGTGAAGCAGCTCGAGTCACCTCATCTTCCGAGCCTGACGTACAAACGCCTGCCTGCCTCACATTCTGTGAACCACTTCATCTTTACTTCGCGCACCCACCTAGACATCATGGAGAAATGCTGGTTCGCCCTAAAGCAGAGTCACTACCCGCCGCCCAGCCTCCCAGAAGATGGTATGGGCATTGCAAATGGAGCAATCTGCCTAGGACATATCATTCCAGATTCCAAAAACCCAGACGGCGTCATCAACCGGAGCGAAAATGGTATTAAATTCACGCCAGCAGTCCAAATTTATCACACCGAGTCGTGGGGATTAGGCTGGAAAAGAGACAAAGGCCGCGAAGCTGGAGGTTCAGCAGATGCAAGTGTACCTATCAGCGGTGCCATACCCGTCACCGCAGAGCAGCATACGAAACTTGCTTTTGAGCGCACCGAGAAGGATCACAAAGAATTTGACACTCTGGATAGATATATTATGCAAGTAAATCGAAAGTTCATAGGCGGAATTCTCGAGGACAAGGAGGTTGCTGCGCATATTGAAAGGATTAAAGGAGTCAAGCTGCTGGGGATTGGTGGCCGCCAATGGGGCGTTTGGATGATTACCGGCGTCACCGTTGCAAGAGGGGCATGGGGAGAATCTGGAGAGTCTCGAAAGATTGAGGCAACTACATCCACCGACGTGTGAGTTTTCGTCTACATTATGAGCTCCACCTAGAGATTATTGCTAATCGTTCACAAGAAACATTGCAGAAGCAGCGGCAGGTGGTCTCGCAACGAATTTTACGAGCAACAAGAGCGCTTCCATGTTGGTACAGAAATCGAGCGATTTCGTTTAGGCTGTGAGACTCACAAAGATCTGGAAAGACGCCACGGGAAAGGATTGGGACTTCAGGACGGTGTCCAAAGGAGCCACCTTCTCTTTAGACGACAAGAAGCAATGGAGAGACGAGATTCAACAGACACTATTGGAAGGGCTCTCCGGGGTGGAATATCAGACTCTTGACCTGCCCGATGAGGAGGGCGTGATTGTATTTTGATCTTTCATCCGTTTAGAAGGCACATGTGCCGTTCAGTTGTAATGATTACGTACCAATAAAGCCCCGGGATGGCAGTTCATTTTGAATGCCGCATTTGCGATATTTCTGAACAATTGATCGCTCCATTTGCGAGTAGAACTTGAATAAATTAGTATCGTCAGATTGTCGGTGTTGGCTCGGCCTGGTCACTAGCAATGCTACTGCTGCATGCGGCCAGTAAGCTGAAACCTCAAAGTGTAGACTCCGCTAGGAATAGGATCTATTGGCAAAGGATCAATTATAGGATCCGCGAGCGTATCACAACAATAGATACAAGCCCATTGCAAATGTTGCGGGTGATCTATTCTCTACGGGTTATCGGCCGTAATATATGGGCAAGAGATTTTCTAGCTCCTTGGCTGAGGTACGTAAGCCGGTTCCTGATAGACTCGACAAGCCTTGTGGAAGAGGCCGCGGAGTGGGGGGAGGGGGTTTCGGGAACGGGCTTGAGGAGCTGCATACCTCAAATTCATGCCACCGAACTCTCACTTCCTAACCCGTATCTCCTCCCGAGCTTCTCGGCAGATCAGTGATTGCAGGCACCTGCAATGCCCAAGTTCGGGGCTGGAAGCCAGACTAGAGATGGAGGGCGCCTCAAAAGTCGTTGCAGGAGCTCTCCTCCTCGTCTGCCTTTGCGCAAGAAATCTGTCCCAAGCTCATACAAGTGATCAAAGCACCACCAAAGGAACCCGGGGTAGGAACAGCCCGCGGGCTGCTTCCCATAAAATTGACAGACTTCCAAACAATGTTAGTAGGCTTGGAAATGCCTTGAATAATGTCAACGCTGACAGGGCTCGGAGAGCTCTCGATGACCTTGAACGCCTCTGCTGCGTAAGTATTCCACTTTGTTGCTCTGCTTCATTCTGAATCTCGAGTTAGGTGATATTTTTCTAGAAGGAAGGGTCCATTCCGACCTTGCTGACTCTAAATGTATCATAGTGGCCGAATCCATATTACCCAGTTTACGCAGCAGACAGTAACTTCGCCCCGGACAGGTATCCCTCGCTCAGAATGCTTTGGACCAGTGGAAAATGCACCAGAGAGTCGCTGAAAATTTTCCTTGTTCACTATAAACACAAGCACAAGCAGGCAACGGCATTCCGGACACAATTATTAAAGTCGTTAGATACCACAGGGAACCACGATGCCGAATTCACACTCAGGGGACCGGACCATTCGGAGCTTGTGGGCAGGAGAGTCGCTATTGAGAATTGTCAAGACAAGAAACCATTCATTCTCAGCCTATACAATTCCCTCGTCAAACACTGCTAATGCCGCTGTAAGCGAGCTTGCGACTTCATGGCTGCTAACGTCGGACTCAACTGCTACGACAGCTCTCAACGACGGAACGCTAAATTCTTCAAGTTCAACTTGCTCTTTCAGGATCTTCACGGCACCCAAGATTCAGAATCGGGCTACTATTGGCGGAATATTCAAAATGCCAGAAGAACAACACGATGTCTCCGACGAAAGTGATGACGATGAGCACAGTGACTCAGTCACCGAGAGCTCAGGGCTACAGGAAGAGCCAGAACTCTGCCAGTTCATTACGAAAGCTCGAAATTGTCATGAAATTAGTTGTATCGAGCGGCAGGCTGAAACTCAAAGGAGAGTGTGCTCCTCCGAGACGTTTCCTTACTAACGCCCCAAGCTGCCAAATTAACGGACAGGCACAAAGCGATTCTATCATTCCTCTTGGTCTGTTATGTATGGCAGTACTACGACACTAGTTTGGAGGACTGGAGCAACAAGGCCGTTCAGTTCATGTCGGAACGGATTGGACTCGATAGTAGCTCAGAGGTCGTCTACGTCAATCAGCCTTTTCTCTACTCTAGGTTCTACAAGAAAATTCTGGAGGCTACTGACAGCATTAATACAGCGGATAAGGGAAGTGTGAGAAAGGGAGGACTGAAGAAACTACAACCAGCACCGAAAGTCCGGAAAGTTCAAGAGCTAAAATTACATACCTATCCAAAGATCCTCGCGCTTGGCATCATGCTTCTCGAAATACAGCTCGGACGCAAGCTCGAGTGCTTTAAGACTCCGGATTATTACGACCAGGATCTAAAGGTTGCACACCATCTCCTCGCCTTAGATCTCCTCAAGGACAAGAAGCTGTGGCCACCAGAGAATGCATGGGTGGCAATCAAAGAGATCATTGAAATCTGCATTGATAACAAAAAGGCCAGGAAAACGTTCGGAAATGATAGCCTAATGGTCCGGCAAAGGCTCTATGAACAGATTGTGGCACCGTTCCATGTATTCATTCTCGAAGCCTGGAAGCCAAAGGGCATTGAAGATGTCGATCCTGTCACGCTTGAGAAAGCCAAATGCGTCAGAGAGGATGTAACCCAAACTATAGAAAGCCTTTCTGCTACCGTTCCAATTGTGCAAATTCCCGCCCCACCGTCACCCCGGATGGTGGAAGACCGCGCCAGGTGCGAATACGAACCCCAACTAATAATCCAATCCTCTCTAATCCTTCTTAGTGAACAAGAGTCAGTCTCAAAAATATGGCTCGGAGGCACAATGTCTGCCGAATTGTAGGCAATCTCTACCTACGCCTCGTCTTTTGCTACTAACTGATCTTTAGATCAATATCCTCGGAGAAATGGTTTCGAGATTTAGACGAATTAATTTACAGGCTCTCTTTTGTCGGGGAGAGAGACAAGAACTGCCCTCCTACGAAGATTGCCATACTCGACACAGGTATTACAGAAGAGTGGTATAAAATGCTGAGCGAGTACATCAAAGAGTACAAGGACTTCGTATCCAACAATGACAAGCTTCGACAAGATGGCACTGGGCACGGAACTATGGCACTTCGTTTACTGCTAAAGCTCTATGACGATGCGGAAGTTTACGTTGGTCGGGCCTTTTAGCACAAGGATGCAGGCAACGAAACAGAAAGATTGATGGCAGAGGTCAGTCATCAGTGACATAACGTAGCATTCAAGTATTTTTGTATCTTCAGGCTAACAATGTGCCTGTGTCAACAGGCCATAACTCATGCAAAGAAGCATTGGAAAGTCGATATTATATGCCTCCCTTCTGGCTTCAACCCGGATCTCAGGAACCCGCCTTATCGCGACCAGTTGTACAATGCAGTCATCGCCACTCCAGTTGATAAATCAGATCCTAGGACTCTGATATGTGCTGCAGCGTCCAATTTAGGTTTCGCAAGCAAAGTAACTTACCCAGGCTGTCTCTCCCGATCATCCAAGGTGCTGTGCCTGTTTTCCACCGCCGACGGCGATCCAGACCGCCCCGGTTTCAACCCTACTGCTGTGCCGAACACATACAATTTCGCCCTCCTTGGTGATGATATCCAAATCCATCCTCAAGACCAGCCCACCCGGGGCACATCATTCTCAACTATCATCGCCGGGGCTATTGCCGCGCATATCATCGACTTTTCGAACCGTTCAGACACCAAGGACAATATCCTAGATGTCTGGTACCTTCGAGAGGTAGAAGGGATGACATCGATCTTTGCAAGCATGAAAACTGTAAAGAAGAACGGATACCATATTCTCGAACCGTGGAAGTTAAAGGAACATTATCAGAGTAAGGCACTGGACAGAAAGGAGTTGCGGCAGGAGATATGCAGAAATATTTCCAAGGCTTTGAGGACCAGAAATGACCGCGATTATTCATAATTTACGTAGTAAACCCACAGGTTAGTAATGGCGTACTGAGCAGACGGACCGGAGAACAGGGCAGTAGGCCCACTAGAGCTTCCCACGTGTTTGTAAATTTGGATAGGAAGTCAGTTTTTGACGTCCCCAGTGTCACGGGGAAAGCGAGCAGCCGAGGCTCGCTTAGCATTCCTTATTTAGCTAGGTGCGCTTGGCGCACTCTGCAGCTGTACGGGACCTGAGCGTTCCCCTTCCTTTTGTTCTACAAGCGTGTATTCTACAACAAGTATTATATCACTTCGCTCACCCGATTGAGTATTCTATAGCTCTGATTTACTCCGTGACACCCAGATATAGAATCGAAGTGTTACGAGAACATCTAATTTCAACATTATCAATCAGGAGTTTCCTTTGACACGCCTGTAGAATGCAGCCTGCCTAGCTGCGGCTGTGGGGACAATCTCTGCTTCTGCCCTTCCGAGGAAGCAGCTGTAGCGTTGACGTAGGTGCATCGCCGTGCCGGAAGCGCTACTTCGGAGAGAGGCCGCCGGGACTCTCGGCAAGCTATTTCACTATTTCTTCAATGTGAAAGTTCTGTTGATAATCGCCAACCCGCAACCGGATATGCAGTCGGCGCCCTCGCAGCCGTGGGAGTTTGAAAGTATACCAGGAGGGTCCTTCTTCTGGGATGCCGACCGACGCGACTTTGACTTGGAAGGTAGCGAAGACGTCGGCGACGATGCCCTGTATAAGTTGATAATAGAGACGAATAAAAGGCTAGGCGAAGGGCTTGTCGAGAATCAAATCCAAAACTTGGAGGTTCGGGCTGTCTTCGCCATTAAAACATGAAGCGGGTTTGCTTATTTTGATTTTGAAGAGAGACTTGCACTTGCAACAATTGATACCTTATATTATATAAAATATCTAGTAGTGAGATAAACTACCACTAAGTCTCTGCTATGCAAAAGGCACTGTCCTGCCCTCCGCTTCCAACTCACGAATGCCCTCTGGCGTCACCAAGATCTCCTTCCACTCTTCATCCGTCACGTTAACTTGATTGGCCTCTTTCCATCTTAATATGCTGTCGAAATCTCTGCACTTCTGCTCCACACTGAACTCTGGGAACGGTCCAAGAGTTCCCTTCACCTTATTAAATGTAACGACTTCAAGATCTGAATGGCACATGATGGTCTGCAGAAGCAAGTACTGGCAATGCCCGACGTGTTCCTGGAATGGGAACTTGGAGGTGTGTGTCCAGAACTCGCCGTAATAAGCGGGATGGGCGAGTTTGCGGAAGATATCAAGGCAGTGAATTTGGTGGAAGACGTTGGGTAGTGCCATGTAAAGCTTGTACTGATGATCGGGTGAATGCCCCGGAATGTGGTACGAGGACGGATAGCTCCAGAGCTCGGCCGGATCTCTGCCAAGCTTCCGCACTTCAGAGTCGCTGATGGCGATGCTATGGGTATCGGCAAGCCGGGACCATGCCGCGTCTGCTTCAGGTGATGGTGGTAGCTGGTATATCGATGGGGGGTTTTGCGGCCAAAATGATCCATTTGTAGTCCGAGTTGCAAGATTTATTGTGAGCTTATCAAAAAGCGGCGCTGTGTAGAGATTAGTGCGGTAATCGTTGAGATCTTCCTGACATGGAACGGCTAGAAGAAGGGGATTTTACTATAGGCACTTGTCATCCCGACAAGGCGGTTGCTGGCATTTCTCTCTAGACTCCTAACGTAGTGGTGGGAGAAAAGGAGCATGGCAAGTGAAGCGGAAAAGAGAACAGCGTTCACCAGTGTGATTATGAGATGTGGGGATAGTAAACGCCTTTTGGGTGTCTCGGGGCATCTGTGGTTATTGTGAAGGCACAAGTTCTGAAGGATCCTTTTGTATGGCGACGTTGGATATGGCAGCTTGCTTGTATAATCAACACTACTTTCGTCGCTGTAAGAGTAAGAGTCAACTCCATTTACAAGCTGGTATTTCGAGCCTTCTAAGGTTGCCGCCATGACTGGAAGGAAAGATAGACAAGGCGTTCACACAGAGTAGCTTTGTCACAAAGTGTAGTTTGCTAGGCGTTGCAAAAGCTCGCCAGGTGGTTCGGTGTGGACACAGACAGCAGGACCTCAGAGCCTTAGATCCTCTTCCGCTCTTGTTCACTATCACTGACAAAAACGTGGCGAGGTAGGGAGTTTGGGAGTAAGCGTGCCGCCCAGCCTCGGTTCTGATATGTCCTACTCGACTCTACTGCGGTCTAGCGAATACTGCTGATAGTGTGCTTCCCACTAAATATTGTACCCTCGTAAAATCCGCTGAATGAGCGGTGTCCATTTTGAGGGTCTGGCCACCTAACTAACCTACCTTTTTCTCCTTGCTAACTGTGCCAGCCCGTGGATCTCGCTGGAGCCTTTACAATACTTGTGAAGTATTGGTGGTACAAGGGAGGCGCGATGCGTGCAAGCGTGAAGGGATAAGGCGTTGTACGTCATGCAGGTAGAGCACACTGGGATATTAGTCAATCAGGGCATTTGGACCGCTAAGACTGTGATCGCTATTCACACTAGGGCTGATTATTACTCACCAGAGCTGGTCATTACTCGCTACAAATGATTCGTTCAAAAGTCATGATTCGCGCTAGCAGGGGTGGCCACTTGCCAAGATAGAACCGGGCCTGGCTAGCAACAAGCAATAAGGCCAGCAACCCTGAAGACTTAGTGCTTACTCCTTAGTGCTTATTCCCACGTCCCAGTGAGATATTGCTAACGCTAGCAAGGGGAGCATGCTCTTATACCTCAGACGACTCATCTGAGACGAGGCTTATATCCAGCCTGCCGGTAGCGAATAAAAGCACCAAGCCAGCCCTCCATCCAACTGAAGGTTTCGGCGTAGAATTGTATCGTGCTGTTAAGTTAATCGGTAGCGAATAAAGGTACCAACCTAGCCTTCCATCCAACTGAAGGATTCGGCATGGCATTGTATTATGCTGTTAAGTTAAGTGATAGCGAATAAAGGCGCGCCAAACCAGCCAACTCCAACTCGTGGCGTACAGGTGGCATATAATGAGTTGGGTAATACAGTAGCACTCCAGCAGCTGCAGACGCTCTGCTATGCGGTCAGGGCTGTGCAGTAGTAGTCGGTCCACAAAGCTAAGCGTGTTATAAAGGATGCGTTCAAAAGTCATGAGTCGTACTAGCAGGAGCCGACCTCGCTAAACATTTAGCATAGCAACGGATAGCGTTGTAAGCTATACTTGCTACAGTGATGCTACAGTGATACTATAGCTGCCCTATTCCTAAATTTTAGATATTAAAACCCTATAAATAGCTTATAGCGCTGTCTGTTGCTGTGCTAAATGCTAAGCGAGGTAGGTTCCTGCTAGTACGAATCATGACCTTTGAACGAATCTTTTGTAGGCTGATTGTTATTCACCAGGGCTGGAGTAACGCTGTAGTTCAGAGGCACAGCTCGCTTGGGGCCTGCAGCTTATGCTGATTGTGATATCTGCTGACAGCCTTTGTGTCTGGCTCAAAATACGGCCCCCTATATACAAAAGAGGCTGCTTCTCCAACTCTTCAAATTTAGTTATTAACTCCCGAAGCATTTCCAGCAAATCAGTCTGTACACTTTCCAAGTTTGAGAATAAATTTGTCACTTCCATTCTCTCAAAGAGTTTAAAAATGCGCTACACAAAGTTCTTGCTCTGCATTGCAAGCATCGTCTCGACTGTAACGGCTCGGGCAATCCCGGCAGAAGGTGAGTTGAGGAACTCGAGTAACTTTATATATCTAGTATATTGGAGTTAACGAATACTTATAGACATCAGCATTCATAATCGCGGCGAGTATGTGGTCGAAGGATACACTGGTCCTGGAGGTAAGATCGAAACCTAGTTTACTCGCCGCATCCAAGATTTTGGAGTTAACAAGTTTTTATAGGTGTGGCCATTCTCAACCGCGGCGAGAATAAGGTCGAAGGATACACTGGTCCTGGAGGTAAGAACAAAGCCAATATACTTGGCGCATCTAGGATTTCCTCAGATAGTAAATCTTTATAGGCGTAGCCATTCTTAATCGCGGCGAGAATGAGGTCGAAGGATACACTGGTCCTGGAGGTAAGATCGAAACCTGGTTTACTCGCCATATCCAAGATTTTGGAGTTAACAAGTTTTTAGGTGTGGCCATTCTTAATCGTGCCGAGGATGTGTAAGCCACTTTGTAAAGACCAAGAAAACTCAGAACACTGGGACTATCCAGACCAAACTTTCTTAGCTCATACACATTACTTTAAGTGGCTGTTTGTAGTTAGATAATAGTGCTCTGAATAAAACAAATAGTGCTCTAGATAAAAAAACAAGTATATTTTCAGATCTGCTCATGGAGAAGTGAGGGCTTACCTCGCCGCCGCCCTTCCCCCCTTTGATCCCTACGGTGGAAGGCGCTCGGCATCTCACCAGCCCTAGCGCTAAGCTTCAGTGTAACCTTCAAACTCCAAGCCCTGATGAATTATTCGCCGAGAGTGATGAAGATCATGTCAGACCGCGCGTCGCTGTTCAACTGAGTGGTTAAACACACGGACGTTGTATGCCATTGCCGCCGTATGATGGCGGAAATTCGACTATATCAGCAGCTTACAAGGTCAAGGTCTGGAGATTAATCTGCACCCAGGCAGAGACGGAAGGATTAAGCGGGCTGACTATTGAACAACTGGGTCACCGACACCAACTAGAATACAGGTGTCAGTTGATCCTACTCTATACGAGCTTTCATGGTTGCGGCGAACGGGGCTACTGTGGTTACAACCTACGCATTCCTTGGCCTTAACCTCCATCGCCAAGCTTCTTGCTGCCCCGCTCTACAAAATGTACCTTCTTCGGATCGACCGCCAGCAAGTGGCGTTCTCACTAGGATTATAGCCGATCCCAGATCGTATTATAGCCATCCTCAATTTCGAGTCACATTTCCCCCTCAAGCAAATTCGGGAAAGGTGACTCTTCAGGCTCTGTATGGGCTATGAGAGCGCAGATATTGCTTGATTAGGAAAGGCCTGGTTTTTACAAGCACAGAGAATCTGCGGGCGACTGTCACATATGCAAAATGCTCTAGCGGAAGCACTACAAGGTGGGTGAGAATGTCATCACATGGCCAAAGACACTCTTTCATTGTGGTTTTAGTTGTCTATTCAGCAGTTTGCATCTCTGCCATCACATTGTGCCATAGTTAGGGGCTGATTGAAGCCTTGGTAAGGCACTGTTCACTGGTTTGAATACCCATCGAGCAGCCTTAACATCGCACTACTCTTGTCCGAGGCCTGCCCCACCAACTTCCGCGAGCGCCGATATCCCAAATCTGCCTTTCTAGACCACAGTTTCGATATTCTCAGCGATGGACCAAGCCGCGAGGAACTTGCTTCAACCTCTGCCTCCCTTACAGGTCCAAAACCACCACACCCGTGTGAATTCAACGGATGGCGCATTGGTAGACATAGTACAGGAGTTAAAACAGCTACCCAAATCTGGATCAAGAAGAACACAACGGGTTGTATTTTTGGTTCTTGCTGCCGTTTTATTCATGGGAGTGATCGGGTCCGTCCAGTACATTCGCAAAGCTAAGATTGAGGGCTTCAGTCTTCAGCATTCCCGACCTCTCCAATGGAAGCATTGCGGTAACACATCGGAGGAGGCAGTTAGCAATAATTGCATCCTTGACTTCATAGCTGGGGCATGGGTGCCTAGAGAGTGCTATGACGCCGAACTAGAAGAAGAATTTTTGAAGCTGAGGGATTGGCACTGGTATGCAGATGAGGCGGGCAGACATGAAATCTCCAAAGATATCATTAAGCAAAACGGAGGGTCAAATCCAATTTTCGTATCCATCGAGTACCACTGGGTTCACTGCGCATATACATGGAAGAAATTGCATCGATCGAGGATACGTCACACACCTATCGACACCCACATTAGCAAATACGAGCATACAGTCCATTGCGCAGATGGACTCGCAAATCATGATAATATCACAGACAATCGACCAATTGCTAGATTTTACCAACATTTCGAGTCGTGTCAGGGATAACATAGAGAATACGGTCGAGCTTTGGAGCTGTTTGTCTCGGCTTTTGTGAAACACAGAAAGACAACCCTAATATCAGAGAGACCGTGGTAACCAGATTTAGAGTTAGTAGAGTAATGCAACAAGATTTTCGGATACCCATCACGTAGCAAAAGGCGTAGTGGCTATTAACTACGCTCTTGCTGGTGCGATTGTGGTTCCTTGATTCGATTCTACAGCCCTAATTCTACAGAGTTGAGTGAGATCGAAGTCCCACTGCTTCAGGTCCTAGTCACATGATCATAACTACATACAAATAGCTACCAACAAAGATCTTCTGTTTCTATATTGGTAGTTCTCGACGAGCATGAAGATTATGTAGACGCGAGACTGCTTGTACTATTAGTTATTTTACCAAGATTGCACATAGTGAGCGTGGCCGTAAGAACCTAAATCACCCCCACTGGTGCAAAGCCCTCAAAGTACATATCTTGCGGGGTTTCGGTTCCTCACATCCTTGGAGCATAGTCAGTGCAAAAAAGTTACGTCCACACATCACTAACAAACCGCTTGTGATTGCGATCATCTATTATATTGTACTATCTATCCGTTTCTACAGGTCATTTATCGTGACTTACCTCGAGCTTTGTCACGACGGAAACCGTATGGTAATTGAATTAGTGCAGGAAAAAGATGTTGTGCAATGAGGGCATTTATAGCGGGAACCGCCGCCACAAGCAGGAAAAGCCGTTTTAATGGCAACAACTGTGGTCAAGGATGATGAATTGTTGAAAACAAATAATGACCCCATATGTTATCTTGGCTAATATGTGAATAGCTGCGAATAGTTGGGTACAGTTAAAAAGGCGACCATTAGAGTCCCCACTGTTTCCTCCGTCGAGATAGTGAAGTGATATTTACGTGTACGCTTTTCTGCTTTTCAGAATTTGCTTTGTTGTTGCACTAAACAAAATATGTTAAACCCGATATTATTTTAAATTTTTTTTTTTAAAACAAATATCATTATAAAATGCATATCAAAACAATCAAATTTTAATAAATTAAGCTCGAAATTTTTCTTTGTGATTTAGTATAAAAGCTGGGTTGTAAAGTTGTGCGAAATCGCGATATACGATTTTTAATAATCTTGCGCCAGCAGAATAAAAGCAGCATGCCGTAACTTTTGGTGTGTTGGCGCTAGTGTTAGCCGCTCTAACCGTGTCCCCGAATTGGTTTTCCCCGACAGCGCGATGTGACGCTGAGATTACGCCGTGCCAGGGAGACCAACACTCAGGCGTGACCGGTTGCTTATTAGAGGGATCCTGCCACAGTTTTGTATCCTCAACTCAACTAATTATACGCCATTGATTCTATCACATATCGTGATATATCCTGGCCTAATTAATCCTAGTAGCGGCGACTAGGAGGCTTTGAGGGCTCTAATATGACTGTTTATCCCTCTCGAGCCTTATTCTCAAGTGCAACGTTGCTCCGCCGAGGCCGCCTTTGTTGGAGCTAGATTTCCCTGACACTGTTGGTTCCAGCTCTGACATTTCCATTATGGATGCCATCTCGGCGCTTAATGTCGCAAACGCCATCCTTGCCGTCGTTGCGTGTAGCGCAGAGCTGGTTTCGACCTCCAACAAGTCCCAGAACCAGTCGTCGCTCGATGGTGAGGAGGATCACTCCACCGTTGAAACACTTAGAACACGGAGACTCACGCTCTCTACCTTGGATGGATCTGTGAAGCAGCAACTTTCCGCAGGTGCATCGCGGCCGTCGAGCGATGCACTGGCATTGCATGGGCTTGCCTTTTCTTGCCTCGAAGACTCTGGGAGCCTGCTAAAGGAAGTCGAAAACAAGCTACAGGACTTCCCTGGACGAGAAAGATTCCATATCAAGACGGAGAGAAAAGACTGGTCGAGATCCGCACTTGGAGGCGGATTCAATGAGAAGAAAGTAGAGTGGTTTTCCAGAGCAGTGACCATTCACGTTAGCTCCATTGTCAGGTGCGCATCGTGGCTTATTGACATATGTGGATTGGAGGACACTAATGTACGGTGTTAGCTCTCGGATAACAGAACTCAGCAAGACTGTGGAATCACTGACGGATGCCAAACGATATGGTAGACCGGAGCTCGAATCTCGAATCGATTCCGTGTCTCGGGACCTAGATGATCTCAGACAAGAAATGGGAAGAGGCACGGAGGGTTTGGGCGTGAAGTCCCCCGCAGCCTTCACGGAGACTGAAATCCAACTGTTCATGGTTCGGTTGGGCAGCCTGGCTGAAGCAGAGAGCAATATCTTCGCAGATAAGATTGTCGCCAGTCTGAACTACGACAGCCGACCCGTTCGGCATGGCTCGGTCCCGCAAGCACACAAGGATACTTTCCAATGGGCCTTCGACTCACGCCTATCCCAATGGTTTCGCTGGGGGAGCGGCATCTTCTGGGTCTCAGGCAAACCGGGATCCGGGAAATCCACTTTTATGAAATTCATCTCAAGCCATAGCCAGACAAAGGAGTTATTAGCCAGCTGGTCCGGCTCAGCAGATACACTTGCTGTTGCAGCGCATTTTTTCTGGATCGCAGGTACGGCGATCCAAAAGTCATGGCAGGGGCTGCTTCAGTCTTTACTCTTCGATGTTCTCCGCAAGCATCCCTCCGTTATCCCACTGATCAGTCCCAATCGCTGGGCGGCCGCCAAGGTCGGACAGTGGCAGACTGCTGCAGAGCCATGGTCCGTGACTGAACTTATGGGTGCACTTCGAGCACTAGCATCGGCTAAGGACATGCCGCTAAAGATATGCTTCTTCATAGATGGGCTCGATGAGTATAACAGCGACCATATCGAGCTTTGCAACGTTCTTCGTGACATGGCAAGTTCTCCTCACATTAAAATGTGTCTCTCTAGTCGCCCCTGGGCCGTTTTTGAGAATAACTTTGGGGGAGACAGTAAAAAGAGACTGGACATTCATGAGCTGACTCGAAACGACATCTGGGGATTTGTGAGTGATCAGCTTCAAGATCACCCCAGATGGGGGGCCGAGGCTTCCAAAGAGGCAGGCGCTGAGAAGGCCAAGCTTGTGGAACAGATCGCAGCTAATGCTGATGGTGTTTTCCTCTGGGCCTTTTTCGTTACAAGGTTGTTGCAAGAAGACCTCTCTGCCGGTATTATGATTGCAGATCTGTATAAACGTCTTAGTGGATTACCGAGGGACCTGGAACAACTGTTCAAGCACATTTTGCAAAGCGTAGCCCCGATCGACCAACCCAAGATGGCGGGTGTTTTGCAAACCGCCGCTTACGCGTTAGAGCCTCTTCACATCGACTTGTATTGGCAGGTGGAGAAAGAGTTCGAGGAGCGCAATTACGCTTATTACTGTCCCATAGGGGCCAGACCGCTCGAACTTATGTCAGAGCAGAGGGAGCAAATCAGCCGCGGTATTAACGATAGGACAAAGGGCTTACTTAAACTCGTAAATCAGCGGGTCGAGTTCCTCCACAGAACGGTGAAAGATTTCATCTTAACAAAAGATATGGGGGATTATCTGCGCGGAAAGCTTCCGGCAGACTACAATGGCTTCACCTCTATTGCTACTGCGTATATGGGCTTCCTAAAAACCACACGACAAAACCACTCGCTTGTTGCAGGAATCGTGAGGCAAGGTCTAGGATTAAATAGTGGCCCGTTTATTTCACATCTGAACCAAGCCCTTATGTATGCTTCGGAGGCACTAAAGGTGGATCAGCTAGTCTCTTATCATCAGATAACGGCGCTGCTCAATGAGTATGAAGCAGCTGTCGACAAAATGGTCCGCGTCGGTCACGTTACTATCAGAGGCTTTAACTCTGAAAACTGTGACCCTAGAGTACTGTTTCGCGAAGAGCTTCTTAGACACGACTTCACGCCTTACATTGCCAAGAGGCTTCGAGAGGAGCCCGAATTTTTTGACATGTTCGACGAGCCACCACTATATGCTGCGCTCACGCCCATGTCAATCGGCAGTGGTGAGAGCTCTGCTCCTGTGCCAGGGATTCTCGACATCATCCTTCGACGTCAGGGAGATCCTAATATTACACTTACAGCACCGGGCTTGTCCGACGCGGTTTCGCCGTGGGTTATCTTCGCGCGAGGGGTTATGTCTGTTTTTAACATGCTATCGGGCCCCCTCATGTTTCCTGCTCTACGGTTTAATGACTCACTAAATAACGGCCTATTTGACCTCCTGCTGTCTCACGGCGCGTATCCCAATCAGCCTCTCTTGAATCGACGAGGAGCGCATACTGTCTTCTCGCACTTCTTAGATATATCCTTGTCGAGATTTCTCGGTTCTGAATGTTTTGACAGCTATCTCAGGACTATGGACGCGTTCTTGCGAGCAGGCGCCAGCCTTAGTGTTCCAACTCTAGAAGTAACAGACTCAGAGGGCTTAGTGGCCTTTGGGAACCTCGCGAGACCCCGCCCAGATGAGTCGCTACTGGCGTCGTATTGTACCGAGCTGAAAACCCTCCAAGCTAAATTGGCGGCTGATCCAGAGAGAGCCGGGTTTATCTCATCCTTGACGGAGAAGCTCATTTTCAATTGTTCTTCTAATGAAGAAGACCTAGCGCAATTGGCTGTGGCGATAACTGCAGGTTGCCCTAGGGACATTGGTGATCCATTATTGCGGCTGGTCGAGTGTGAGCTCAGCAAGCAAGGGTCCCATAAGAGACGCCGAGAGAGCTTGGGTGACGGGTCGCCTGGTGCTATAGTCAAGCATTTTAGAACTGAGGAACACGAAAGCTCATTGTAAAGACGACTTATCGTTGACGTACTGCACTGATCACCCGTTGGGTGGTCGGCTTATAACTATTACGTAGCGGATTTAATAGCTGTAACAAAAGGAGGGCAACAGGAGTGATTGCAATATAGCAAATAATAACACGTGACTAATTCTAATAGTTGTCACGAATACGGTCCTATAAGCCTGGAAGGGCAGTTTGTAGGTGCTTCAATACGAAAATACTAAACTAAGGAGAAAAGGTGGAGCTTTGGAAAGCTCTCGACTAAGTATAGCTCTCAGGCCACGTGCTAGCCGTGACAATAGTGTTTTATTGATATCAAGAGTATGCTTCCTAATCCATGACAAAAAACTCAAGCTTGCCCTTCTCCAGAGAACTCTAGCCTTTACTTATATCTTTCAACTGTGCTGTATCTTTGGCTTACGGAGCCACCGAGCTCTAGGCTTCAGCATCCCCGCTATTAGTCGGAGCCCACGGTAGTCTAGGCTATACGCTTCTATAGTGGCTGTAAGCTTTCGGCTGGCTGTCAGCTAGCCTTTGTTACTCTGATGGTTTGCTTATAGCCTGTAACCGACCTTAACCGACCACAACTGTCACAATAGCTTAAAAAACGAAAACAAGTAATTAACAACTTAGAATTGCAAAGTAATAATATTATTAATTATACACTTGAAAAGCAAACAATTTATAGTATAGCTCACGTGTGCTCTAAAGAAAAGACGTGACACGAGCCTGCCAAGGCAAGTTAAAGTAATAAGTATTTATATAAACAGCTTAACTGTAAATTGTTTGTTTTTCAAGTGTATAATTAATAATATTATTACTTTGCAATTCTAAGTTGTTAATTACTTGTTTTCGTTTTTTAAGCTATTGTGACAGTTGTGGTCGGTTAAGGTCGGTTACAGGCTATAAGCAAACCATCAGAGTAAGTTCGTACTGGCTTGTACAGTTCTTTTATTCTCTCCGTTTCTTGGCTTTCCTAAGCATCAAACTGGAGTTCGTCGTAACTTCTAATTCTGACTCATCTAACGACGATTGAAACCTCTGCGACCGAGACCTCTTCGACACATACACTACTTTAGAGGACACTCTTTCTCACGGCGTTGTACAACGGGCTGTAAACTTAGAGGCCGCAAGCTCCCATAATGAAGAACGGATGCAGGACTATGTAGAAACGTTTATGCCAACCCACGACGCCCCGGAACCACATGCGACCATGCATGAAGACAGCGATATATCAAGCATGATGCCTACAGCCGTTCTCAAAAACGGTTGTGCAACCATGTTAAGTTATGAGGTTAGGTTTTGGTGTGTGAAGGCGTAGTCGGACACATTTGTTATGTGATTTGAAGTTCACGGTAGTCGCTTTGCAGATATCCAAAATGTTCAGAAAGAATGAATCGTGCTCAAGTTTCAAAGAGGCAGGAGCGTCTTGGTTTCGTTTTGACTCAAGTATGAGTTTTCTCGGGGCATAGTGCTGCGAGGCTCGTCCTTCACAGAGTGGAACTCCACCGCGAACCAGCACTGGTGAGCCCAGAATTGACCAAGGAGGCTGATCTCAACTCTTATGGCCTTAATCCCCATCTCAACAGCGCTGTCTTCTTACCTCCAAGCCATTCTTCAAGCGGCTCGAGGCCGAGATACGTCGCGTGAATAATGATACCCAAGTCGTCCATATCATCCGGTACAGCTCCCTCCATAGCGCGACCCCAGTTCTCAAGCACCACCTCAAGCCGCGGTCCCTGTGCCCACATCGCCCTCCACTCTGGCCCTGACCTCGCCTCCCACAGCGCAGTCTGCGCCGTGAACCCCAACTGCCAGACCCTCGCCTCCGCCTGGTCCCACCCCTGTTTTAGGAACGCATACACCCCGACCAGTATCTCGGCCACTAGCACTGTCCTCCGCACACTCTCCTCCCGAACCCAACATGCCCAATTTCCCATGCTGTCGCCTAGAGGTCGGACTTGCTCTCGGAGCCGCCCGACCCACGCCCGTAGCCTGTCCTCATCGCGCTCCGCCCGCGCCGGCTCACCCACGTCGCCAGAGAAGAGGCGTATGCACTGGTACACCAGCAGCGCCTGCACGGGGGGCAGTAGATCAATCTTGACAGGGTGGGTTGTCGGCTCAGCAGCCTCCATAGCAGAGACTAGCCGCGCCGCCCGGCGAGCGACCTCAGTGCGCACTAGTGCCGCATTCGCGGGGTTGCGTAGCGCGTGCAGGGCACAGGCTGCCAGGGCGTCTTGCAGGACTTTCGACGCCGCGACCTGCGTGTGGTGGATGAAGACTGTCTGGCCAGATGAGGCTAGGGCACGTGGTTGCTCAGCCAGGCGGCGCGCCGCGTACTCGATACCAGCTTGAAAGACGCTGCCGGTTGTTATGGGTCCGTAGGGGGGGTCGATGTCTGAAGGTAGCGGGGGTATGGCGTACTGGATGCCGGATGAGGGAGGCGGAGAACATTCTAAGTCTAGGGGATAAGTGATTCCGCCCTGACCGATAAGGTCGTCGAATAGGGATGGCATGCCGGGGGATAGTGGCCTCGAAATGGACGTTGGCGAATTGAACGGCAGGCAGCTGGCGATATTAATGCCAGCATCACCCCAGGGAGACTGGAGAATCGGAATGCTGGTGCTGTATCTGGTTACCGACGCACCCTGTTCCGCTACAGATACGCTGGAGCCCCACGAGCTAGCTATGGGGTCGATCTCTGCCCAGGGATACTTGCACGCCGTACCTCTTGTGAGACAGCGCTGACAGGCAGGCAAGCTTAGGTCGCAACGTCTTTTGGCCCTGACGCAAGCAGTACATGATTTACGCCGCGATGAAGCCATGGCTTTTAGCGGGCATGAGTGAGTTTGGTTGCTGTGGATGATGGACTGTTATGACGTGAAGTGTTGTGAGTAAGAGCTACAGGCAGGCGGAGTCGTGGAGTTCGGTGGGTGTGGCTTTATGGATCCTTGCACTCAGTGATGGGCTAAGCGGAGGTCCACGTGGAATTCCGCAAATAGCGTAGTTGACCACAATTGAATCTGACCAAGGAAATATTTTTTTCTTAGCAAAAATGCCAATATCCCAGTGTCTGCATCGTCTATATATACTCACCTCGTCCCTCCTACCTCTCGTCTCAACTTCCAGCTTCGCTCCTCTTTTGTCTAAGGGATTCACGAAGAGTAGTCTCCATCTCACCACTCTCCATTCACCCTTAGCTATCGTTTCTCCGCTCATTCTCAAGAAAATGTCTGCTCCACAGTTAACGAATAACTCTATTCCTCTCAGTCAATGGGTTGACCAGCTCTTTAGGAGAATCTTCTTCCAGCCCGAAGATACCCTAGCTCTAGATACCTTCAATGAGTTCATTTCCCACGATCTTCTCGTTAGGTAAATATTTGGCCTCTCCCCACAGGCTCGCATCCATCTTTCTTTCTTAACTAACGGCTTCTATACAGAATGAACCATACGAGATTCACGCATGATCAGTACCTCGACATGGTGAAGCAGGCACGGGGCAACAATTCCATGAGCCTCCAAGCCAGCGATGAGGTCCTGGCTTGGAATGCCCCAGACGGATCGGGAGCCGGCTGTGTTGCGCAGCTGTTGCACCTCACGCTGACTGACAAGGCGAACGGTACGGAGACGAAGTCTTCGAACCTTGCGTTGGCGAACGTGCTAGTGCGCGAGGGCAAGAGGATGCTTGTTGAGTTGACCGAAGTCGCTTTGTAACTCCGGTTTACATCGCTCTCTACATCGATCGTGTTAGTTCCAAATTTCTTGTGAAGTTATCAATCTGCTAGGTTTACATGATTCGCCCGCAGAAGGCTACACAGCATAATGTATTTAATTTTATTATTAACCTTCTGCTTTTTTAATTTTAGTTACATGTAGTGAGTTACAAGTAGTAAGCAATATTACAAAAGAAACCTCAACCAGAGCTAAATTTCCGATCGTTCTGTTGTCATATTGCATAAAAAATGCTAAATACATTTACAATTTTGTGACAACTGTCACGGCCCTAGCTCGCTTAGAGCCCCTTGGGGCTCGGCCATTTAGGGCTCGGCCTTTGACACCACAGGGCTCGCTTACACTGGCCTTTGGCCAGTCTCCTGTATATAAAGCACTGCTTTTTTTCCTTCTATCTGTAGCTTGTTCTTTTCGTTATAGCAATTGATAGTCGTTCACACCTTTGAGTCTCTCTTCCTAAGATCTACGAATCGAGATCCCTGTTCGCCTTAAGTTTTTACAACAGCACGAGATTCTTCCTAGCTCGCTTAGCGGTCCAACAGCTGACTATCTGGACCCAGGACTTGCCACGTGATTGCGAAACTGGCTAGGATACAGATAAACTCAGATTTGCCATGCTGCCTTTCTTTTGCTGTTGTTTCTGATTTTGTTGAACCGCTACCTTTTTCTTGCCTGTTACTCTTAATGTCTTGATCAGGCGAATAGTCAGGGGATGTGCACTCAAATCGATTCTTGGCAAGTGGTTACTGGAGCCTGGGGGTGGTCAAGGCTCAGTGGTCAGGTCAGGTTGAGACGAGCCTATTGGTGTGTTGGTGTTGGTGTTGGTTGTATTAATAAATCATCATGCCTTTCCCTGTAAGCAATACAAGTAACATTCCCTTCTTTGACATCCGCCGCTCCGCATCCTACAATCGCAGTCCCGCTAAATGTCGCTTTAACATTTATGTCGCGACAGCAATCGCGCCGAGAAACCCATGTCTATTCAAGAAACCTGTACATAATTAACATGTCAACATATTTCTCAGTCCGCTGACTTCTACAGGCTACTTCTTCAAACTCTCGCTCGAGATACGACTCGAGATTTACAAACTCGCACTCCCGTCTAACAAATTCTACTACTGCACCAGCAACGATGACTTCCACGGTGTGGAGTTTGGCCTATTGACAACCTGCAAAGCGACATACAGAGAAGCGTACCCGATATTGATATCTCGCAATAATTTTCGGCTTGCTTACAGCATCCGCAATTCATTAGGGGAGCCTAGCATACCCCTCGACAACCTCAGAGAGGTCACTTTTATGTGGTTCCACATTTGCGTCTTCCATCAACACGAACGTGAGAGCCGATTCAACCTCTTAATCATCCAGGGACTTCTGAAATGCCCAAAGGTCCATGCTGCTCGCATATATATAGGTGTAGGCGATGAGGATGAAGCTTGCAGGACGTTTGAATCGAGATATAGAGAGGAAGCGGTTCTAGATAAGTTCATGATGCACACTGGTCTTGAAGCCTTCTTGTCAATACCGGGCATCAGCAGATACGAGTTTATCTCTGATAGTGAAGGGACTTCGAAGGCACTAAAGGCACTAAGTGAGTACATGACAACGCAAATGCTAATGGCTAGGTCAGCAGGTTGGTTCTTCCTCACCGCAAGTCATCTGATGATCTAGTAAAGTAACTACCGAGTAACCCCATATGTTGTGCCATTAGAGGAAGAAGTCATAGCCATTGCCAAAACGGTGTTTCAGTCCACTACCCCAACTTCCAACTAAAGTGGTAGCCGTGGAACACTTTATGAATCTTAAGCGTGCAGTATTTATGAAGGGGAGATGTACAACTCGATTCCGAAACTTATTCTCTTATACGCCTAATGTCAATTTGGACAATACCAGGAGCTCTTTGAAAATCTAGAAGCACGTACAAGGAGGGGAATGGATGTATGTGACAAGATACATGGCCACTCGGTAGTTTTCGATGCGAAGGCGTAAGCGCGTGGAGGGCGCTGCATAGGCGAAAGTGGGTACTGGTCTGCTTAGACAACACAGCGGCAGTCTGGTGCCTCCGGACAGCGAGAGGACGGGCCAGCTGGCGAAAGCAAGAGGGATAGCGGAACTTGGGGAGAGAGCAAGACCTGCAGCAGCAGGAATCAAGGCAGAAGCTCGAAGGCTTTTAAAGGAATGCATGGCGTGGCATTGGGACAAGGTGAAAGCAACGCAATCGGCATGGTACAAAAGATGAGAGCTGTCATACAGCCCACGGAAAATAACAGCTCAGCTGGAACCAATCTCTCAATGAGCCCCCTTTCCTTCTTGTTAACCTTCTGGTTATTCCTCATCCTCACCACTATCATCTCTTTCGCTTTCGTATCCAAAGGTTTCCTTTATGCAAGACAAAACCTGTCTTTTAGAATGCCTAGAATCGTGCGGAGCTATGCTAAAGTTAGTTCTTTTATGCTGAAGAAAGGTTAACATTGGACTTAGAACGAACCTAACTTAAGATCCACGAGATGCTTTGTCATATACTCCCCCAAGGCAATCAAACTTTTTGTCCTCGTCTTATCTCCAACGTGGCGAAGGGTAATTTTATTAATCCCTGGAATTCCCAAAAAAACTTTAAAACCAGTGCGCTCGAGATAGGTATGCATGGCCCCTTCTTCTTTGTAGTGGCGTCGTAAATACGGGTATTCATTATCCACACTCTCCCAAAAGCCTGTGATATGTAGAATTTGAAGTTTTGGGTATTTGTACAGATCTCTTATCATTGTAGCATTTGCACGGCCAGCATTTCGAGTATTAGTTTCATTGCTCTAAAGGCACTTTGGGTGCCATTCGATTGTGACTTCGCACACATGTTTAAAGAACGCATGGGTCGGAGGATAGTAGAATGGTGTCGCGACATCAATGTCAAAGTTGTTGGAAGAGAGAAACAAAGGGTAGGCTTCTTGATTGATCAATCTGCAGGTCGATAGTAGAGCTACTCTAGCTGCGCTAGGATACCGTCTTGAGAAGAATGTGTTAACTGGAAGTACAAGTTTGTAGATTTCCATTCTCACTTCCGTCGGGAGCTTTCTCAAGAAACCACCTATAGATGTGATGTTAGCGATGAATCATATTGCACAGATTTTGGGAATACAAACAAGACTCCAAAGGTCCGGTAACGGTGCCTGCAATCGCCGTGCGTCCACAGATGGCCATGCCAACCATTGGGAGTGGCTGGTGCACGAGAAACCCTAATCCTAAGAGCACTGAAATGCTAGGAGATGTCTCTCAGAAGATCATTGTACCTGGAAACCCGGAGGACTACCCAAAGAGACAATGCCCTGAGCCCCTCGGTCAAACTTCCAAAACCCTAGAACGCAAGTACAGTATACAACTCGATCAATTTGAGAAACACCGACAGCACGTGGTACCACCGTGGTGAATCCCACCTCTTACCCGTATTGATGAATCCGCGGAGGTGGCAATTACGCAACATGACGCTACGGAACAAGGAATGCTGTGTATTTACACCGACGGGAGCGGTTTTCAATAATCATGTTAGTGCGATGCAGTAGCACCTGCGCTCTAGATTAGCGGCATCCGCACGAAGCGAATAGAGTACATGGAAACATTGACCACCTTTATAGTATACGCAGCAGAGCTCAGAGGACTAGTATTATCGTTACAAATAGCACACGACATACACATAACAGTGGTCACGCCCGACAAGTACGCTATCTTCACTAACAACCAGGCCGCTATTCGGGCGATATGGAGCCCCAAGCGTCCATCCGGACCATATATCCCAGTTGAAGCCATTCGGTCACTAGATAAGCTCCGACATCTAGGGTAGGAGGTTCAGTTCCGATGGATATCAGCACGTGTCGGAGTGGCAAGCAACGAACACGCCGACCGGGCAGCGAAGGAGGCCGCTGGATACAATTCGACAGGGGCAAACAGCGAACCACCACCAGAAACAAACTCTCTAAGGACCCTGACGGCGACAGCAAGATCCATTATCCGTCGAATGATGAGAGAGGAGTGGGAGCGATATCCTGGGAAGCGTTGAAAAGCGGCAGAGAGCTCTTCAAATCCAGTGTATGGCCAGGAAAGGCGATACTCGATACACATGTCCACACATAGAGAATTAAGCTCAGTCATTACGCAGATGCGTACGGGCAAGATCAGCCTGCGCGTGTGCCTATACGCAATCAACAAATTCGGCACCGGCGAATGCCAATGCGGCCGTGGACCTTAGATAGAACGCTATGCTCTGCTGGAGTGTAGAGATTGGACGGAGGAGCGACATAATATGTGGGTAGGCAAGCGACTATGTGTGGAGATTAAACGCATGCTCTGTAGATCAACAATGGCAGTACAAGCAGCAAAGATGATTCTCCGGACAGGACTCCTTGAGCAATCCTGGGCAGTCCCATCTGCAGTACTCAAATATACATAGCGTGCATGAGCGATAACTAGTACATAGAAGTAGAGGAGGGCCAGGAAAGGCCTAACAAGTGCAGAGACATAGAGCAACTATTGGGGCTATTAGTAGAGGGGCAACTGCGATAAGGTAGAAGAGGAAGCAATTCTGTGAGGGAATGGCTTATTTTCTGGAAGCGGAATGCGGGAGCACCTGTATTTACAGTCGTACGCTGCATAGCCGCCACAAGGACAGCTGGGATAGCCTATGAATTAATCAATCGATCAATCATTGCGCCTGGGAGATCTAGAGTACTAGAAGAAAATTTCGGGGAGACGAGACAGCGCGGAAGAATTCTTCGAGAAGACGGGGATATCTAGAAGCAATATTCGAGGAGCGTGTACCGTGTGGGAGAAATCTTGAAGAAAGCTTCCGAGAACAACTGGCTCTTAGAAGGTTTCTTCCAGAAGTAATTTATTGAGGACGTAGCACCTCAGAGAACTTCCTCGGTAGCGCATAGCTTCTAGGAGAGGGCCAGGTCCCACTGGGCCTCTGTCAACACCAAAGGTGGTATCATGAGTTCGTCTGGGATTGAAAAAGCAGAGGGAAATCCTGGTGAACAATTAACAAGCTGTATAAATCCAATCTACCTAAAAGGGAAGAACTAAGGTGTAGAAGTGGGTGAAAAAGTCTGTCATTGCGCGCCAAGGGATGGATGTTGTTATAGTGATGTTACTGGGAGAAATTAGCGAGGCTGTGCAACGCCTCACGTTTACAAGACACCAAAACACAGTAAGAAATCTTGGAGACGGGTCATTTTCTCCGAGTGGTTTCAATGCCAACAAATTATTCGATTGGAAGGTTGTTCTTCGTCATCTGCATTCATCGGCTGTTGCCTGGACAAAGCTGTCGGTTCTGGTCAACCCTCTCGCTTTGACAATCCGAAAATCCCTGAAAGTAGCCTCGTAGACTCGGCACATCTCTTGTCAAGCGAGGCGCAGTGTCAACGACCTCAAGGCGGTTCCAAATTTTTATATTTAAGGCGGACTCTAAGATTGACAAAATGCCTACAAAGAGATCCACGCCGCCTACATATCCATCTTGATTCTCTGTAACACGGAAAATCCTGGAACATATAAACGTTGTGCCTCGCATTCCCGTTATGATCTCGCACAACGATATCGAGATGGCTGATGCTGTATCTCAGACCCAACATGAAAAGTCAGTGATGTCCACCGACTGCGACAATACAGAGTCGGCCTTAAAGTCTGCCCTGGAACCTCAGATAACGACTGTCAACAAACCCAAGCACTCGGCTTTCAATCCATTTCATTCTTATGAGCACCCAGGTCAGTTTGACCTCGTCTCTGACAGGTCTCGAAAGCAGGTCTGGCTCTATCGACTCAAGCTGCTGCTGGGCCTTGTTTTCCCTTTTTTCCTTTCGTCTCTGGACACAACTATCATTGCAACCGCATTACCGCACATTGCGTCTGAATTTAGTAAGTTTTCCTCCGGAACTCAGCGGATTCGTCACTAATCGCATATAGACTGGCTCTCCCATCAGTCGTGGATTGTCAACACGTACACGTTGCCAGCAACGGCATTTCTGCCGCCAATGGGCCTGATGGCCCATCTCTTTGGTCGCCATTCGACCCTTCAGGCATCCATATTTTTATTCCTCATTGGAAGTATCCTCTGCACCTTTGCACCTAGCATACCTGTCCTTCTGGTCGGGCGAATCTTGTCCGGTATGTCCAGTGCCGGCTTCGACGTCCTTGTGACAGTGATCTTAAGCGATCGGGTCAACTTACGCGATAACAGCACCCAGAACACTCTCTTTGGGCTTGTCGCAGGACTAGCATTTGGCGTGGGTCCCAACGTAGGTGGTATCATCGTGGAGAACAAGGGATGGCGGTGGTGTTTTGGCATCAACCTACCAGTCTGTGTCGCCGGGCACGTATTCGCCTTTTTCCTCCTGCGCACAGAGCTTGTAGGGCCTTCGCCTGTCAATTTTGTCGACCCTACAACCGGCCGCAGCATGTCCATTCCTTCGACAAAGAGATGGACAACCAAGCTCCTTGTAATAGACTATTACGGCCTTGTACTCTTTCTAGCCGCAGTCATCACTTTCCTAATTGCTCTGGATTGTGGGGCTCATTCCTATTCCTGGAAACATCCCCTTACAATTACCCTCTTGGTCGTCTCTATGGTGTGTCTCACTCTCTTCATCGTGTTCGAAGCTGGCCTCGAGCAAAATGGTTGGCTCACCCGCCGCTTCCCTGATTCTCATGTCGCCCGCATGACGCCCATGATGCCTATCAACCTCTTTTACAGCAAAGACTTTTGCATCCTCTCTCTTCTTAACTTTACTGGCGGCATAGCTATCTTCTCCATGTTCTACTTTATCTCCCTCTACTTCCTCCTTGTGCAAAACTACGAGCCCGCGCGAGCTGGCTTACAGCTTATCTTCTACCTGCCTGGCCTCGGAGTGGGGGTCTACCTTGCCATGTTCATGCTCAACATCTGGCCGCGGCAGACCTTTCCGTCAATCTTCATCGGGCAGATGTTCAAGGCAGTCTTCTTCGGCCTACTGAC
Source organism: Bisporella sp. PMI_857 (assembly GCA_021307315.1). Taxonomy (NCBI): domain Eukaryota; kingdom Fungi; phylum Ascomycota; class Leotiomycetes; order Helotiales; family Helotiaceae; genus Bisporella; species Bisporella sp. PMI_857. The sequence goes on along the minus strand of JAJSPD010000011.1, from coordinate 993,964 downwards.
CATGGCATTGAATTTGCGAAACGAGCCGTTCATTTATGTGTGTATGGTCTGCGCAGGCCTCGGGAGTGGGCTGAATGCGATGCCGATCCCTCTACACGGCATCGCAAGACGGCGGGGCCAGCTTGCACAAGTTATCGGCACGCTAGAATTCTTCTTTCCTTTCGGTGGCACTGTCGGCATAGGCATCATGTCTTCCGTCCTCAACTCGCGCCTCTCGTCCGGGTTCCGCAGGGAATTCAGTGAAAACCATCCCACGAATCAAACAAACATTGGAACATCTGATAACCCAAACACCCTCGGGGACATTACTGATCTACCCCCTGAGATCCAAGACATAGTCAATCGCGTTGTCAAAGACGCGCTTGTGGTATCCTTCCAAGCAATCCTGCCACTGATCGCCTGCGGTTCGTTTGCAGCCTTGTTTTTGGGGAATGTCTGGATCCGTGGTAAGCGGCGCAAGACTTCGTCCTCCTCATCAGCCACCTCTATATCAGTCGGCTTATCCGCACCTCAAATGCCATCGTGGAGTGAGCTCTCCATCCCGCGCAAGTATGCACATTCTTTCCTTCAGACCCCCTTTATATTCTCCTCCCAAACCTACTCTATCTTACTCCCACAATGTCTGAATACTCTTGAGATATCCGAGTACAGACCTCTTCCCTTATTTCCTCCTCAAATAGTGCTTATACGGGAAGTGCTAACCTCCCAACGTTCCAGACTTCTCCGTATTGCCAACGTTCCTATCCCGGTCGAGTCTATGTACTACTTCATCGCCTTGCAGCGCTTTAAATCGAGCTCTTCATCATCAGCGGAGGCATCTGCGGAGGCGTCAGCGCGTACACGAGAGCAGAAGAAGGCACAGAAACGAGAGGATGAACGCCAGGGCAATGAACAGCAGAAGTTGATTGATATTGCTAATGACGAGGGCGAGAGGGGCGAGAGGCGGAAGGAGGTAAATAGGCCTGCGCTGGTGAGATACTGGCAAGAAGGGTTTCTTGGCGCGGAGGACTTAACCAGACGGTGGAGGGAAAGCAGAACCGAGGCGACAGAGCCCGTGTAGCGAAATTCATTTTTCTTTGTTAAATTGGATCAAGACACCACCAATTAGAGAACGAAGGAGAAGTAAAGTAACAAAATTTTGCAGGGCAGTGTATCCGAAGAAGGGATGGTGGGTGCGTCCCGCAACGAAGTCTTGCAGCGCAAACTAATCCCCATCGCAGTTTACTTCAATAGCAAAAACTAACCACGTGATCTGGAGTGCAGCTTTATGATTAGGATAGGTTAGGATACCCGTCTCTTATTAATTCCTAGGCCCAACGGACACTTCTACAATGCCCCAAAACGAAGTACAGTCAAACCTCGATAAAGCAACTGTTTTTTGCCACCAGCTAAATTTTGTGTACGGATAATGGCCATAGAGTTGACCGGTTCCGCCATAGGGGAACTTTGGGCTATCTTCATAGGTGTCTTCACTATATGCTGATTTGAGGCAACGGAAATGTACCTAATGTATGGCTCTAGTCGGCGGCCGCAAGATTACAAACACTTTCTGCCATCAATGGAATTTCCACCTACCACGAAATGTACTTTGGGAGTTTGTAGGATGTGAGTCCCCATAAAGTCCTCGAATAGATTAGTCGCGCCAGGGAGCTCAGACTTGGCGGTACCAGCAACAGTATGAGACAAATTTTCATCCAGAAAGCCATAGGCTATGTGAGAAAGGATTACGGGTTATGTTATTGTGAGAAACTGTAGGTTCTACAAGAAAGTTGGTGAGTACTGTAGTAGCGGAGGGTCCAAACTAAGTGCTATAGAGAGCAGATAACTAACTATTTATCGATTTACATGAGAGAAGACTCCCTTAGCGTGCCAGCTCCATGTTGTGTCAGTCCTCCCCGAATCTTTATTAGGGGCATGATTTAAGGCCCTGACAGAAACGACCCGACGCCCCGAGAGGATGTAGCCTTTGGATTACGAACGTCGAGGGATGTGGATTTCCCAGCTTAGCTGGACTGGATAACATGGCGGGCTGCAGTTCCAGGTCGTACATCATCTGTTCCCACGTGTAGCAAGGCATAATTTGAGAAAAGTGCAGAGCTTGGTTAAGGAGCTCTGCAAGGATGCTGGGATTGAGTATACGATTTTTCGGCTCGTGGATGGGAACAAAGTCGTATTGAGTAGACTAGAGATCTTGAAGCAGGTAAGGGATTATATCAACGTGCCGAAAGTATATGAACTACTACTACCAAGTCGGACCTACACGAGAAGTTCCTTGATGGAACTTAATCATTTGAGGTTTGTTTTGTACGTTTTTATAGATTATAATTTACTTGTGGTAAAAGGCACTAGAGTAATGCCAGTTAGAAATCAGTGCAAAAGTAGAATTCCTCGACCTTGATCTCGAGTAAGCTTTAACGCTTTTGTATAACGAATAGGAGGGTATGCAGTGATTAGTTGAATGATCATGCGTGGTATAGAGAGCACAGAAAAGTGATTCGAGGTATTTGTATTAAAAGGAAGTGATTAGCCGAAAGGTCTAAAAAGTGGTACACACTAGGTTCTATAGTAGGCGGAGCTCGGTTTTCCGTAAAGCTTACTTTTTTGGGTTAGAGCCGTGGTGGCCAGGGTACCCTTACTAGTGCCGTCACATAATTAGCCGCTGTACCACCACGGAGACCCGGTCGTCCTTGGCTCGGTCTCGGAAAGTATCAAGCGGCCGCGGGTATTTACTTAAGACCCGATCGCCGAAACGTAGACACTGCTGCAGGGGGGGGGAAGCCAATTCACCACAACATTGGATCGTTTGATATTGGTTTTAATGTGGGCCAAAACACAAGGTTATGAAGGCCTGCGCCTCTCAAGCTGTCGGTACTAGCCGCGTATCTGGAGCCGTGAGAGGCATCCGTGGAGCTGTGACGCGTGTCGACTTCGGGAGGCTGGCTAACATTAGGCGTTAATCCAATATCGTCACAGAGATTGCAGGCCTGTATTAAGGACAAGGACAAAGACAAGACGAACCGCCAGCTGAGACTGAGTATAAGTAGCCAACATCTCGCAGGCATCTTGAGGCGCCATGCGACAGTCGTCTCACAAACCTTCCAAGAATCATAAATTGTTGGAGTTGTATTAGCCCCCGTTGTCTTCTAGCATATTCAAAAACTCGCAAAATGGCTAGCCACGCCCCAACTAAATACCAACAGAACCCTTCTCTCCCTGTAGTTGCCACTATCGCAACTCTCTTTGGGTTGTCTGCCGGTTTCCACATTATCCAGTTACTGCATAACAGGACATGGTACTTCGTGCCTTTTACGATTGGTACAATTTGTATGTGTTCTCACATAACTCAATACTTACAAAATCTGATCCGCGTTGCATTATTGAAGTAGTGGGCTACGCAGCACGAAGTATAAATGCAAGCCAGACCCCAGACTGGGTGCTTGTCCCATTCCTTATCCAGACTCTCGTTCCCATGCTTGGCCCAGCGCCCTTTACAGCCTCGACATATGTGGTTCTAGGCCGAATTATAAGATTTGTTGACGCTGAACACCTCTCCTTTAAATCGACAAGGTCGTTAACTAAGATTTTCGTGTCTGGAGATGTGCTTTCTTTTCTGGTCCAGTTTCTTGGTGTGTTTGTTCTAATGTTCTTGATCGTGCCTGTTTACATAAGAGTACGCTAACAAAGTCTAAGGCGGCAGTATCCTTGCAGGAGCAAGCAGTAAAAACGCGTTTTATTGCGGTCAGAACATCATCTTTTTTGGCCTAGGGATTCAAATCATCTTCTTTGGGTGCTTCATTATTGCGGTATTTACTTTCCACTATCGTATTATCCAGCTACCGACCACAATCAGCCTCCAGACTAAGTTGCCTTGGGGACAATATATCGCTGTTCTCTACTTCTCTTCTTTCCTTGCTCTAGCCCGATCTATTTTGAGGGTTGCGAAGTTTGCAACAGGACAACATGGTGCGATTCAGATGTCGGAGATCTATTTGTACTGTTTTGACTCGGCCCTGATGTTGCTATGTTCTGCGGCATTTAATGTACCGTACTTAAGTCAGGTGGAATCACGCCGCAACCAAACGACTTTTACAAGCATCGAGCCAGACGACACTCGATCGATGACGGAGTGAGAGGCAAGAATTCCTTCCGCTTAAAGCGGATCATTTCTTGTGTTTCTCCGATTGCCAGAGGTGACACTCTGGAACCTTGGTATTCCTCTTATTCTTCGTTGACAGAGAGCGAGATCGAAATTGGAGGTGTCTTTCTGTCTGATAGTACGTGGGCCACAACACAATGGTGGGAGGACCGAAGGAATTCTTGTAGGGGACGCGGGGGTGACACTTTGACACCATATCGTCCGTTGCGTACCTCGCGACCCTTATCGTCCACAGGTTTGTCCCACACCACTAAACGCGGTGCGATGTTGTAATGCCTCTGGCCTCAGCGTGAGGCAGGTGTTGACAACAAGTTCACAGTAGAGTGCAGAGGATTGAAGTGAGTAATGAAAAAGAGTCCGATCGATATGCGTACGATGTCTGTACTATTAAAGGGAATTATTTTTTTAGCTAAGAAAGTGAAGCTTAATGCCCTTAAAGAATGTGATAGTACCACCCGATCTAGCCAAAAGTTCGCTAGCCCCAATTAGGCCTTACAAATTCGCAGGGCCACGATAGACAGGCGCACAACTTTTTCTTCCTTCGTTCTCTCCCTCACACCTAAATTTCGACCATACCACGATGTGGTTCGGAATGCTGGTCATGATGTTCTTCATCACAGCGTTCACCATGGCCATGAGCTTCTGGAGGACGCTTTTGGGCTCCCGTAAGAACGAGGCTCGCAGCAGCGTGCAAACGACCCGAATCTCTTCGGGTGGTGGTCCATGCGAAACTTCGACTGTGCTTGGGGCTTCTATAGTGATCTCTCTCCCATCGGGATCATTTTACATTGATCTAAACGTGCTGGCATGTGTCACCATCACCTCAGCCACATCCGCAACTAATTATTGTCGTAGCATATGCTAGATATTCAACTGCCTAGCGGCCTACATCCTGCTACTCTGGTGGTGATTGATGAAAAGCTCTCGATCGATGCTGTGAAGGCCGCCTTGCATCGTTTTGAGACTATGGATGATGTTTTTGATCGCAATTTCTTGAGATTAGTGGTCTTCTCATGCTACCCTGATGCCCCATGTGAGCTCTCAGAGCAGTTGCTCAGCTTCTTAGGATCAATTGGCTCCCTTCGGGTTAGCCTTATCAACCGTGCCTCAGCGCGTCGCGATTCACTTAGTGAAGGGCCATACTTTGCGTCGTCACAAGGTTTGTATCCGGTATGGAAATTGGTTCCAGATACACAAGGGGCTTTTGTGGTTTCATTGGTAGAGACTTCGCAGGGCAGGTACGTTGCTTTTCCGAAGTGTCTTTGAGCTCTCTGGTTGATGGCACTTTTTCTCCAGGCTCACGCACCTCAATGCTTCTTGTCCTGATGCGGCGCCGAACCTCGCAATCGCCATCCCGTCCCGGTTGTATTATCCGCCCCGCTCAGATAAACCTCTCAATGGCCTCCGTGTTGCCATCAAAGACAATATTGATGTTTCAGGGGCAAAGACGACTGGATCCTGCAGAGCGTATGCGCAGCTATACGATGTTTGTTCTCATTGTGCGCCCTCAACCCAAAGGCTCCTTGATCTCGGTGCTGTAATAGTTGGCAAAACCGAAATGAGCCAATTTGCAGATGCCGAAGATCCCACTGGAGACTTCGTGGACTTCCATGCACCTCGAAACCCTCGCGGGGATGGCAGTCGCGGAGCAGGAGGGAGCAGTTTTGGATCGGGAGCTGCTGTTGCTGCTTATGACTGGCTTGACTTTGCACTGGGTACAGATAGTATGCCTCCTCTTATCTATTTGTGGGGTAGTGTGTCACTGACACTTCTTAGCTGGTTGCAGTGTCCGACAACCAGCCGCTCATCAAGCTGTCTTTGGCATACGGCCCTCTAGAGGGGCAATGAGCTTGGAAGGTACCTTGGTCATTCATCGGTCTGTCTCGAAGTGATGTGATGCTGGACATGTGTTAACCCATCTTTAGAGATCTGGATGCTATTGGGATCCTCTCGAAGGACCTACAACTACTGCGAGTAGTGTCCGAACACTTCTATAACTTCTCGGCAATGGGCATGGAAGCCTTCAACAGTCGCCAGCCTGCGACTCTTCTTTATCCGACGCACTTATTCCCTGTCGATGATCCAGCTGCACAACGCCTATATAATGCTGTGGTCGAGGCTTTGGAGGAACTATTAGGGGTCCAGCGCAAGATTATCGATTACAACCAACTATGGAAGCAGCACCAGACATTCACCAAAGAGGCTTTCGAGGATTATTTCACTCCCGTCAGTGCCCCCAACTTACATATTACACTGAGACCTCATGTGAAAGTACATCTTGACAGTGCCTAGGTATTTTACGACTACATCGTCTGGGGACAATTCCATGAAAGAGCAAAATTTCGGGAAGACTATAAGGCAAAATTTTCCAGAGATCCTTATGTCAACCCACTTTCCCAATACCGCTGGGAACTCGGCGCAGCAATGACAAAAGATCATTTTGATATGATGCAGACAAAGCGGGAACAATTTCAAGAATTCATCGAATCAATCTACGGCGACAATTCAATCATGGTCACATCTTTCAAGTTCGGAGAACCCGATGCCCTGGACATCTACCGGCCAACGTAAGTAATTGATGGATGGCGGTAATTGTACTGATCCACAACCTCAACGCAGGCCAAGAGATCGAGACCAAGCCGAGTTTGGGTGGGGTTTGCGGCCCGCCTTCCAAGCCCCACTTGCTGGGCAGCCTGAGGTTGTTTTTCCAGGTATTGAACGCTACCAAGGCAAATACTTCCTCAAGCTGACCACTCGCAGTCGGACAACTGCCCACTATATCGTCGATTAGTGGTGTGGAGGAAATGTACGGGGTCGTTGCCTCGCTGATCGGCTCCAAAGGTACGTAATCATCCGTAATCATCGTTGATTTGGTCACCTTTCATAGCTGATGGTTTCAGGAATGGATTTAGACATAGTTGAACTGGCGGCGAATGTGCTCGAGTCTTTGAATCTCCCACAGGCAGTTCTCACTGGCAGGTCACCTTATATTGTTTGATTCAGATGTCCATTTACTGTTTCTTCCTGCAGGGCTCGAAAGTATGGGATGAATTGTGAGCCTTTCTTTTCCTATTCAAAATTGCGAGAAACTTGCCGAGAATATAGTCCTCAAAATCCAATTTCAAACTCAAGCTTCCATAATGATAATTGCCATAAACCAGAGCCGATCAAGACAAACTTTCCGTCCTATATGTTATGCAAAGTCATTTCAAATCAATCTTCCTTTTCAACTTGTCCGTAAACAATGCTATCCCCAAAGCAGTGACATCGCACATACGATGCTCGTCCACCTTCCGCCCCGGTCGCTTTGGGTGACTGGCTCTGACCTCTCTTTCTAATGAGGTAAGGCGCCCTGTCTTCTCGTCAAAGGCTGGGCTTAATTTCTTGTCGTTGAGCCACTGAATTCATGGCTTCGCGTCAGGATGATTGGGGTCAGGCTCCCAATTGAGCCAAGGAGAAGCGTCGAACCCAGAGACTCCATCATACGTAGAGTTGTCTCCATCCGTTACAATACCCCTTTTCTTTCTGTATTCTGTCTTCTCCGATTCTCGGCTCCCTCTCTCTCTCTCTTTTAACGTTGGATCTTTCGTTGCGCTTGACTGGGCCGTGCTCATCGTTTTAGATGTCCAGAGCATATTAAAATCCCTCTCTTTGATTGCCTTTGCAATGTCACGAGAAGAAAAGCCTTTAAAAAAAGAGCTCCAGAAGGCTACAATACACGAAGGCGTGATGATTCGAAAGAATGGCAAAGTCTACAGAATCACGACGTCCCTCCTTTGGGATTTCCTGAAGTGACCGTTGAATAATTCTGGTGGGTGGGACGGATCCCCTGATTGAAAATATCCAATCCTTCTGAATTGGCCAATTCCATCCTCGATGAGGATTAGCCCAATTGGGGACTCTTTCCAGCAATAAGCAAGGAGAAGATACCAAACCGTCGAACGAACGATATAGTTATCGTTGACTACTCGCCTTGAATCCACGGATAATTCTATTACACCAGCCTCCGAATTCTGGTCAAGTGTGATGTCTAAAATATCTTCAACATGTGGATAACAAGTACCAACTAAAGCGTTTTCAACAGTGATATTCAGCTCCGCCCTAATCTCGTCGGTGCTCGAAGATTTGAGTACTAACGGGTGTGGACCTTTGACGAGCTTGGCTGAGAGAACCAAACGTCCGCTTTCGACGTCTGCAAACGGTGCACTGGACTTGCTTGGGTACACAACACAACTTTGCAGAATCGCTTCATGGCGAATACAATCAGGACGCGGCCGTCGCTGAAGCTCTCCCACTTCTGCAGCCGCGGAACGCGAATACTTTCCGCCGAACTGGATGCCTCCATCCACAGAAGCCCATGACCAGCTTGGTGCATTAGGAGCTCTCGATAGTGGCCTGGCAGCTCGCTCATCCCCTTCGATCTGCTTCCAGCCAAGTTGGCGAACCAAGTCTTCCTGCCAAAGTCCTCCAAGATAAGTGTCCTGAGAAAGATCATGCAGCTCCGACGCTATACCCGCGATTGCCAGCAGCCTATCCTCTGAAATCGTCAAGTGTCGACTACTGTAGTCCTCGATCATTTCTGACCATAGTTGGTATCCAAGGCCTCTCCGGTTGTGCTTAGTTCGTCGGAGAATTGCAGGTCGTGAGGCCTTGGATCTTGGTTTGTAACGAACGAAGCTGCGCAGGACTGGCACTGTTTTGTCCGCGTCTAGGCAGTGCCACGTTACTCCTTCAGAGCCATATTGTAGTAATCGTAATGAAAGCACTTGTTCTTGAAATGCCCATCCACGTTGAGACAGTGGTTCGGTGGAATGATTGTGCACACGCTCCAATTCAAGCCAAACCTTCCCATATCGTCCACTTATTGATGAGTCGCTCCTCTTGAGTGATAATTCCTGGTTAGGTCCCGTGCATAACAAAGCTGTTTGCACTGATGCTCCTCGCCCCTGGTGTTTCAGGAATCCAGCCTGCGCACTCGAGGAATTCGCTGCCGATATTGTCACAGTTGCGTTTTTGTAAATCTTACCCATAGATGCGATTTCATGCATTTTGTCTGAAGTTTGTCCCTGGATAATACAGAGCGCATCAATCCACAGGTACTGAAGTCCCAAGCCTCGGGTGACGACGACTGCATCTTGTATCGTTTGGGAGCAGATCCGTAGGTCCAACCCTTTTGAAAATGCATCGATAGTGGAGCTCGTAGTTTGGGTAGTTTGTGTACCACCCCAACAGTAGCTCAACGCGGCATATTCTGCACGCTGTGCGATCTTGCTGGAATATAGACGGATGAGAGGATCGCCTACATCAAGGGCACGCGTGGGCAACAGAGGTTTGTTTGGTGTTTGACAAGAGATATGGTCATTCATACAAGTCTCGAGGCTCAGTCTTGCTGCTGCAAGAGCCGCACGACCACCAGTGTCTCGGTTAACAGGTCTTTGCGAAATGAAATGACTGGAGATATCATCTACTCTTGCAATCAGTCACAATTGGTGTATTCAAGAGGTGACAAAGTACAACCTCCTGAGGTGTAAAATTTAAAGCGCATTAGATATTGAGACCCTTTCCAGACTTCAATCCCTTCCAGGTCCTCAAGGGACCGGAGAACCTCTTCATATACTAACCATTTGCTCGAGCCGTCAAGGGACGTCTGTCGGTCCTTGAAAGGCAACAGGGAGGGAGATGTGGCGACAAATCGAAATAATTGTGGACCCTTGGTGAAGCTCGGATTTGTTTTAACAGCTGTACATATGGGGCAACCGATGCCCCAGTTAGTGGAAGGGTGCAGATAGCCTCGCGTTAACAATAGGCGCAAGCAGTCTGGGTCGGTTGTCATGCGCCAGCAATCCCCGCACAGCACAGAAGCTTTTCGTACCTGTTCTTCCATTTAATTTAGCACATGAAAACGCAGGCAAAAGAGTTTTGCTAAAATTTGTTGCCTGTTGTATGGAGTTGAAAGGACCCGAAAATGCGGGGGTCACCAGCTTAACCTCCTTCCACTTGCTCTGACCCTAGTACTCGGTAGGCCCTAGACGCTTGGCACTCGAACACCAAAAACCATCGGTGGTCTTTTGTCTTCTGTGACTCCAAATTCCCATTTGAGCACAACTGGAGAGGCCAGAAATTGCTCCCCCCCTCGATCCCTGGCTCGGCCTATTTAGGTGGTAAACGGGGAAGGCCAGCTCAAAGTAACCAACCCACTATAGTGCCAGCCCGAACACTATGTCAGTGCAAATGGGCCAGTACTACATGTTGAAACTAGGTATACAGTACAGTACTGGTGGCGCAGCTTTGCCCTTTGACTTGTGATATCTATTTGCTTTTGTTTTCTCTGCAAAATTAGTGTCAAGTTGGCTTTTCTGGCTCCTTGAAGCGCTCTCGGTATGCTATAGGCTGTTACTGGCACCTTAAACTTATCCCAGAAGATGAGCACTATCTCCTCCAGATAGAGCGCGGGGATTTCCAGCAAGTGCCCACAAATAGCATTTAGCATCTGAGGTTAGCGCCATCTTGCACAAATCTACTGGTGCGTACGAACTAAAGGGTTGTACAAGCTAAGCGGCGCGTACAAACTCGTGGGTGTTTACCCAACTAGTGGTGTGTACGAACCAAAAGGTGTCCACAAACTGAGCCGTATATAGACACTAAACATATTAGCCGGTCAGATCATTTCAATGGATAGTCTCTTTGCTGAGATTATTATTTCACTTGTATATAGTCTCTCAACACCCCTTCTATAGAGAGTAGAATAATAATTCTAGGAAGTTAGGTTCATTAGATTAAAATGAGCATAGAGAGAAGTCTCTTTTTAAGCTTTAAAACAGCCTCTGTAGAGCGTATTTAAGCTATAGCTATACAAATCTACAATAGAGTAGGGACTGGTGGAGTAGCCTGGGCAACATGACTAGGGCTGGACCTGGATTCCCCCTCAGCTATCCATAATTAGGTAGATTTGTTTAGTACTGGAAGACCGAAATTAAGCAAATCTCCTTTTGCGCCATCGGCTCATCCGTGCAGCAAAGCAAGTTATTCAACCTCATCAGGTTATTTAAACTTTTGAGCCCTGTAACTCGGAACCCAATCACAGAAAGACTTCCTATACCATGGGAGAACTGAGAGAGAGCGCCAAAGATCAACCATTTCTAAACTCAGCCAGCGCAGAAACAAAAGTCACATTTCCAAAAAGCATCGCAATCTGCAATGCCGTCCGTCCACTCCCATCCACCGCATCCGGCTTCGCAGTATTCTGAATAATAAGCCTGAGTAACTCATAATTATACCGCCCTCTTACGGTCAAAGCAGCAACATGAATCGCCATCTCCCCACCACAGCGCCGATTCACCAACGAGCGAAGCTTATGTCCAGGCATAGAAGCCAAGCGTTCGGTGATGATATTTCGAAGGCGTAGAAAATCTTCTGTGGACCCTCCCCTTTCGCTGAGGAGCACGTGCAGGACTGATGTTTGTCCGATTTCAACATCAAGGCTAGCGCCACGGTTAAGGAAGGTTTCAAAGATTTCAAATTTTCCCGCCCGTGCAGCGCTGACAAAAACTGGCATGTCGTCAACCGCCTCATTGGGCGAGATTCCGTTTTTCAAGAGGCATTCTACGACCTCTCTTTGTCCCTCATTCACAGCTTGCGACAGCGGAGAATTCAATGCGCTCTTGAGGCGAACATCTGCCCCTTTCTCGATGAGGAAAACTGCTAGCGCTGTTTTCTGCGTCATGATGCACCAGCCGAGTGGCCCTATCCCAAATCCATCCTTGGAATCTGGCAGGTTCTCGATATCGGCGTTTTGATCGGCGTCAACCCCTTCATTTATATGGGCTCCGGAATGAAGGAGGAGTTCAACAATGAGCTTTCGCATGCTGTCGGAATCCGTTGGAGTGACCGCCGATTGGTTGAGTATTTTTTCCGTCAAATTAAGTGACTGATGAAGTTTCAAGCGCCTCTTGATGGCTTCGATATAGCCTCTCCCATCGTCACGGCAGACGATTTGTAAGGGAGTGAATCCTGTGCCAGCGCTGAAGTTGGAATCCGCTCCATAGGCTAGTAATGCGGCAACGAAGAAAGGAGCAAGTTCTTCGATGGCATGAATTAGGATTGTCTTGCCGCCAATTATAGAGTCTGCCGGGTATTTCCTTTTCGATAGGCTTCCCCATGAGAGTAGCCTTAGGAATGTGCGCAGTCTTCGTGCTCGCAATGCTACATAGAGAGGGTGCTGATCTTCTTGAGGAGGGGAATTTGATGCGTAAAAATCAAGGGATAATATCGATAATAGGTTCCTAGGGTTGCTATAATGTTGATGAACATACTCCATTGCTGGAAAGGAACCCTCTCCTGCTAAGAGTGCAAGCGTTCGAGGACGGAAAAGTTGGAGTGATAGATTTCTGAGCGGCTCCTCTGCCTTCTTGTTCTTTTCGCTCTCATCTTGTCTACGGACCCATTTATCATGGACGACAGAATAGAGGAAAACTAGCTCCAGCATCGTGTCAATGCTTCCTTGCTTTAGACAGAGTTCCATTGGGGACCATCCTCGATTGTCCCGCTCTATTGGGTCAAAATCGTGATCTACGAGAAGTATTCTCATGATGCTGGCTTGCCTCTGGAGAGTTGCAAAATGAAGCAAATTGAACCCATCATACTTGAGTGAAGATAGCCGACGTTGTTTTGAGACCAATTCTTCAAAATTTGGGACGTCTCCATCTGCAATGGCTTGAAAGATAGGAGGCAATTTCTTCCCAGCACAGCTCTCTGGAGTTTCATCGATGGTAATGTCGGCAACATAATCCCATAATGCGCTTTTAAGTGGAAGCTCCAAGAGCTTCGGATCGATGCCCTCAACAGCTTTTCGAAATAGTGGATCCGTTTCGTTCTTGGTAGGGTCATCTTCCATCTTGGTGAGGAACTCAGACAAGCCTTCCAGAATCCACTCCGGTGGGGATTGTTCTTTTTCATGAGTGTTTTGAAGTGCGATCTGTGAGATGACGAAGCAGATTCGGTCGTTGCCACTGCCAAGGGCAGCTCTGCATGTTCGCCAATGAGTTTCGTCAACCATATCCGGGAATCTTTCTTTAAAGACTAGGATGGTTTTCACCTGTTGCAGCCTGACAGTCTCATTTTGATTCTCACCATTGGCCTGGTCAATCACCTTTTGCAGCATATCTCTGGCTAGTTGCTCGGGGAGGGTAGCTATTGCCAAGGTACTGATTGAAGATTGAAGATCGCGTTCAAACTCAGCGGGAGTCAGCATATTTCAATTGAGAGGGTCGAAGCGTTAGTTTATGCAGGACTTACAAAGGGCCTTTTGTGATTATCGATTGCATATCTGGACCCAACTCTCAAAGCCTCGTTGTCGCCAGTATTGAACAGACTTGAGTAAACTTCCGCGTCTTTGGTCAAGTAATAGGATGAAAGTACAGTAGCCAGTGAACTTCAAACGTAAGCTCTGAGCATCCCTTTAGAATAACTGGGCTGTGCATACGAAATGAAGATCTGCTCCTTTGATTTGTGAACCACAACAATTCTCCCCTTTGGATCTTGGCGTAAAGTTGTTTCCATGCAAGCTCTGTAAACATGATGAAGCTCACTCCTGGTGGGCTCCCATATTGCCTTCTCTGTGTTCCACTCTTGCTCTATGATCTTCCGGAAATTAGCATGAAATTGTTTTGTAGCGTGGAAGAATTAACACCTTGGAACGTTTTATCAACTTGGCCATCTCTTTGCCTCTTTTTTCTGCATCATGAATCTTCCCGAGCCTCTCGATATATTTTCCGTCTACCTTCTCCCAACGCCAACGAGACTCAAAGGCTGTGGCAATCTTTTCGTTCAAGTCAACCCTTCGTAACTTCATATTCCTGAACTCCCTGTCGTCATCCTCCATTGGTCCTCGTAAAGGATCGCCAAAAGGATATCCAAATAAAATGAACCAGACTAGAAGCCCGAAAGAATAATAGTCTCTCGTAAACCTATACTCAATGTCATTAAAAGCGAAGATGCGTTTATCCATATTAAACTCTGGCGCACTCCAATAAGGAGTAAAGCCTGGCACAATTCCTACATCCCCCTCACCACCAAGAACCAAAGCGTTGATATTTTGAGCGAAGCCAAAGTCCGCCAACTTTGCCTCCAGATATCCTTTCAGGGGGTTTTGAAAAAGTAGGACGTTAGCTGGCTTTAAATCTCCATGAACGACCCCGCAAGAGTCATGTAGGAACTTCATCGCAGAGTGTATCGAAGTGATGAATCTCTCTTCTTCCTGAAATCTTCCAAAATGCTGCATCTTTCCGCTTCTGACATGATCCTCCAAATTAGATACTGCAGCCTCCATAATGATGATCGGCTGATAGACCTCTACTTCCGTGGGAGAACGTAGTAGTTCCCATGCTAGTCCATGGATGCGTGGGAAGTTTTTGTTGTATCGTCCTTCTCTGCTACCTAGCACTTGTAGCTCTGCAATCAAGGCATTGATTCTGGAATTAAGATCGGCAGAGAAATCTTGAATTGATGAGACACCTTGCGGTGCTGTCACATTGCAATACTTCAATGCAACGACTTGCTTCACTTCTTTTGCACCTTCTTTTCGACTCCAAGTCCCTGGATAGACCGCCATAGTTGCGCCAGTACCATATGGCATATTGCTGGTCTTAGAGATTTCATCAATAGGAACCCATTCCACTGAGAGTCCAGCGACTTTACTTAAGAAATCAACATAGTTAATGAACTGGGAACCTTGTTTCGAATCCTTTGTGATCTCCAGAGAAGTGTACTTAGATAATTCGGTGGTAATTGGGTTTTGTAACGCAAGGCTCCGTAGAGCTGAACTGTCGAGAAATGTGTTGGCCTCGTTGTTTGTATCTCCATCATCGAGAGCATGCCGAAGAGCGCTTGAGAAACTACCCAAAGACATATTTGCAGTAGATGATTACTGAATTTTAGAAACTGTGTGCTAACCAGCGATCCAATAATATCTAGGTTGATTCGCAGTGGTCAAAATTGTTTCGAATTGAAAGGCTAAAACTCAGCCTCAGCTGAGCTTGTCCTGAAATGATGTGTTTTGATATAATTGGCTGTGCCATCGTAATCACGTCACTGTGGCTGACAAGGCTCCCCTTTGATAACTGCATCATTTAAAAAGCCGAGACAATCGTTTTCATTCTGGCTTTTATTTTCATTGCAGCTGTACCTATGCGCTATTCAACATGGCTTCCCTCGCCGCCTTAGGTGCAGTAAGCAGCGTAATCACTGTTCTCGAAACAACTCTCAAAGTCTTTGACCGGATCACCCAGATTGTCTCCAGGATATCTCAGTTCAAGTCTCAAAGCCAATCAATTATTCGGCAATGCCAGTTTGACAGCGGCACGTTGAAAATTATAATTGGTATCCTCAAAGCAAACCCGCAGGTCTTCGAAAGTACACATGAAGCAGATGGGCTCGCGAATGTGTTTTACGAGCTTCAGATACAGCTCTTCAAGACCAAAGCGCAGGTTGAAGCATATGAAGAAGATTCTGGATTTCGAAGGGTTGCTTGGGGGTTGTCAGGAGCAAACGCGTTGGAAGATGTCGAGCGAGATCTGTTTCGATGGAGTCAGAGGCTTTACATTCGATTTTCTGTCATTATCTCAAGATTTCAAGGACTGATGACCACCGGATCGAAGGGGTCTACGACACTTTTGAGAGTCCCTGAGATTTTCTCACAATATGAAATGAGGCAGGTAGCTACAAAAGCGAGGAGTGTGGACAAAACAGCTCTCTTGAAGGACATTAGCAAAGATGGAATCGTCGTCTCTGGGAATCCATCTTCTCAAATGACTGGAAGGATCAATGACGGCAAACCAAACAGCTCTCTAATCCTCGTAGAATTCAAACCCTACAGCAACGCAAATGGGCCATCTGAAAAAGCAGAAATGGAAGACGGAGTTGCCTTATTAGCAGCTATTTTCCAAAACGTCAAACCAGACCTTATGAACATCCTTCGGTGCTGCGGATACTACGACGATGCTGCAAATTCACGTTTCGGTATTCTATATTCCATCGATCGTGGAAGTGGTGAATTTGCCACTTTAGATACTCTCATAGCAACTGCTCCTCAACATCCAATCAACAAGAGGTTCGAAATTGCTCGTAGAGTTACCGCAGCAGTGGTATTTACACACGGTGTTGGCTGGGTTCACAAAGCTATCCGAACACGAAAAGTCCTACTTTTCCCATTCCCTGGATCTAGCGTGAAAGATCCCGACTTCTCCTCAAAGTTGGGGGACGCCTATGTTTCTGGATTTGAAGATGCACGCACCATGAGTGGGAAATCGAACCTGAAAGAATCCGAATCCTGGCAGTCGAGGTTATACAAACATCCAGAACGCCAAGAGGCAACAGCCAATACCTACTTCTCTACCACCCATGATATATACTCATTAGGGGTTGTATTGCTCGAAATCGCTCTTTGGAAACAACTCGAACGGCAAACAATTAGTGTTAGCCAAGGGCCTGGCCTACCAAGGAAAGAAGCCTATGTGTTTGAAAACTCCGATGCGATGAAGACGAAGAAAGCTCTCCTAATGTACGCTTCTACAATCGATCGAATCGTTGGTCCGACATATCAACAGCTTGTTATTAGGTGTCTTCAGGTGGACGACCAGAGTGCGAATGGGATCAAATTTATCAGTGAAGTACTGGGGCATCTGGAGAACTTGTCAGTTGCTTTGTAAAAAGGTCCGGACTACACGTACACCATAGAACGTACCCATCGGTCAGAACATACTGCTCATGAAAGGGGCTGGAATCAACATCACGTCATCACGAGAAGGGCGAAATATCTTTCTAACAGCAAGTATAACATTATACTGATATTATATGCATAACTAGCCTTAAAGTTGGAGAACAATCCAGAGCTTTGGTGTTGGACGATATATAAGGCGCAGTAATAATTCGGCAAGAAGCATGTGCCTTTGGCCGTTTGACATTTGGTGTAACTGTTGCGCGAGGCTATATCTTGATACCTGAAAACTTACTGCTCAATAGCAGTTTGATACATAAAGTCGTGGAAGCAATCGTTCCCTTTCGTCTTCCAATCACTTACTGAGATTTTGTACTCTGTAATTTGTTGCTGCCAACATAGCGGGAACCGCTCATCAAACGCTGGAAGATATATGACGTCCGAGCAGTGGTCAACATGAGCCCCATAATCGCCGTCAGCCATCAACTTTATGTAGGCTCTTATACAAGAAGGACCGCCTCCTCCCTCAAGAATCTCCTCCGCCACGCTCTCGCTCTCTTCCTCTTGATGGTAGAGCTGCGACATGGTACATCCTAATCCTCATCCTCCACAGTGGCCATGATGGCAGTTATTCTATCTGGTGGTGTGATCGACCGTAGCAGAAGGCAACCGCCCCTATGATCTTTGATCATGGTCGAGGGGAATGTCGTGTCCGATGGTCCAAATGCTTCAGGTAGACTCGTCCAACCCAGATCTTCCATCTCCTGCCCACTTTCGGTATTGCAGATTCTTGGCGGATACTGGCAATTGCTCCTTTTCTTGCTTGCATTGCTCGAAATACGAGTCGAGCCAGCTGGTCGTGACACTAAAAACTTTTGAAAGAGTTTCTCGCTATATTTGCTAACGAAACTCTAGTGAAAGGCTTATAAAAAGAGTGAATGAGAAATGGCGTATGTTTATTGATACCATTTTCCTTTCGCGCCGATAATGTCGCGATGAATATTTTCAAGAGACTTTATAGATTTTGAAGGTGGTCTGGCAATGTACTAGCTACCGTACGGTCATGGTGAAGTTGAGCAGGAAAGGCGTTGTGTAAGTGTGCTTTTTATGCTGTCACAGCGTCAACACACGCGGAGAGTAGGCTTGTAATCATGAAACTTTGATTGTGGATCAATCGTGACCCTAGTCTGAAACTGCCTACCGGGAGTCACCGCCTGCTAATTTCGCTCACCGCTCTCTCGATAAAACTTATACTCCCGAGCTGATGCAGCTTTCCCATCTACTATCACCCAACGTGTAACGGGCGCTGTGAGTTTAGAGGTCTGGAGAAGAGAGAGGTGTATCATGAATAACTAGGCTTGATAGAACAAATGATATTGAACTATTGAACCGTCTGTTCTCGATGAACTACAAAGTTGAGTACGAAGCTCCTACCCAAGAAAACCCTATCCATATAGACCCTTTGTGTCGCTTTGGATCTGTCGGAGTCATGGATCAGCGTTCCGATTCATACCCACCCTGGCCCAGTCACGTGCTACCACTGGGGTTCTCTGTGTAAGCGAACCAACCATACTGGGCCTCATGCCCAGGCGCATCATAACCAATCTCCTATCAAAATTCCTTGGCCCTTTGCATAAGCCACACCCAACAGCCCGCCAATTCTTCGTCCCAACTGCGCCCAACTGCACTACGCATCTTCAGCTTCGCCACGATGCAAACTCAGCCTCCCAAAAGGGATACCACTTCGTAAAACTTGCAAATGATTACTGATGCTACAAGTGCGATCCCATCTTAAAGAAGAAATTCTCGTCAACCATAATGCTTCACACAAACAATTAATTTCGTGTCTTTTACTTTGCTCAACTTCGTAAATTGCGCATATATCGCAACGGCGGAATTCCACTAGGTGGTATACCAAGAGATGGTGTCCTTAACCTTGACTCCTACACATACGGCAAGATCCTTCAAAAAGCCATGTTTTTCCTGCCAAGTGTCCGCAGTTTACAACTATCTAGTAAGCTGGATGGCCAGATTGCTGACAATTTGTGAAAGGGTTTGTTTAATAATGAAAAAAAGGCAAACATTTCACCAAGTGATTCCGTCAACTCCTACAGGAGAGCAAGAGCCGCGTATAAGCATCTCGAGTGTCGAACTACCACGACCACCTAAATCTGTGTAGCAAAGCTTCCTCCTGATTGAGGAGCACCGAGTTCCAGCGTGTATAGCAAATTATTATTATCTTTTAATGTAATCTTTCATATGTTTCAAACACCAGTTAGTTTCTATAAAGATAGAGTTAGATCCGAAAACAGGCAATATACCACGGTTCGAGGACCAGTCAGAGAAGCTAGATACGGTGGCTGGGGCGGTGGCTGGAGCATGCAGGAAGCTTACTGCAAATCATATGGAATCTCGCTTGTGATTTAGGGCAGGTGGTACAAGCCCACTTTAACAATAATATCAGACGAAGTTGCGGCAGTTTTAGTGGGGTCGCTCGCTGATCGTACAAGGTTGCGCGAGGTAATAAATCCTCATGGATCGCGATATTCTGTTCCTGATATTCTATTGGATATACAAAAAAACCAAGCCTAGGGTAAACAATTATCTACCTTAGGAACACAGGTCAAAAATGAGGCTCAGTCTTCAAGATTCTATGGTGGTCCGTGAAACTATATGGATGAAGGAAGATGGAAGCTGTATAGATGCTGTAATCGCTCCTGAACTGTGTTACTACACAGACAGAAAGCCATCATAGCTGGCTAAGGTTTGAACATAAATATCACCATCTTCTGCTGTTGTGGACAATCATCACACAGCAAGCCTACTCTTAGCAATAGCTCCACACAACTTCCCTAAAGTTTTTTCTTTTATCCAATTCGACTTTCCTTATTTCTGCTCTGTACTTCCTAACAAATAACTTCAGCCCAATAACCTCACTATGCAGATTTCATTGCCTATTCTCCTGCTCATTGCGGGTTTAGCTTCAGTCAATGGAGCAGCATTGCCACAAAAGGAAAAAACACCTGCCAATAATCCAGCACCAAGCGCTTCCAAGCTATCAGAGACAAATGCACCCGCACGGCCCTCAGATAGCCCCAAAGGCTCCAAGCCAGAAGAGAAAACTGATCCTGCTAACAACGGCGAATGCGTGCCAATCAAGAAGGACACCAAAGGTACTTCACTTCTTTTCCCCAAATCACCCCATCCTCATTCTAATGCGTTATCTAACACGATACAGGACGTGAGAACCGAAAGAAGGACAAGGTAGCAACGAAGAAGATCCTAGCCCAGAAGAAAATCCCCAAGGAGGCCGAGAAGAAGGGACCAAACGGAGGTGCCAAACCCGGCCCAGACGCTGCGAAGAAACCAGATGCCAGCCCTGCCCCGGAGAAGCCCGAGGGAGGCTCTACGCTACAGGTGCGGGACAATTTCAAGAACATGGTCGACCTGCTGCGGCGCCAGATGGATACCCTGAACAAGGAATTGGCCACGCTTAACAAGGTCGATGACGAATTTGATGCTCTTGACAAGCAAATCGATGAGCTCGAGAAGAAGTACAAGCAGAAGTGTGGACTGAAGCCCGGAGCCAAGGGAAGCAATGACAAGAAGCCGGCAGCCAAGGAAAGCGAGGGTAAGTCTTGCCCGGCTCATGTTACGCCCCAATGTCTATGCTCTTCAGCGATGTACGAACTTTTCTAACCATTGGCTTGTCCTCCTTGAATAGGTGGCTCAATCAAGCAGGAGATCAAGTCCGTACAGGACAAGCTCGAAAAGAAGAAGGCCCCGAGAGCCACTGCCAAGAAAGCGGTGCAAGACGCCAGCAAGAAAGTCGTCGAGGCATTGCAATATTTCGCTGACATCGAGTCCTCGAACCAGTACGTCACGGAAAGCTCCCCCCAGAGTGAATGGAAACATATTGCTAACTTTGCATCTTCTTTCTAGGGACTACCGCCTGCCAGGGGAAATCGCCGTCCTAGTCGCGGACGCAAAATACTTTACCCGTCTGGCCAAGGATGACCTCGCGGATGCTTAAGCTGCGCAACAGAAATCTGTTTGGCGATTTTCCTTTTCTATTTAAAAAAAAAGGGAACTGTTTCCTGGGTGTTTAAAAAGGCTTTGGGGTTACACAAAAGCATTATTGGGATTTTAGGGGTTAAGGAGGAATCATCAGCTCATTTTCGGGGTTAGCGGTGAAACGGCGTTCTTGGAGTTTTTTCGTGTCATTTATGTATAGCTAAGGGTTCGCCGATCTTTATTATACCTTTTTTTTGTTGTTTACCAGTAACTCTTGTGGTAGCTTGCCTCCAAACCTTTTTGCGAAAATGTCTAGAAGTCTTTGTTGGAATACCTACCACGTAGCAAAAGGCATAGTAGCTATTGACTACGCTCTTGCAGGTGTGGTTCTGGTATTCGTTGTTGATTCTGCAGCTCTAGTTCTACGGAGTTGAGTGAGATCGAGGTCCCACTGCTTCAGGTGCTGGCCACATAATCACAACTACATACAAATAGCTACCAACGGTCTTGTACATGTTTTTAATCCGAGAACCAATGTCAAGTTTCCAATATTTTGTACTTTTCAACGGTATAAAACAGCAGAAAGCAATACTAATTCGACATAATAAATTAGCAATTCTACACCGACAGCGAAACTACAATGTTTCTCGCTAGAAATTGTTTGAAACTCGATTTATTGCTATTTCACAACATGCTTTTATTTACAGTTTTAAAGAATTTGTCACGGCCTTGGCCGTATCTCGCTTGGAGCCCCAAGGACTTACACTGGCCCCTGGCCAGTCTCCTGTATATAAAGTGTTGCCTTATTTTTTTTTGTAGCTTGTTCTCTTTGTTATAACAATTGATAGCCGTTTATACTTTTGAGTCTTTCTACCTGATCCACGGATCGAGATCCCTGTTCGCCTTGAGTTGTTACAGATTTTTGCTTTTAGCGAAGGTTATACTGTTTATTATCGATTATGATTGAAAGCTCGGTTATATTACTAATAGTTTTTTTTAATAAATCCAGCCAAGCTAATTTAGCCTGGACTTTTATTTTAAGTTTATTCAAGTTGTCACGTGCCGTCACTGAAGAGCACGCGACTTACTGTAGCCAAGCTCCCAGGGCCTCTCATGTATATAATACCCGCTTTCCTTGAGACTCTTTTTCCTTTTTAGCTTTAAATTTTACTATTATACTACTGTTGCTTACTGTGTTTGTGCATACACAGTGCAGCCGTGACATTATTGATGGTTTACTGACTACAAACGCCACATAAGTGGCCGATTTGGTGAAGATATTTCTAAGCGGGGTTAAATAGCCTAATCGGCAAGCCGCAGCCAGTGGCAGTGCATGCACGCCTAGTATGGACAACTGCCTTAAAATTGTCTGGAAATCTGAACAACCTCACAGAATCGAGATCCGGTATACTTTCGCTAGTCATGTTTTGCGATTATTGTCGGAGCCTGTTCGAATTGCGGCAGAAAGTGGAACGATATAATCCTCCTCAAAAGAGCCTCGGGGGTATTTCGAGGACTCCCAATGCGCCATCGCTTCAGACTCACGACGAGCAAGAAAAAGAGGAAGAGAGAGAATGGAACAAATTCAAAGAGGTACACAAGCTACGGCGGGGGAGGACTGGCCTTAAGGAGGGATCGAATGAAAAACCGAAAATAGAAATCTATGAAGATGCCAAAGACCTCTTTACACCTCGTCTCTGGTGGAAAGTTCCGATAGGAAGTAATGGCCTTAAGTCCGGAGAGTCCCACGTTCCAAGCGCTGAGTGCCAGATATGTAAGATGATATTTAGTAACATCTCTGCTTCCCTTGTCGGAGCACTACTCAAGAAGAATAACCACCAAGAGAACAATTCGATATCATTCGTCTATCAGTTGAAGAGCACAAAAAACTCCAAACGGATAATGGCAACTGAGGAAGCGATATTGTCAATTTGGCTTGAGGTTGGACAGGAACTTCTTCCGATGGCAAAGCTTCAGATAATGCAGAAGCCTCGTGAGTATATACACTACCCTCTGACTTCGCAACTCTATAACTAAATAAACACGTGAAGGCATCCCTTTCTATCTGACTAATAGCCATGTCGAGTCCACCAATACTGGGTCAATGGAAACACTTGCACTAGCGGCTTCATGGATTCGCAAATGCAATTTAAGCCATTCCAGATGCGCTCGTTCTAGAAATCGAGGCCGAAAACTTCCAACGCGTCTCATACATGTTGGTACCAGAGGTGGAGCCAAAAAACTGCATCTGTGGATTCCGAAGGACCCAACCAAATTTGTTCAATACGTCGCTCTCAGCTATCGCTGGAGTAAGTCGCCGGAGGTGATTTTGACAAAAGCATCGCAGGCTTCTCTTTGCGAAGAGATTCCCTTCAATCTTCTTCCCCAATCTAACCAAGACGCGATCAAAATCACACGTCACCTTGGAATCGAATATCTCTGGATTGATGCCTTATGTATCCTTCAAGACGTGGACGACGCAAGCGATTGGCTTAATGAGTCGTCCTGTATGGGCGACATATATACGTTCGCATACCTCACAATTTCTGCTTCCCAAGCATCTTCTGGAAAAGTAGGATGCTTTGCTGAGCATCCGCCCCTTGAGGTGAGGTTTCCCCAAAGGCGTAGCATAACAACAACTTCAAGTTATCGCCGGCCAAAACTCGAGTGTGATAGCCAAACACGAACAAAGGCGGAAATTCATATAAACTCAGCGACTACCGATCTTACAGTTGAAGGATTAGAAGCTCAAGTAGCATCTACCTCGATAAATATCGACATAAAACGGCCAAATCGACTTCTCGAGGATGAAGATGACAGGTTCATGCCGATGACGACGATATCTATGCTTACTCCAGAAGAGACAGGCCTAGAGCTATTGTTACGACAGGGCATCGGTGATAATCCCAAGTCAAAGCTGCTTCGCAGCTTCTATGCCAAACTGAGGGAAATCCAGTGTCTAAGAGAAGAGGGCCACGACATGAATAACGAAGATGCCCAGGTGGATCAAATTCTCCATCGGTGGATGAAAAATTTGACCCCTTCTTCGCAGAACGAGGGAAATGTATATCTTCCTGGAGAAGAGAAGATTGAAGGAGAAGTCTTGACTATTCTGACGCGTCTTCGCGACTGGCGAACAAGGAGCTGTTCCCGAAACTCCAGAACGATAACGAGTTTATTTGGTCAACACACTCTCCCAGGCGATCTCTGCAAATCTAACTTCATTCCCATGGCTGACGTATCTCTCCTATCTTTGGAGATACAACAAGAGGAAGTTCTCCGAAAGGAAATAGCACAAAATTTGGAACAAGTGGTTCCTTGTCACCGATACAATCAACCTCACCGTTATCAATGGCAACGAGAGTTCGTCCAAGATGAAATGGAATCGGACATAATTATTAAGACCCTCCAGACAGATCTCTGGGCGACTGAAGTTGACGCTAGTCCCTTAAGCCGGCGAGCCTGGACTCTTCAGGAGCGTTTACTATCCACCAGGGTTCTGCACTTTACTCAAAGCCAAGTCTTCTGGGAATGCCAATCAGCAAAGGCATGCGAGGCATGGCCACAACCGGAACCGAAAATTTCCACCCAAAACATACCTATATACGAAAATGATTCGGATTTAGAGGACTCGAAGCCTGTCCGTCTATTGGACGGTGTGGCCTTGACTCCATTGGATAAACACTGGGGGGAGATTGTGGAGCTTTATACGGATGCCAACCTCACAAGGCCGGAGGACAAATTAGTTGCTATATCCAGCTTAGCCAAGGAAGTTCAAGGGCGAACAAAAGACCAGTATTACGCTGGCCTATGGGGTAAAAGTTTCGCACGAGATCTCCTATATTGTCTTGAAGTTCCGCAACAGAGTCCGTCCCTCACCTACCGAGCACCATCATGGTCATGGGCGTCAGTTAATGGCAGAGTTAGCTTTATATCGAAGCGTCAAAAAAGGGTGACTCCGGCGTCAACCATCCACAGGATATGGACACTTGGCATTGATGGGAAGCGAGGATCAACCGGTCAAATCAAAGACGGTTCTTTTGACATTTCGGCTCCTACCGCAAGAATCCTGAGATATGAGAAGCAGGGAAGTGGCTTTCGATTAATCCTCACAGATGAGCTGTCGGATCGTGCCAGCCCAGCCGAGTTCTTTCCAGATACGATGACGGAAACTTTCCCGAGGGATGCTATCTGTCTTCCTGTTATGTACTATGAAGAAGCGATAATAGGCCTTGAAAACAAAAGGCATTTCTGGCTTGCTGGTTTGCTGGCACAGCCAACTGGAGACTTTCGCGATGAATACCGCCGGCTTGGAATTTTTCGGATGAGCGAGCAGAGTGGAAGGAAGTGGTTTGAAGGATTGGAGTGGAAGACTATCTCTGTTGTTTGAGAGAGCTGGGCCATAATTCATCTGATATCTTTGCAAATCCTTCGCACCCCCGTGATGATTTCCTGCTTATCGAACTTCGAGATGAAAACACCGCGCTATTCCGCAATGCATTCATGCCATGAGTGCGCCCCATCAGGGTCAGCATCGCCTTTGTCGCCCGGATGCAGACACCCAACCAGAGCAAACAGCATTCGCTCTGCAGTCTCGAGTGCGCTTTCCTCTCTTCGTAACCTAGCTCCCGGTACTGGCAGCCGATGTTAAAACATCGGGACAGTGACTCGCTGCGTCCTGATGAGCATAAGCGGGTGAATATTCTTATCAGCCTCGTCCAAGGAACGGACTTAGCAGAAACTCACGATAAGCCGAGAGGCGGTGAAGGAAAGCGGAAGACAAGGAGTATAGATGCTGTACAGCTTGGTTTACAGCAAACAAATATTTATAACGTAACCCGCCGCCGCGTGGCTAACCCATCTCCGGTTACTTAATTTCAAAATCACATAGCTCCACTAAAGTCAGGTAGTATAGCAGGAGATAGAATATCCTTCCGCTACCAATAGAATAAGCTTGTTCTTGCTATGGATGAGCTAGAGGAGAGTGCGATCATGTGCTGCGTGAATTTGGAAAGCAGAATTGTCCCAATGTCTGCAAAAGATAGTGGATATAATTTCCAAATCTACCAAGGTGGTATCACCTAAGGGGTATTGAATTATCTATGTACTTATTGGTGAATGAATAGGAATGTGTAGGCTATCTAGACACTTTGTCGCAAAGTTCACAAAGGCATAAGTTTTGCACCGGGCAACAGGCGGGTATTAGCAATTACTAATCTGCTGTGCTTACAATGCAATTTCAGCTATCATTTCCTCCCATTCTGCCCGTACTGCCTTGCTATAAGTCTCGTTTTGCAGGATTTCGAGGCCGGTCAATGCCAGCACTTTGGCCGCCTTGATAGCTTGTTCGTGAGCAAAGTCCTTGCAGGTCTGTTAGCAGTCTCCTTGTGTAAACCTCGGCCGTTATTAAGGTCACTCACTGTTCCAGCAACGTCTCTGAAGCCTTGGTTGTGCACTGGGGCGCTTCCACCGATGGGAAAGCCAACCTGGATGGCAGGAACAAACCAAGACACATTACCCTATTTAAACTGATAAGTGGAATGAACCACTTCGTCACGCAAATTTTCACTTACCTGATCGGACGAGGCAGAAGCTCCTCCAGTTTCGCGCTCTTCCTCTGGTGTACTAATAGCGAAGTCCGCGGTTGTGGTGTTCTTGGACGGGTCGAAGTACTCCATTAAGTAATTGTAATACGTACTTGCCAGCATGAAGCTGGGGTTTTGGTCCCAGTAATCTTGTGTTTGAGTGATAGTGACGTTGGTGGCAGTCGCGTTTCCGGACGCAAGCAAGATTGACTTAACCTGGTTAATGACAGTGTCACGTCGTGGTCTGTGAAGATAGGCGGGTAAGCTCCTAAGTCCGTGTCAGGCATGGATAGGGTAGAACTTGCCTCGTAGAGCCTCTAACACCCCATTCGCTGTCAATCTTCTCAGGAATAACATTCGCCACTAAGCTGTTATCCCCTTTGACAACGTGGTGAATTCTATCACTGGCCATGAGCTGCTGACGGTATAATCCGGCCATTCCATAGGCAGCAACAAATCCATCCAGCGCATTCTTCCCTGCGAAAGGAGCTGCGGCAGCATGCGCGGCAACTATAATAGAGTAAGCCATAGTTCCCGTCTTTGACCACAATCACACCGAGTTAAGCAAAAATAGATGAGGTTACCTCCTTTCCAAGTTACATTAGCTCTCCATGAAGCGAGGGTCTTGCCGTACGAGCCATAGTTGGCATTTCCAGGGTGGGCCATCAAGCTGCAGTCAAGTCCATCATAGGCTCCGGCTTCTAGCAGCTTGACCTTGCCGCCAAGGCCTTCTTCCGCGGGCGTTCCGAGGAGGCTGCCAATCTAGTCAGCTTGCTCTTTATTCAGCTGGTTAACGAGAATATGTCCGTACACGACTTTACCAGTGACTCCAAGGTTCTCTAAGGCCTCCTTTACACCAATTGCAGCAGCAACACCCACGGTGGCAATGAGGTTGTGACCGCAGGCATGACCCAACCCCGGGAGGGCATCGTATTCCGAGTTGAAGGAGATGGTGCGGCCCTCACCATTAGAGAATTCGGCCCTAAACGCAGTGCTAATGTTATGTGCACTGCGAGTCACGTTGAAGCCCTGCGTCTCAAGGAAATCGGTGAGAACTTCGTGCGCATGGACTTCTTGGTACGCAATTTCTGGGTTCTCAAAGATCTTGATGCCGAATTGTCAGTTGCTAAAGCTGAACATAGAGATGGCAATAGAAACGCACTTCTCTATTGACTGTCCTCAAACCGTTATTACGCTCATCGATAGCCGCAAAGACTTCGTCGGCAAGCCCATGGGCAAAAGGCGTGTTGATAAACACCAGAGCGGCGAGGAAGATTCCAGAGGCGATCCTGTGAGTTCTCATTGTGGAGCATGTAATCTTTGTGCTGAGGGTGCTTAAGATGAGAACTATCCCGAGGAGTAGCTGGATTATATCATCTTCCATGACCTTGTTCGGGCCGGCTCATCATGCAATGGGGAGACGTTAACTTGGGGCTACCTCACTATATGACAATCTAGGGCGAGTAATATTCAACGCTCGATATAACGTTGGGGTTCTCCGAACGGTTGGATCGATCAAGTACATATCGATCAGAATCTTAACCGGAGAGTCAGTGAGGTATCTAGTCTAGCTTCCGGATATAGTGGAGTGGGTTTGGAGCGAGGCCGCATTGCATGCCATCTTTTATATTAGTTCCACTCTTGATAAAAGAGACAGCGTTGGTAATGGGGGGGGCCAAGGAGAGCAATATCCTCTTGCCGTAATAGACAACGGATTGGTCCTAACTACGCAAGGCGCATAAAGTTTATGGTAATAACTCACCAGAGGAACCCAGGTCGCGCCTACTGTTGAGAGGTAGAAAGACAAGAAAAGTATCCCCTGGCAAGGCATGTTTTGTGTTTCCACGTCATAAACAATCGAACTTAGTTGTGTTTGAGTGGGCGAGAAGCAATCACTGCTACCAAGATGATGTAGAATACTGGAGTGCTCGTCAGTCAGTGGCCGCCAGTTCACGCGAGCAACCAAGTTGACCGCTTTGCAGTTGCCGTTGTCAGATCAGATAAACTCCACTTCGAAAGTTGAGAACGGAACGTATAGTAAAATCTCGACCCACGACTCAGGTTTGTGGGGTAATCCAAACAAACACCTTCCGCATCCTGCCCCTGCAATGTATTAGTCTAAGAAATAAAACGGACAGACCGGGATTGGAAAGTTGGGAGGCTTCTTGGCGATGGCATTTATTACCTGCCAAAACTTACAGCATCGGAATCCCGAACTCTTGGCCTCCGGAATGGGTTTACGAAATTGTAGAGCCTTGTTATCTTTGATGCATCTGGGCACTTTGCTAAGCGCGACCGTTGGCCACAAGAATGGGGTCATAATTTCAGGGTCCGCAGCCTTAGCCAATACCCGCCACAACACACTCAGTGGGAGTAAGTCACAAGGATATCACGGGATCAAAGTGGGGTAAAACTACGCCTTTAGGGCTTACCTGTATCTAGCTTTAGCTCGGGAGGACCTCCATGTAATACAACCACAAATACACCCCCTCAATCCTCTCAAATACCATTTTCTCTGTAGGGATCTTCTTTCGAGGTTGTGTCTCTGCCATAATCGTGACCCTTACCATTTCTGTGGCCGCCTAGCATCTCCGCTAAAATTTGTCCTCAGTAGTGGGGTTTTGAGCCAGGATGACGTACATCTAATGAGGCCTCCCGCAATATCAATTCTTTTGTTCTATTGCTCACACGCATCTAAATCTGCCTCTGGATACATCTCGGAGCACTTTTCGACAGCTCTACAAATCAATTCGCGATTTAGCCGCCTATCTATCGACCGAGCAGGGATCTCGGACATTAACAACGAGAATTGAGTGATATAAGTATGATAACAGAATACCGGGATGACACATTCCACACTAACCATAGCCAGAAGTAAGTGCGTGCTGGGCAAAGTGTAGTTCTGGTTGAGATCCACCGAGCCGGCTCTAGTTGCGTGCTCGGCAATTTTCCGCATTGATATCTGTTCTGATTTTGAATGGCCGATTTCTATAGCTTTTGGCTTCCCATGATGTCAATGTTTACCCAAGCCCAGAGGAGTGGTGCTGGCTTGGCGGAAATCGGTACACAAAATTTCCAGGGCATGTAGCACGTGCCACCAGCTTGCTAGATACTACCGAATCAGGAGCTCCAACATACGGCCATATTCTCGCTCCTTGATTGTCATCCATTTTGGCATTTGAGCAGCCCGCGTGCCCAGATAGTGACTTATGGCCCTCATTGATAGATAACTGATCTAGCGGTTATGGCTCAAACTGCACATGGGACTCGCTCCATCCGCCATGACCACCTGCGGTGGCTGGCCGGCGATTGGCTAATTTTGCGCAACAACAACATGCCGCGAGCCGTGTGAGCACCCACATCGATCCAACATCAATCCAACATCGATCCAACCTTCACTTCTATCTCATCACATAACCTTTGCACGACCTCACTACACTTCGTCGACAACCCCACGGAATCTTGGTCGTCGGCCTGCGGCAGACGCTACCATACGGTATCGTAGAGCTGGGGATATATCGCGGTCGAATAGGTCCAATGCCAGAGCTCGATTGAGTGTTATGGTCTGAGGCCCCATTGAATCTTCGAGAACGGCTCATGCGCCGCCGACTACCCTTCGTCGACAACCCAGCGGAAGCCTTCTTCACACCGAGGAGACTTTCTGGCCCACTTTACAATGGAGGTGGAGCTCGAAAGCTATCGTGATCGTTTCGCCGGCATCCGGGCGGGTCTTACGGGAGAGGTTGACCGAGGGATGGTATTGATCGAGGTAGGTTCGTTCTTGGTACGCATCTATTGCAAACGACATGTTGATGTACTTGATGACAGGAGCTCCTGATGGAGCTAGATAGTACGAAGACCATATTAAAGAAAGCACAGCTTGACTTGGACAATGAAAGCGAGACGAGAAGACGTCTCCAACAGGAGGTTAAAAAGGGCCGGGAATTGGGGGAGCGCCAGGGGCGACGGCCGTTTATCGTCGCCCTAATCGACGCAGATGCGGATTGCTATGTGGTAAGCATGCCCCCGTTAAAGAGAGTTCTCTTTCAGGATTGCCTACCTGCCTAGCTCACATATTCTATAGTTTCATGACCAGTTCATCGCGAGGGGTGAAAAGGGTGGCGAAGATGCAGCCGACGCCCTCCTAGCGGCGTTACAGCAGTTTGTACGAGGCTTGGCGGGTGAGCCAAACGAGATGGACATCATGGTGAGGGCATTTGCGAACTTGAGTGGGCTGGGCGCGGCGCTCCGGCGTGATGGGAGGTTGAGGGATAAGGACGAACTAAGGGCGTTTGCTACTGGATTTAGTAGCCGTCAGGCGTTTTTCGACTTTGTAGATATCGGACCGGGAAAGGAACGGGCGGATCTGAAAGTTCGAGGTACGCTCCTATTTAATTTCTGTTACTATGTTCTTCCACCTGATCTATACAATAATCTAAACCTGTAACATTACAGAGAGTATTAAATTTTTCCTGGAGACTTTCCAGTGTAAACATCTCGTGCTCGCCTGTGGACACGATGATGGCTATGCACCTTGGTTAGGGCAGTTTGTTGGGGACAAACAAGTTGTAGAACGTATAACCTTGTTGGAGGGAAGCCCGTTTCCAGCAAAGATGAGGAATCTGGGTCTGAGAACAACACGATTCAGTTCGGTGTTCAACAATGTTACGCAGCCGGCGGTGTCGGCGAGTTTGGTGGGGCCGGCGTGGGGACGAGCTATTACTCCGACCGTGGCAGAGGCTGTTGCTGACCGCGGCAGTAACTCTGAGCGGCTGTTAACGGCAGGGTCGGTACACTTGGGGGGGCCGGCAGGCCACAATCCCCAGGCACAGTTGGATAGGCTGGGACCAGTTTTGACGAACCACGCCGGGCGTCGGATCGATAGACCGCTGCAGGTGAACAAGGTGGTTGTGGAAAGGATTAAAAAATGTTCTCTGTGCTATTATTTCTACCTCCGTGGCAAGTGTACTACAAAGTGCTTGCGCAATCATCTGTACCGGTCACTTACGGATGAAGAGTTTGATGCACTGTGGGAGCAGGCACGGCAAGGCAGATGCTCCAAGAGCCGGAAGGTGGATCGGGAGGGCGGTGACGATTGTTCGGATGCAATGTGTATTTACGGCCACGGAAGCAGGGCCGGATAGGAGACAGAATTTGTTAACTCGGACGGGCTGCTTGTTTGGCGGATAGTAAAGGTGGAGGAAAGCTTAGGGAGTGAAGGTTTCATTGCTAGGATAACGGTGAACGACCATGATTGAGCGACTGCTACTTCATTGACAGTTAAGGAATCGCTCCAGCTTTGGGAAATAGTGCGTGGGAAGGGATATAATCACACTCTCTCGAGCATGATAACATCTTGACCAACAGGGAAAGTATACGGAGGTCAATGCCATTGACCCTATGCACCAGTTCATAGCTCGCATCTTAGTCTATCGACTGTAGACCTTGCAGTGGCCGTTGGTCTAGTTTGAGAACGTAATTTTCGTTTGTATTATACATGGTATAAGCTGGTTGAATTTAGGGGTAGTTTTATTACGGTGGATATAACGAGTGACACCAAACTTAAGTCAATTCCAAAACTCAGTGCTTGTCATACAGACTGATGGAAGCAGTGAAGTTTACTCCACTTCCAACAAACCCACAACTGCACTTTCCGGCATATGATGCAGGAAGATATATTAGTACTAAGAGTTGTTCCATGCATATTCAGGAATCTCAACTCCCAGTCTCCTCGCTAGAAACCGCATATTACACTGGTTTGTCCTTCTTCCGTATGTCGATCATGTAAATGATGACTTCCTCCTTTCCCTGCCTGACGCACCACCTGCTCCTCCGAGAGCTACCTGCTCATTACGACAAGCCCATAGATGTACCGAAGCAGCCCTATTCCCCCAGTCGAGATGTGTCTCAACCACGCTGTACAGCTTTTGGCTTGAGCCACCTAAATCAGTTCTAGTGTTCACGTCCTCTGCCAAGAGGCCTTGTTTTTTTTCAGATGTGCTGTCTGGAGCTGGTAACCCATCACTTTCATTATCCTAATTCTACAAAGGCATTGCGTTCCATAGGTGGATATAGAGCCCCAAATTTCAAAGACTCATACCCTCTACAGCAAGGACAAGCACATCCTAGGGATTTGGCTAAACACGGATTTTGTCTAAAATACCGTCTGTTGCATTTTCAATGCTTTCTGCCAAGTGAAAAAGCTGAAGCTTGGGCTTTAAAGTCCGGTGCAAAAGCGTTATTCTCAAAAGGCGCCCAAGTCAGATATATATTCTTGGCAAAATCCATAATACAAAGCTCAATTTGCTGTGCCACAAGTAGCAAATTCACCACAGGAATTCAGTCAAAGCAATAATAAGCATATATGCCTGAAAGTTCGGCAGAGGCAAGTACAAAAGACTTGCTCAAAGCTAGTTATCAACTGCTGTACCAAAAACAAATAAAAGTTATGCTTGCTTCGGCACATACAACACCATTTGTATCGCTTGTTGTTGCGTCGGCGTAGTGTAAGATTAATGAAGCATTTAAACACGGCTCTAAAATATTATTTTGAATAAATAGTTTTCAATTTGCGACTGCGTAGCAGCCAGAATCCATCACACCAGTTCAAGACCCCGGATAGGGAATAAAAGCCCTTACGAGAGAAACTAAGGCTTGAAACTACAGGCTTGCAGCTATTACAAGGGCGCGTATGACCTAGACTGTCGTGGGCTTCAGCTGCTAGCGTACTTTCGGGGATACTAAAGTCAAAAGCTTGGTGACTCTGTAGGAAAAGAATACCCAACAGTTGAACGGCGAAGGATATAAGAGAAAGCTAGAACTCCTTGTGGGAGGGCAAGCTTGAGTCTTCCATAGATTCAAAGACCTACATTTAATATCAATACAGTACTATTACTTTTGAATTTCCAGTCACGTGTTTTCACCTGCTATATTGCAATCCCTCCTGCTGCCCCTGTTTGTTACAAATACTAAACCAAGGAGAGAAAGTAAAGCTCGCGAGAGCTGTCGGCTAAGTTAGGTTCCCAGGCCAAGGCCTCTAGTCCCAATTAGGGAACGCGCACACACCGGTCACGTGCTAACCATAACACTTCGCACGTACATAAAGCCGCTTTCCTTGAGCTCCTTTCCCTTCTTTAGCCTTAGGTTCTTACGAATTATACCACCGTTGCCCACTGTATTTGTAGATGCACAGCGCGTGCCGTGACAAAGCGAGTGTTAAGTGCTGTACTGGTATATATAGTAGGATAAGCTGCTTGGCATGCGACATCGGATATTGTACCTTTTTGGTGCAGTGGTAAAGCTTATCAACCTAGCACCTGACAGCGAGGTATATAGCTACCCTTTTCTCTTTTACGTTGATCTCGTGTAATATAGCGGTAATAGTCAATTGGGCAAATTGCTTGTAGTTTTTATTAATACGAAAACTAGTTTCTATTTTTTTTTTTACGTTTCGAACTTTTTATTTATACTTTTTTTTACTTTCGGGCGACTTTTACATGCCAAGACCTAAATCCTTTACCGACCCAGCAACGAATCTGTCTCACTCAGCCACCTCATCGATTACTATATTTGGGGAATACCACCACAAAAGCGAAAACTGTAACACAACTCGAGGTTGTGCTTTTCAACCAGCATGAGCGGGAGCGGGAAAACATCGGATCTGTTCCAGATTTCTTTGGACCAACTTGAGAGGCATTTTAGAGCCGAAGGCGAAGATGAGCACGAAATACTTTCGCACCTCGCCACTTTCTCCTTCATGCGCTACAAGGAAAGTGGCAATAGAGGTGAACTTGACACGGCTCTCAAGAATGCAGAATTGGGTTTGCAGAAAATGCCTCAAGGGCATTCGAAACATATAGATCGCCTCAATAATCTAGGAATCATCCTTGGTTACCGATATAGGGAAACCGGCCAGGTAAAAGACTTAGAGAAGGCAATTAGACTACTACAACTAGTAGTAGAGTCGACTCCAGACGATGACCCCGGTCGACTACATGTGTTAAACGACCTAGGAACCTGGCTAGGACTGCGATATGCAGAGACACGCGAGATACAAGACCTTGACGAGGCGATTCGAGTAGCAGAACTTGCAGACAAGTTAACTCCTGACGGCCACCCAGATCAATATATGGCATTTAACGGGCTAGGAACTAATCTTGGAGATCGATATAGGCGAACAGGCCAGATTCAAGACCTTGAGAGAGCAATCAACCTAGGAAAACAAGCCGTGAACTTGGTTCCAGACGACAACGGAGATCGGGTAGCCTGCTTGTGTAACCTAGGGAACAACCTTGAAAGTTGGTACAAACGGACGCTCCAGATGCAAGACCTAGCAGAGGCGATTCAAGTGACAGAACTAGCGCTAAAGTTGACTTTGGAAGGCGACGTAAATCAACTATTGTGCCTAGATAGCCTAGGAAACAAGCTGGAGGCCCGGTATGAACGGACAGGCCGAAGACAGGACCTTGACGAGGCAATTAGACTCGCAGAACGAGCAGTAAAATTAACTCCTGACAATCACAAGGGTCAAGCAGGGAAGCTTTGCAACCTGGGGGCCAAACTTATTCGCAGAGGTAAACTGACCGGCCAGGTACAGGACCTCGACGAAGCAATTCGACTAGGGGAACTTGCGGTGAAGTCGACCCCTAACGGCTCTATAGATCGCTCAATCCACTTAAACAACCTAGGACATTTCCTTGAAAGCCGATATGAGTTGACAAGCCAGATGGGAGACCTTGAAGAGGCGCTCCGCGTGGTAGAGCTAGCCGAAAACTTGTCTCCTGATGACTTCCCGGATCTGACACGGGGGATGAAAGTTCTCAAAAACAGGCTAGAAAGCCAACGCGAAGAGCAGATGAGACAGATGGAGATAAGCAGTGAAGCTGACAGGTTGGATTTAGACTTGCTGCTTGAAAAGCTGAAGAGATACGGCATACAAAACGAATGGGATGAAGGCGCCTCCATGATGCGGGTAAAACTCACGGGTGCAGTTACCCCAGCCGACTGCGCCGAAATCTTAAAGTTGGTGGGTGGTAATTTGCAGAAGATAGAAATTAAAAACAACTTCGAATATAAAGGCCGCTTCAACGTAGAAGACATACGCAAAGAGCTAGAAAGCATGACTGGACCCAGCAAACTTCCCCTTGGCCTGAAAACGACCTTCGAATATCCGCGGCTTCCAAAGGGGCATGTCCGCCTCCTGAAAGGAATACTAGGCGGCAGTCACCCAATGGCTACACTAGAAAATCATCCCCTTGAATCTGCACCGGCTTACACTGCTATATCGTATGCTTGGGGTGCAAATGAAACCACCCGGACTGTCTTTCTAAATAATGCCAGCTTTGGGATATCAGTGCATGTGCTCGAGGCCCTGAACCAGTTTTCCTTTTTGGTCCCGGGATCACATGCCATCTGGCTTGACAAGATCTGCATCAATCAAGGAGACAATGGAGAAAAAGCCGATCAGGTAGCCCGGATGCGGGATATATATATGCAAGCTGAAGAAGTCATTATTTGGATGGGTGCGACGGCCCACTCCAGCGACGAACTTATAGAGAATATGCCAGCAATGTTGGATGATTTGCGAACCATCACACCTGGAATGACGTTAGCGGCATCTTCTGTGAGCATTAAACTTTGGCATGCTCTCGGGCATTTTTACACAAGGGACTGGTTCCGTCGACTCTGGGTCGTACAAGAAGCACTATTGGCCAAAAATATCACCGTTGTGTGCGGCTCTAGGCACATAGACTGGGACACGCTTGCCAAGTTAACGCAAAATATATTTGAAGCCCGCATACTGCCGGATATTTTGCCGCCGGGACTGGAGCGGAAGGATATTGAGCCAGGGTTCTCCGCGATGTTAAAGAGGAACAAGTTTCGCATTATGAAACTTGCTCTCAATGAACTTCCGCTCTATCCATTCCTTGAACTCCTGGATCATGCTCGAGAATGTCAGGTTGGACAACCTGTGGATCGAATATGGGCCGTGATCGGACTCGCACCATCCGAGATCTATGAGGCCGCGGTACCCTTGATCGACTACCACCCTAAGGCGACTGCGAAGTACTGGGAGACATATATTAATTTCGTGAGGGTATTATTAACAAAGGACCCTGGACTTCATGTCCTTGCACTATGTTCCTCTGAAGCCAGCCTCGATGAACTCCCATCATGGTGCCCTAATTTCAACTCCACCCCAGCGTGCGTCAGTCGCATTCAGGGTGCTTGGCGCTCTTTTCGTTCAGGGCAGTCCGCAAAGACCAGGGCATTTCGGAAGATTGCATTCGGCCCGGACTCGTACACACTGCGGGTGAATGGGTTCCGCGTGGATCGCGTCGACAAGATTGTGGAGAATTCTGCATACACCAAAGACAATGCGTGGCTCAATCGTGACTTTCGATGGGTTATGGAATTAGAGCGCAAAAAGGCCGCGATACGCGACTGGGAAAGGAAGTGCCTTCGACTTGCGCG
The DNA here is from genome assembly GCA_021307315.1 of Bisporella sp. PMI_857. Classification (NCBI taxonomy): domain Eukaryota; kingdom Fungi; phylum Ascomycota; class Leotiomycetes; order Helotiales; family Helotiaceae; genus Bisporella; species Bisporella sp. PMI_857. The sequence continues at coordinate 957,024 of JAJSPD010000011.1, read as the reverse complement.
CTCCGTCTATGGCACGCCAAATAACGTCCCAGATGCGCACTGGCGTACTTTGATTCTAGACCATATCCAGTTCCCTCATAAGCGTTGCTCCGGATCCGATCGAAAAGCCTACGACATGTTTATACGCTGGTGTGCAGGCGATCCCACAGAGGCTTCCGGTCTGGAGGATGATCGTAGCGCAGCATACTCTCTCAGCATGATGGTGGGCACTGTGGGGCGTCCGTACATCAGCACGAAGAAGGGCCGTGTTGGCCTTGCACCTCCCGGAACGCAGGAGGGCGATGTGATATGCATCTTTTATGGCTCCCCGGTACCGTACTTCCTGAGATTCGATGAGAGTGGAGTCGCACGGCTGATAGGAGATGGCTTCGTCCATGGATTGATGTATGGCGAGGCACTTGAGATTGATGATCGTGGCGATGATGAGTTGATACGGGTTGTGTAATCTACAGTATTAGACTAGCTAGATATCATCCGTATTAGGTACTATCCCTACCCTCCCCCTTATTAGGGATAATACGGAGGGCGTAGTGGGTCTGCGTTATGGGTATTTACAAGGGGCTATCGATCCCACCGGCTCCGGATTCAGAATGTATAGAGATGACAGATATCTCTATTCACTAGTATTTTGTGGGGCCTCCATTGGCAGCTTGATATCGGTCGTGCCAAGAATTAAAAAGAGTTTGAATATAATCATCTAGGACTGCACACCAAGCCGCCCAAATTATAACTTGAAGGTCATCCGTAACGTTTGTCCCTGGGTGGCGAAAAACCCACCGTGCCGAGACGAATCCACTGTTTCAAGGTCTCAAATTTCTTTTTGCGAGCATATAAAGTTATAGTTAGTATACCGATATTTTCCAGTGACTGTTCTTCTTCTACTTGGTGATTTTGGCATATTTCGTAAGGGGTATGTTCTAAGTCCTTGATCCAGAACGGCCGAAAGAGGTTAGCCCACTTGTTTTTCAGCCTGGAGTGCTTCTGCTCCCTACACTTGCAACGGTCGCAGGCCTCTAATGCTATCCTCGGGTTCCGTTCATCAATGGTGTGATTTATGTGAACGAAGCCCAGTTGACCCGGCCGTAACTGGTACAAGGTGGGACAGGGCAAGAGTATACTCTGCCGTGGTTCGTACGACGGGAAAGGCAGTGGTTTTGGAATGCCGTGCACATCTTGTCTCGAAGTACGAAGTTGCTTACACTAGCGAACCTCCGGTGACGATTCGTGATGACAAAATGCAGTTATTCAGAACGCAGCACAGTTGGTTGACATATCTTCGGTGGTCGTCATGCTTGGTTAAATTGTGAGATTCGGTCAACGCATTTTGCTTAGAACCCGATCACGCGCATGCTTAAATTCCCGCCTAAGGATTGCATGTCATAAGCGAGCCATTGTTACACAAGGTCGTGGCTGAGAGAACTTTCGGTGAGTGAATCGAATTGTCGGACATGTTCGCTCACCCATGACCGCCAAGCCAACATCCAACATCTTGTGCTCCCCCAACTTTAATTCTCCACTTTTCACTGCGAATCAGCGACGCATCCCACGCCTGTTCTAAGACTAGTCACCACCGTTCATTGGAAGGCAATGATTCTGTGAAACTGCGGCCGCCAGCCTTACTTCTGGATTCGGCCACCGATTACTGCCTGCAGGTTCCGTTCAACGTGGAGTAGGAAACTCCCAAACGAAGATAAGCCACACTGTCTGCCTAGTTTCTAGCGGCTCTTACTCTAAATCCCATTTGAATTCGAATCTGACATTCTTAATTTGCAAATCGAGTAGCAAAATATCTAGAGTACAAAGTAATCATATTTTGAAATATCTAGAAACAATGTGGCCTGTCGATAAACGGGCACAAGTCCTTTGTAGGTTGAGGGATCGTACCACAGCCTTGCATCACTAATGAAAACAGCAAACTGCAAATTTCTATATGGTCCAGACACCGATGTTGTCACTCTTTCCTACAATGGTGGCCTTTACCAGGCGGTCGCCATAAAATTCGATCCATTCACCGCATCATGGACTAGATTCGTTCATAGTACAGAGGGGGCAAACTCTTCTGAGGACGCCATTTCGTGGTTACTTTACGAAACAGAAACGAGAATTGCTAATCTGTTTTCTACGAATGGTTTATGTATTCCGCTTTCCGGAGACCCCGTGCAGACTATGACTTTACAAAGAGTGCGAAGTCACTCAGCTGCAAGCAGCAGTGGGCGGTCGCAAAACTCATCGTTGGAGTTCATTGCCACTCCGGATTCGAAATCAGAGAATGGCATTGCCTTTGAAGAGGCTACCCTTGTTGAATCGATACCCGTGGAAGCGGATGTAGAAATCGAATCAGCAGTGCGCGAGCACCCGCAGGAGGAGATGCCAGTTGTAGAAGAGATTCCACATCATTTGTGTGCTGTCGTTGATGTAGAGGTGCCCTGTGCTCCATACGAAGAATCTAAAGTCGAGGATGCACCATCTCCAGATCCAAAGGCTGTACCACCTGTCATTGGCGGCCCGGAATTCGAGTTTATTGAAGAAGTCACTAGGGCCGAGGAACTCCGTGTTGCTGAACCTGAGCCTCAACCTGAGCCAGAGCCAGTGCATGTCGACGAATGGATGAACTGGGGTTTCGGCAAGAAGAACAAAAAGAAGAGAGAATATGCCACTGTTGGAGAGTCTGAGCCTCAACCCGAGCCGGAGCCGGAGCCTCAACCTGAGCCGGAGCTGGAGCCTCAACCTGAGCTGGAGTTTGAGCCTCAACCTGAGCGGGAGTCTGAGCCTCAACCCGAGCTGGAGCCAGAGCTTGTTGAGGATGATGGATGGGGATCTTTTGGAGCTTCCAAGAAGAACAAAAAAAAGAAATCCAGGGTTGTGTTTGAGACACCCATTGTCGAAGATATTCCCCCGCCAGATCCGGAACCTGTTGAAAATGATGACTGGGCGTCTTGGGGATCTTTTAGAACTTCTAAGAAAGACAAAAAGAAGAAACCCAGAGTTGTGTTTGAAATACCCATTGTCGAAGAAACTCCACTGCCAGATCCGGAACCTGAGCCTGCACCTGTTGAAGATGATAGCTGGGGAACTTGGGGAACTGCTAAGAAGGACAAAAAGAAGAAACTCAAGGTTATGATTAAGGAACCTATTATCGAAGACATTCCACTGCCAGATCCGGAATCTGAGCCCGCACCTGTGGAAGATAATGGATTAGGTTTTGGAGCTTCTAGGAAAGACAAGAAAGACAAGGAACAATCAATTGTGGAAGATATTTTGAGAACGGAAGTCACAGCTAATAACTTACACGCCGAAACATCCGAAGCACCGCCTGCAATAGAGGCTGTGATACCCTCAACCACGACCGCATCGCTTCCGCAAACAGTCCTCACAAATGTTACAAGCCAACCGCCAGTCGTAAAAACAGTCGTCCTAAAGATCGTCCATACGAGTAAGGCGGGCACTCAGACTCTCCAGACGATGGTAAATCTTGCAGAAAATACCAAGAAGGCGATCTTTGATGCCGTGAATCGGTACCTCGACTACGGTAGTGATGTGCGGTATCCCTCGAGTTGCCGGATTATTGAAATCAAGTCCGGTTCCGGGAAGGATGGGGATCTTGACCTGTCTGCTCTGGAGGAGGGCAGATGGCCGGAGTACTTGGAGTACTTGAGCCAGTACACGAGATTTCCCGAGCTAACGGTTCATGCTCGTGACTGACAAAACTGGTGTTGGCTGACAGCCTGAAACTTTTGGGATATTATTTCTGCGTCTTTCCTAGATTTAACAGATGTAGTGAGTTTCTTATTTTAGTTTATGAAGTTACGATTGCTTCCTGCTTCTCCCGCAGGTGCACACATGGAAGATGTTGCAAGATTATATGCAAATAACCGCGCAATACGATCCATCCTGTGGAACTTGCCACGCGAACCTCGACCACAACTATAGTCCCTCACTCTTCTTTTTCCAATTGACCTGTATTGCTTTATCGGCCACCTCCCCTCGACTTGGTATTACCATTTTGTGATCCTTTTTCTTAGCGCCTTTATATTGCTTCTTCTTCTCTCTCCCCTATCTTTGAGTCGCGGTTACCAGTATTATCAGACCTGTCTTCAGACTTCAAGCTCCATATCCATTTGCTACCGCACCATCATGCCTAGGCTGCTCACTCTTCGCCTGCAAGAAAGTGTTCGATGGCTCTTATTCGAACGTCGCGCTTGAAGCCCCAGTATTAAGGATGCACTGTTGAGCTGCCCCGAGCGTTTGTGAAGGGAAGCAATGATGGGTGCGGCTCATGTGTAAGGACCGCCTCTGTTAGCCTGACTCCCAGCTCTGTCACATTGACCACGCCGGACACAGAACAGAGCCGCAACAACGCTCTCTGCGACATCGTTGCGAGACTGGCTATCTGGTCGATCATCTCTAAGTAGCCCTAGATAACGAACAATGAATGGAAGGACCTTGACATCTGACCACATGTCCAACGACAAAGCTTCTAAAGATGGCCGACAGCTTCTCGAATTGAAATAGACCAGGACGACACGTGAATATATCAGTAATTTTTGCACAATTGCATCAGGACTTGGCTGGAACGACGCTGCTCTGAAATTCCGCTTCTATCACGGCCTCGAGGAACGATCAAACGCTCTGGGAGAATATATACAAAAAGGTCAAGCAATTAATGTTAGACTTTTGGAGCGGGAGGAGAAATGCACGACTTCCAGGCAGAGGGCTTGCTGATCGAGGCAGGTAATCCATCACTTCAAATCATGTAGACAGTTCTAAAGTTCGTAAATATCTTCTTTAATAGTTCATTGGGTTTTGGATCTGTCTTTCCAGCAGTGTACCATCAGCAGATCCAGGGACAGTAGGCGTGGAAGCTGAGAATCTTTTCTTATTATTCATCGCCCGGCCGGTGCAAACCGTTCACTGAATAACTAAGCCGTTATGTAAAGTCACGGCCCGTAACACGGCCATCACATGACTTACGGGTGAGCTACACCATCGATTTCTAACAGGTTAGAAAATTTACCACTAACTCCATTAAACCGTAGGTTAAGGATTCCTTAAAATTAATGGCTACCCCTCACAGGATCGATGTCATCCGATTCGGAATCGATATGAGATCTGCCGAACCCACCACCGATGTACTGTCATTAATGTCAACATTTCTACAAAAGGATTTATTTGCAGCAATAGAATATACCGTTGCTTGGCTATACTTCCAGTCTTTTTCTTTCAAATTCGCCTTGCTAGACTGTTGTGACGCCGGAGTGGCGGAAGTCTGTTGCTTAACCTGCCTCTTGCCACTCTTCTCAGCTCCGAGACTTTCGAATTCCTCTCCCTTAGGACCCTCTTCCTCTTGGTTTGCCAGCCGAGAAAAGGCTGAGAGGCATCCTGAATTTGCCTCGCGGTATTCAAGTGGTGTTGTAGGTTCTGACTGATGGCTGGTAGTTGCATTGCTGCTGTTTGCTCCGCCAAGATCTCCTTGCATCTGAGCCAACTCTTGTTCTTCTTTGCGCTGCTGCAATTCCAGATATTGCATCTCAACCTCCAGTCGGCGCTTTTGTTCTCGAAGCTGTTCGTACTGGAGTGTTTTCCCTTCCAAGTGTCGTCCTTTATGCGCATTCTCTTGTTTTTTCTCTTCGTTTCGCTCTTTTAGCTTGATATTGCTCATTAAGCGTACTCTCTGGAAATCGGCTGGGGTGAAAACAGGATCAGAGACCCTTTTGATCCTAGCGACGTCCTCCACGGCACTGGGACGCTCACGAGGGCTTGGGACGACTTTAGCCTCGGACTTGTCAATCTCTACTACTCTTTGGAACCACATCTTACAAGCGGTATTTGCACTAGGGACTGTTGGCTGCTGTCTCGGAGCTTTGGGTTGATGACTTACCACTGGGTTCTGGTCTTTAACGAAGCTGCTGACTCGGTTCCGCAACGGGGACAACAATTACTAGTAGCGTCGTGGTCCGAAAAAACCATGCTCATGTCAATCTTTTGGCCGGGGCGAAAACATATGGACCATTCAATTTCTCTACTGAAATCCCTTCCAGTGACACCTTCCTCAATGGCGTATTCTCCCTTAAGAACTTTCTGATGTCCAGGAAGTTTTTCAAAACGCTTTAGAAGAATCACATAAAGCATCTAGAATCACCTGACTTTAGCTAGGTAAATTGAGCAGTAGTATTTGAAGATTCTTACTTCCCAAGAATTGACTAGCTCCAGAGGAATTGGGATCCTGTGGCCAAGGGCATCCTCTAATGTAACGGGATCCTGCTGCCAACCGGTCCTGAGGCCTCGAGGTGTAGATTGCTGGGATGACATGTGACTGTTAAGTAGGCCCAATTCGTTTTTAATATCGATCGTAATTTGGGCTCTGAGGAATATGGTTAGTCGGTTTGATCCCTAAAAATTGGTACTTCGAATCGCACAGATATGAGGTTCCACTCTTCATAGTACTCAAGATGAGATCCGATGTCTTCGATTGCATTTCAATCTTCTTGTCAATGATCTTGAGTTTTGTGACTTGTTCTTCAGCACGCTTGTTTGACTCCAGCAACATGCAGTGGACAGCCTGCACTCGCCAGGACTGTGTCGCTTCGGCTAATCTGTTGGACTTCCTACTAGGCGTTAATTCCGTACTTTAGTCACGTAGAAATTTCAACAGACCCCATAGCCGCAAGTGTCAACATCATTATAGTATCGCTTGCAGATTGTAGCTTCCTCCTCAGGTCTAGAATATCCTCCTTCTCCTTCAGCCAAACTACTTTCTTCGACGCATCTTTGAGCCAATTTCCAGACCCTGCCGCGGATAAACTTAGACCATACTTATCAACCTTTCGTCGAAACGCAAGCAATGTAACCTCCCAGTCATTAACGGCTTCCTTAGTGATTGTGCCAAGCTGTTTCAACTCTGAGCTAACTTCGTAGTTCTGCCATAATGCGACCACCTATTCGGACCTGTCAGACCTAGTCTCTTATATCAAGTGTAGCCTGAGATCTACCTGGAACAGCGCCCGATCAAATGTCTGCAGTTCCTTCGCCAGTCCCTGGTACTCTTTCGCAGACCCTCTGGAGTCCGTCAAGGCCTTTGCAAGTGACCATGCAATCTGTCCGACTGCAATGATATCGCCTTGCGAGTTGGTGATGATGCGTTTAGCGAAACGCTAATCCTAAATATTAACCGAGACCCCGCAACAAAGCAACAAAACATGCGTGTTTTACATACAAAATCGATATTTACCCTGTTTTTAACGCTTTATAAATAAAACACTTATTTAAAAACGGATTAAAGCATTCAAATACTTTAAGCAATTATGGTTTGTAAACTTTTAAATGCTAATGCAACGGAGGGCAGTAGGAGGGATTGCAATGAAGTAGGTAAGGACACGTATGTTATAAAAGCACGTAGTAAGCAATGCAAGTGTAATAATATTGTATTAATATAAAATGTGAGTATTTGAATTTATAAAAAACTTATATATATATATATATATTTAAAGGTTCTGGCTGCTATTAATGTTTTTTGCTTTTTAACTATATTGTATTTTACTCATCTGCAATCACAAGGTTTTCTGGTTATGAGGTCAAGACGCCAACTAAGGTTCTGCAGTACGAATGGGACCTCGATCTCGATCTATCCGAAGGATCAAGGCTTCAGATTGAACTCATCTCCGCAATCGAGAGAAAGAAGGAATATAAGCTGGTCAGAAAGTTATTGAATATCAAAGGACAAGACCCTTTGGCGAAAGACGACAGCGGTTGGTCAGTGTTTCACTATGCTGTGAGAGGAGGCAGCAAAAATGTGATGCGCGAACTTCTTGAGACTAAGAAACTCAAAGAGCAGAGGGGTTTAACATGCGCGATATCTATGGAGATACGGCCCTTTATTTCGCATCATCCCTGGGGTCCAGAGCAATGGCCAAGGAACTACTTGCAGCTGGTTCCGCCACGGATCTTGTGAATATTACTGGCTATTCACCGCTGGCAGTTGCCGTCAAGAGGAAACATGTAGCTGTTGTCGAAATTTTGCTGAAGTACAATGCCAAATGTATACCTGAGAACCCGGATGGCCTGAGGAAGATCCGCAACGAAATCAGATATCTCCAAAGCAAGTGAGTTTGGCTGGATGAAGGTCGCCTATGTTCAAACAGAAGCTTGCTCTTATGGCGACGGTCTCGAAATCGAAACCCAGACGAAGGTGTTTTACTTATATCAGAATCGCTCGTCGGCTCGAAGACGAAGCCTCTCAAAGTATCGTTCTCGCTCGAGCGTTTTGTCGGGACGACGGCTTAGGGAATGGAGGTGGATAGTTCGATTAATTTCTCTGTCGGCTGAATCCTCTGCTGCTCTGGGTCTCCCCTTCGCGGAGTGCACAGATATCGACCGGGATTAGGTCGGGTTGGTCAAGTCCAGATGCCTCAATGCTAGAGCTTTAACAATCTCCAGCGAACACATCCCGCGTTCGTCTACGACTTTCTCGCAACCTATGAGGATATCATCCGGCCCTTGAGATAGGGGCCACATGATCGAAGCAAGAGTTACGGAAAGAGATGCTCTAGAATGACACTGGAGATCAGACCGTATTTATATTCGATAGTTCGCTATATCATACCTCGAAGCTAAAGGCGCTTTTTAGGCAACCAAGCGTAAGTGGCTTTAAAAGTGGCTCACGCTAATTCTGATGCTACACCAGATAAGACTCAAGTGTCCGCCAAGCCTTTTTTTCTTCAAGGTATTTAGGCGCGTACTTTCAGTCCTACATGCCTAGATATGCGTATATATACTAACACGCTAAGCCGACATGGGTTAATCTTTTCGCACCACACCGTACAAGAACAACATTATTAGCGGATCAGCGGGGCCTCGCCACCTATTTTACGGTTTTATCTCTATTGAACTGCAGAGTTCCCATGAATGACCCTGCTTTAAACTCGACCATAGAAGGCATCAATAACAGGATTCTATGTTAACGTCACCCGGAGGTTCAGCCCAGCAATGCTTCGGTCCTTGACAATCATTAGGCACCGATGAATCCGCCCGCCATTTGTGTCTTCTTCTTGATTATAGATAAACGTGGAGTAAGTGATCGAGCAATGTATTGCATGGTATATAAGTAGCTACATTTCTTGTAATAGCAGCTTCGTGCTTAAATACTTTAGTTATCCGATTATCAGTTACTTAGCCGGCTTTGTAACGTCTCCACTCCCTATGTGAAAAACCTTGATTAGTCTATCTCAATATACCGCGCCAGCCGACGGACCCCAAGTGCTCTTTAGAGCCGATGGCTACCCCAAACGTTACAAACAAGTACAATTTCCCCTGGAATCAACCTTGAAGGTAATAAGCGCTCCGGTTTTCAAGGATCAGTGACGTGCTGGGTTGTGTCAACAGGCGGAAGTGGCTTGTTATCAGCAATAGATATATTACCTCCCGTTTCGCTAGTACAACAATGCTACATACCTCTCGGGTATTTCGCGACCTACCTTCGACGTCAACGACAAGTTCAATCAGCTGTCCTGTGAATTGGGCCTTCCGGGAAAGCAGATGGTTTACTCAGGGTTGGACCCTTCAGGAGCTTCTTGCTCCGGTATCCGCTAGATGTTTCTCTAAAGACTGGGAACAACCGGGCGAACAAGATATCGCTAGGGGCGGTAGCAGTAGGAAGCATCCCAAAAGCGTACTTAAAAGTAGCCTTTTAGTAAGTACTGAAATCGGGATCTGTTTTTCGTGGGCGAGGTGGATAACTAGTGTGTAAAACAAACGTTCAAAGATAAACATTTACAAGAAGTGTTCTCGATATTATTGAGAGGTTATGGCAGACGATAAAATGTATGCTCTGGATAGCAATGGTTTCATAGTGGCTACATTGTTAGGATGTCACTTGCAGCCTATAATTTCAGCTCAAAGTGAACTGTAGAAACACAATATTCAAGCTCTTTGGTCCTTCTTCAATACTAGAAAAAGCCATATGATCTAGATCCGAACTGTGAACTCATCCTAACGTCAGCGGCCAAGACATGGGTCTCCAGCCGCATACAAGTTATCAAACTGGCTACTTCATATAGACATGCCTTAGCATAGAACAAATTGGGACGATGATAGATGACAATATTTCACACAACATTCCAGACAGGAATCCAACCTTACTACCCCTGGGCGACCAAAAGCGAGAGTGAAAAACCTGGCTGGCTCATTCCTGTCACACTGAACGATGGCGAGGCCGTGAGATCGTGGTCTCGGGTCTTGAGGTTGGGTCATGCAGATTTCGCTATTGCGTGGTGTAAAACTCGCCATTCGGTCATGTATGCAATTGACATAGAGTGACTCAGCTGCTGATTCGAGGGCATATCTTGGATTCCGCCCAGGAATGTTGGAAAGTATGGGCAGCAATATAGCCACTTCTAGATTAGTCTCCTTGGTCTGTAGCTGCCACTTAAGCTCATAACCCAAAAAGGAATCTTTGGGATATGTCGCCTCTCCATCCACCATTGTAACTTGATCGTTAAGCATACTTTCTGCCACGCTCTCGGCATCTGAGTCTTCGTCGTCAGGGCTCCATTGTCGATAAGGAGGAGAGACCACGACACTGGTATAACGCTCATCTTTCCACATTAACGAACCCGGTACGCATTCCAAGGCTAGGATGCCTTCGCTATGTATTGTTTGTGTCGAGAAAAATTTGGGGTATACTGTTTGATCGTAGCGCGAAGACATAACCCATGCATGTTTATCGAACAGCTCATGACCCAAGATCGTGAGAGCATACTCGATGATATCAGAAACCGAACATTCTGGACTTTGATTTTTCCCTGATACAATTGATTGTACACAGCGGTTGAAAGGACCCGATGGATCAAAACCGAAGTAGACTTGGACTCCATCTGGATCCACTGGGTCCAGGAGCGACAAGGTCAAAATATCGGCCACACAACGGCTGATGTTGAAAAGGAAATGATCGAATTTGCAAGGCGTAATGGCCATCATTGTTGTATTTTGGCAAGAGCGACAGGGACAATCTGCAGACAATTTAGCTTTGACCAGCGACATCAACTGTAGATCTGTAATCATCATTCCGCTAGAGAGCTTGGTAAGTTTTGGTTGTGGTTTCTCAGGGCTCAGGCCAAGATAATCGTGAAGCATTTGTTCAACCCTTTCGATTGAATTGAAGACTTGGCCTTTGGTCGCAGTGGTATCCGGAATCCGCCATTGATCTAAATTCGCGGTCGACTTTATTCCTGTCGACCATTCCCTACAGATAACTAGGTTTTGCCGAACTTGTAAACAAGCATACGGTAATGCTTGAACGCATGCTCGATACCTCAGATCATCAGTGTTTCCAAAAAACCGTCGGAGCATGGCTTGCCCATACGTTCCCACTCTGACTAACCCTTTGAATACGGAATTAGATGATACAGTGCGTACGAGATTGTTGATGTTCCCAGTGTATTCATGGAGGTCAATTCGAACTTCCTGGGGCTTGCCAGTGCTCTCGATCAGTCGGATGATGACTTGCGAAGCATTTTCTACCAAAGTGCGGCCATTGTAAGATACGATGGTTGGTGGTGCGCCTAACGACCACTTTACGAAGGCAACAAACCAGGCAGCGTGATCCCCGGTTGTCGTTATCTCTATTTTTTTAGCATCCTCTCCTACCCGATCTAAGGAGGACATAGCTTGCGTAAGTCCTACAATAGCTTGAGGTGGCGGAGGTAAAGTAGTAGTCTTTGGTCCCATTGTTAACCTTAGACCTTCTACGTCTGCTCGTCTCCCCATTTCCTCGCTAAGGATTGGTTCCCACCCAAGTACGCTCTCGGAGAATCCAGATTTGGCTAGCCTATCTTCGACCGCCACCACAAGCTGCTTCAAATGCTGGGCTGTAGGCACAAATTTCTTATCCGCGGCAGTAAGAAGTATCAACTTGTGTAAGATGAGGGCGGCGTTCCACGAGCCGAGTGTGCTCAAGCAAGCTACTAGACCCAGAAAGCGTTGTCCAGCATAAGTCTGTGAGAGCTGCCAGCCACAATCTCCATCACGGTAGCCAATTTTGGCCTTCAAAAAGGAGACGACAGTGGACTCATGGTTTTTACTGCACAACAAATACGCTTTGTGGCAAGACTCTTGAGACATAGCTATGCTTGTACCGAAGCTCTCGCTGGCGGCTAGTGCCAGGACCTGGACATTATCACTGGTAGCAGCTTCCAAGATGCCTCTAGAAATGCCGATAAGGTCGTTCGTAGTCCTATCAAGGTTCCATTGCGGCATTAAGGAGCCCATTTCAAATAGGAGGGGTATATTTAAAGGGACTGATGCGGCTCTTGATTTAGGAACCAGGGTTCGAGAATATCTAGGGACTTTAGCAATAATCAATCTCGTATTACCCTGCTACAAATTTGGGAATTAGGCAGTGTTGAGAATGGCGATGAGGCTAAAGTTGTGTTCTCTCCAATGTGATTCTGCTAGGCTGTTAGACGAACATGGGCGCCTAAGGCCGATGTTCAGGGTGTACCCTCTCTTCATGACATCATGATCCACAATACGCCAGGGATTAACAGAATTAAGCTTTTAGCACATTGATCTTTTTTCCTTCGTCATAAATGAGCGACATGTAGTGGTTTCCTAGATAAGTATTTTATTACCTGTGAAGAGGAAAGCCCCGCAAGAGCCACTCTGCTTCTATATACTACAAGATCAATTAATTGCATATTGGAGGGAAACAGGAGAATCGATTAATGTTCTCGATAGTATGATTATAATATACCGACCCTCAAACGCTTATACTTTACACCACGCAATATAAAATTGTTTATTTGAATATTACTACGCACAAATTAGCAACATTATCTGGTATTGCGATACAGCGTAGTATTATTATATACCATCAATGACACGTGCTATACTCTCAGACCAGAAGCAAGGCTTACAGCAGACGATGTTTGGTATATCCTTACAAGGCTGACCTTCACATGGTGGAGAAGGCTAAATACTTATTGCGCAAACAAACTTTTCGACAATAACTTAAGGACAAAATTTGGCAGGCAGATGAAGCAACGCCAGTGAAAGCTATCAGAAATGAAAGCTGTTGGGTAGCAAATCCGGCTTTGATGGACGAAGGGCTACCCACCTACAATATTACTCTAGAATATAGCGTACGCTCAGGGGGCTAGAACCCAGTGACAACACAAGAAGTCAAATCCTTTCCCCATTATAAAAAGTCCGAGAGGAACTTCTTTGGAGTCTATTGTGTCGTTAGGTGTAGAAAATAACGGACACGAGACATCTCTGGATGAATCTGCTGACAGAAGTCGCGCAGACTCACATGTACTGTATCCCCTTGACCGGTGAGACAGGTTTGCTCAAAGTAATAGCATTAGGCAAGTATAAGTAGTGGGAATGGGGGACCTTGCGCTTTTATCTTAAATGAATATACAACTACGCAATCATTCAATTCATGTTAACATCCAATTCCATTTCCCATCATACCAATTTAAAGTCTCAAAGACACTTTCAGTTGTTTTGGTATTCTTTCTGATGTGGAAGTTGTTACATTCTCTGCGGCTTTCGAAGAGGCGCTGACGTCTCTTATCAATCGAGTTATTTCAGTGTGTGCGGGTACTTATCGTTAACTTCTCTTTTTCGAAGGCTGAGTAATCATGTATCAGTGACGGGCCATCCCACTGGTTTGCTTCTTTAAGGCAGCGCTTGATGATGGCAGTTTTAAATTATTATTAATCGCTTTTCAAAATATGTAAGCCTATTCCATCTGCATTTCAAAAGTTAAAAACTACTCTGGGGAGAGAGCAACAATAATTACTTCTCCGCCGCAAAGAAAGTCCCTTCCGTTCATTTTCCAGTTTCGGTTGCATTATCCCCTCTAGAAGTTGCCTGGAGTTCTTCGAAAGCGAGCTTATTTCGGGCCTTTACTAGTTCGTTTCTAACAAGAGCCATGTCAGCATATGTGACTAAGTTCAGACCGAAGTGGAGTCAAATGTTCTTACCTCGTCTATTTCCATTTCAAGAAATATTAATTCAGGCATTGTGATATCTGCATGATCTATCAAAAAGATGTCATAAAAATATCAAGTACATGCAATGAAGTCGCTTGGAACTCATTTTCGACGTGCTTGAGTTTGCCGGATTCATATCAGTTTTAACTTCTTTACCTTCAGTCCCTGATGAATTCCAAGATCTTCTCTGATGTCTAAAACGCCAATTCGTTCCCATGCGCCTCTAATATCGGAACACGGTTGCAGAACAAGCATACATAAATATGTAGCTAGCTGGTTGGATTCCCAGTTTTTATCTACCATTGACCTGCCGACAAGTAAGCAAGAGGCATCTTCAGCTGTCTCCTCTAAAGGCCTCGTAATTCTGGGAGGAACATCCATCTCCGCCTTCACAGTCGTAATGATCACCATGTCATCGAATTCAATTTCAAAAATCAGAACGGCATCATGCTTCTGTTCATCGACACAACCACCAACACAAGCGATCGCGTTCACAGCGGAGCCTTTTACCCAAATCGCTCCGGGTCCAGTCCCAAAATGTAATGACTGCTCCGATGGAGGATCCGTATCCAGAAATTCAAATTGCTCATCAGAAGCAAACGATTCGTCATCTCCAGCCGGAAAAAATACCTTGTTTCCTTCAGCTAGCACCATACTAGCCCAAGACCAGGTCGGAGCGACCTCTTTACCCTGTCTCCTCGTTGCAGGATATTCAGGGCTTCGTTGATTGTACCGGGTGACATTCCACAACAGTCCTCTGGCTGCATCACCGCCCCAGACACCTTTCAAATATGCGCCCCTTTGACTCTCCCAAAACTCCTTCGCAACACCTGCCAACGCTTCTAGTCTATCGCTCGGATATGTTAGTCTCAATCTTGAAAATGCCTCCACAACTCCGAACCAAGAAGTGTATGACAAGTCGTCGAAATTTCGAAGGGGATTGGAGGTGAAGAAATCGAGACCACTACATTCACATCGAAGTCCGGAACGGCATTCCATAACTAGCTCCGAGGGGTGGAAGTGCAGTGTCCTGGGTGCCAGGTGCCTTTCTTGGAATACCCATGCTCTGGAAAGCAATGGTGCTTCCGCAGTCTCGGTTCCATCTCCAGCCCCATTGACTGTTTTACTAGGAGTTGAATAAAGCATATGCACCCCACTCAGAGAGGGCCGAACAAAAATGGCAACTTCGTCTCTAACTTCGCCGAGAGATGTAGGAGGGATGGGGATAGAATTGTGAGTGAGATTACGCGATGAAAGAAACGACTGCGAACCGTCAGAGGAGCCGGTGGCTGCAATGTTGAGATAGGAATTTGAATAAACAGAAGCCATGAGTCCAGATTCATGTCTCCAGTCTTTTGGGGAATCTTGGATTATGCAAAGCGAGTCAATCCAGATATATTTGATATCTAATTCTCGAGCAATGGAGATGGCATCCTGGAAGGTGCGAGGGAGGGCATTAAAGGGAATGCCATTTTGGAAGGACGACACTTTGGAAGACGTGGTTTTGATGAACTGCAGTTCCCCCCAGCAGTGTGAGAGTGTTGCATATAGGGGTATGCCTGCTGAGATGTTCATCTGTTTCGTTTTGACTAGGATGATGGATAAGTCGGGACGGGGGCGTATATCCAGAAGTCGAGTTGGCATCACGCCGTGGTGACTTCTGCCACATGAAGAGTGGGTCCGGAGACAGTGTGTGATCCAAGAACGTATCAGTGGTAAATGTGACTTAGGCGAAACTAAAGGAGCGATGTTTCTGGCGCAGCCAAACGCATCCCACTTTGGATCGCTTGAGCGACTTCCCACGTCAGAGCACACGCTATCCTCCTTCACATAAAATTGCATTCTCACTGATTTCTCTCCATTCCCAACTTCACCAAAAACCTCAACTTCGAACGGGTGGTCATTTTGCACGATGAAGCAACCCTCGCGCTTGCTCAAACCCTGCAACTTGTCGCAAAATACCCCCCGACTCATATTCTCGATTCCATTTTTGATCGCTGAACAAATGTCACACCTTTGGGCTGAGATTTCTAGGATTGAGAATGTGAAGGGAAGAGTGCATTCGATGAGCAGATTGTCTGCGACTTTAAATTGCCACGAAGTGGTAGGGCTGTGGACCGGCTTCAAGTCGAGGCAAACAGGGCAGGTGGTGAGGCTGGGTTGCATACTCGCTGAAGCCTGGTTGAAAGCAACCAGCACCAGCCTCGCGATTTTCTCCCACTTTCAACCCTCAGATCGACACTGACTCGGTCAAGAAATATATTTTGAAGATTAATATTTTCGAACCTGAATGGCGATGTTGTAGTATTTGGGAAATGCGCAGTTATCGCAGCATTAAATATTGCTCTGACGTGCGGTATAGCCCGTCTGCCTTGGGCATCAATGCGTCAAGTCATACCGATGGAAGAAGAGTTATTCCCAAGCTACTGAGGGATCAAATTTCACAAACTAGGACCCAGGACAAACAAGAGCGCTTTTGTTGTTTTGTGGTCTTCAGATAAGGCTGTAGGTGAAAGCTGAACAAATTGGTAAGTTGTTTTTTAGCCTCGACATTTGTGTCCGACTTTTCTTGACTGAACAAAACAGAAAAACAATATGCAAGGTCGAAATATGCGTGGTATTGGAGACGCGGAGATATTGACTCCCAGAGCGAAGGCATTGCAGCAAGCGAGAATTGGAAGAGAAGGAACGCTCCATTTCAAAGACCGAACAGTCAGAAATATTTTCCAAAGTCTCAAATTATTGCTAACAGTATTTAGACGCAACCTAAAAACGATATTCAAGTACGAATCGAGGAAAGCAAGCGCACGGCGAGCAACAGCGGTCTTGACGAACCGACCAGGCTCGGCGAGGCTACCGGTGCCTTTCGATATGCTGCCAGCAGAATAGAAAAATAAACGACGAGAATAGAGCAGGGAGGAGCATCCGATCAAACAAAGAATCTCGGTGATGAGTGGTTTCCCTTGCCAACATAACTCATTCCGTTCCTGCTTAATCAATCAAGCACGTCCACTTCAAATGGCGTGTTCCAAAAGCACATCCAGCGTCCTCCAAGAGTAATAATCCATCATTCCAAGAAACATTATCGGCAATCCAGCCGTCTCTCATCTGATTTAACAAACATTATTTGTTGACTCATGTCGCTGACTTCGCTTAAGAGTGCGTCCTGGTCATGTTGTGCGTAAGTACAAACCCTCTCAGCTCAAACATAGAGTAGCTCTTACAACTTAGACCTTCCCTATTTACGGAAACAGCTTTCGCACACGCTCCCGGCCATCCTATCACTGAAGACTCGCCGGATTGCGCAATACAAGCCCTGGAGCTGGGCCTCCGCACAAAACTCAACCCTTTGAGTTACATGGCCACAGGCCCATCGCGTTTGGTGAATGGCACACATCTCAACTGCGTGTCGGTATTAGGTATGCAGGTTCTCCGTCATCAAGTTGGAGTACACAGGCGGAGCTCAGCTCTTGCTTCACTGCTGAAGATGTGAGATGGAAGGAGCTCGCTGGGATGCTGGAGCATTCGGCACAGATGCCTCGATGAATACCTATTTGCTGATGGCTTCTTCTCCTGCTTGATCCTCGTCGAGATAATTTCGATTGTGACCCTCTTCTAGGAGGTATATTCAAACCGTGGACGATCGTCACCGGCCTCCTGGACCTGTTGAACTGGAAATCGGAACGTTCGGTGGAGAAAAGGGTGAGGTACGACGACTCAAAATTTATTGAGGTGAACGGCAACATCTTGAAGTTTTCACTGACGTGTTTTTGCTGAAGCGAGGCAATGGAGGATGGGGATGGAGGCATTTCTTGATGAAAACTCTATGGTTCGTGAGCTTTGATAGGACTCGAAAGCACAAACTTTTTAATATTCAAGGTAAGATACTCCAAAATAAAACTGACTGTTTTAGTATACTCTTGACATATTTATTACTATATCTGCGTTGCTTGTTGCAGCATTGATGAGTGGCTTGTTTACTGTCACTTTCCCCTTTTTCTGCTCGCTAAGCGTCCCCGTCCCCATCCCCATCCCCGAACTATCATCAGCTTCGCGAAATACAAAGCACTGCCCCATAGAATTTTAGACTAACCTCACAAGATGCATTCTCGTTGTCTTTAGCTATATATTACAGGTTTCCCCTTTCTCACTTACAACGGCATCCTCACCAGTCGCTCACGTACAGAACCACCTTCCAGGCACTGCGCCACAGTTCACCAAGTACTTGAAGGGACATATATTTTGGTGATCGATCAATATGACCACTAATACCTCGAAGTCTGCAAATATTTCAATGCTCGGGGGGGCTCCTGCAGCCTCAATAGAACCAGCATCTTTCGACAAGGTTATGAGTGAAGTCACTGATGAGGAGGGGTACTGCTGGAGTACCCCTCCTTCAAGATCGCCTGTGCCTGAAGATCAACCTTCACCAGCCACAGTTCACTTCATGGGCCGCGTACAACAACGAAGAGAACCAGCGACCAACACCGACAACGAGACCAACGACAAGCATCCGCACAACGTTAATCGTCGCAACAATTCAGATGAAAGATCCGCACAGCATCCCGGCAACAGAATCGCCCAAGAGAATTGCAGGAGCGCAACCAAGCCTCGGGCGCCCACCAGATCCCCGACAGCATCGAGTCCCAATGGAAATTCATCGCGCAGAATACCAGAAGTATTTACACCACCGCGAACCTTGGGAACAATGACAAGCGGAGCCTCTGGACCACCAACCATGCAGATTGTGCAGGCCACGGCCCAACATCCTGTAGCCCAGACTATGGATCGAGGAATCCAATTCAACAATATGCGTCGAACAGCTACCCCGCGTGTTTCCGAAACGACGGCACAAACAAACATCCAAGATAGAGAATTCTCGCAGCATATATCGTTAGCAGATAGCCGAATCCATGACAGCATAGCAGTGGTGAGTAAATAGCCAAGTTTCGTTGTAACAACCATGATCGCAACTGTCCACTGGGCAGGAAGGTCCGCTTGACAGCAAATCGCTACGTCAAAACTGATGTCCCCTTGCGACTATCTGCGAAAAATAGCACACTACGCTGACCATGTTTGTTCGTGACCTCAATAGGCTTCACTCCCACCCTCAGCCGCCCACTCACCCCGAATAAGACGGTCAGCTAGGAACAGCAGGCCAGAGATCTCGATCGAGGTCGCCGAAGAACGAAGGACTCGAAGTCCGACCTCTACCACTATACATCAATATGCTACATCACATGACAAAGAGAGAGAAAATAGAAGTTCGGCTAATGGTACCAGCCCTCCCAGGTACCAGAGATGTATACTTGAAGATTCTGAGAAAGGAAAAGAGTTGATCCAGCTCGTCCGCGGATTCATTGAAGGAAATAAAGATGGTGCGGATAAAAAGGTCCTTATGGACATCCATTTGGTGATCGAAATCGGCAAATTCTACGACACAAATGCGTATGGGCCAGCAGAGCGAGCACTATCGGATGACGATCTCATTAATATTCTTTCCCCTTACAGCAACGAGCCGGCCAGTACAATACTGCAACATATTGTGAACGCAGTTGACAAGGCATACTTCGAGGCCGGATGGGTTTTGAAGCCTGTTTTGCCGAGCCAGCACGGAAGTTCGTCAGTGTTGCCCACTCCCAGCCAGAAGGGCAAAAGGACCCAAACGTTATCTCCGCCATCCAAACGGTCAAGCCGCAGGTCATACACAGGGACATCCCGTTCGGGAAAGCGATCGAGATGGCAGTCTACAGCACAAAGCTTCACCTCAGCACCATCCGAAAGCCGTACATCCATCTCTCAAAGTACCCGATACCGATGCTATTGTGGCAACACGCCTCTTCTCCGCAAGTGGACAGAACATGATGCCACCCACCACCCTCTCCACTTCTTCGCCTGCATCGATGGACTGTGCGAGCATATCACGTCAAGATGGGACGTTATGATACAGCATTCGCGAGACAAGCATGACGTCAACCTCCAGCAAAACAAGGAGCTCAAAAAGAAGCAGAAGCAGAACAAATTCTTGATTCGCGACAGAGGGCACGAGAAGTGCATCTACAAAAATTGCAACGCAGTGTTCGACGGGGACGGCAAGAGAAGCAGGGAACATATTGGATGGCATCTCAAGCAAGAGACTTTCGAGGCGCTAGTACAGCGTCTTGATCATCGCTGCACAGACGCAAACTGTGGAGGGAAAAGCCACTGGAGATCAAGTGTTTATGTCCAACCTGAAAATCGACAGCGAGCAGAAGATGATGACACGGATGAGAGTGGTGGGGATGGCTTAAGCCGGAACTCCAGAGACGGGAACGTACAGGTGACGGACGGTGCTTGGTCTCGTGGTTCCTCTCATGGTACTAGCGAGCATGGTGGTCCTGTTACTACAGCCGGAGGCGCGAGCAGTGCGCCGCCCTATTCCAGCCCGTACCAAAACAGAGTATGGTCCGCGGATCAACAGGCCGCTGCTAATGACCCAATTGAGAATTATGTCCAAGACGAAACAACGTACGCACTTGAGTCGAATCGGATCCCAACTCATCCTAGCGTTGCTGCGGCACGCAAGCAGATGCGTTCGACAATAAACCAGCACTTAGCACGCTTTCAAGATTACGAAGGAATGTGAAGTTTGGTGTTCATAGACGGTACAAGAGCCTGTTGCTCCTTTCACCAATATGACAAGGAAATGAAAGGAAATCAAACCATGGGTAAAGACGACCTCAGTAGGTGTTTGCGCCATGACACTGCGCGCGAGATGTGGGCATTTTGTGCAAGTTCATCGGGCCTCAAAGATTCAATCTTGGGACGAACCCAAAAAGATGGCTGAACAAGATGGCTGAGATGCCTACTAGAAACACTTCAGATGGATGGTCCTAACCTCAAAACTCTGTCAGCGAAAGGTTGGTGGTGGCAAAAGTACAAAGAGCTATTGTAAATGGATTAACAAACGAATATATTTCTCCAAAAAGAACTCAACGCCATGAACTTTCGGGAGACTGTATCGAAGCCCTAGTAGCGGTAGCTTTAATCTGAAGTCTGCCCGGCCTTATAGGCCGTGATAAGATCCCCATGTATATTAGCCTCATTAATCCAGCTATCATCTTCTAGATATTCTGTCCACTTGACCTAGTATTAGGTAATCATCTTCTTGGGCCACTCTCAACTAACCGGGACAATGATTATCTATAACTCGCTCAATTTCGAACTAGTTATCCTCATGGTCCATAGCGGATGGCCTAGTTTCCTAAACAGCTTGTTGACTAAGTGACATCCCTTAAGTAGCGTCGGCCCCCAATTGGTCAGAGTCGACGCGAGGTCACGTAAGATCGTGTACGCCTGTATTTGAACCTTTTCCTCTTTTTAGCTTTGTATCGCTGTAATAAAGGCATTCTACCCTCGCTTCCCAAGTCCTAGAATATGCGCTCGTGATACCTGTTAGTATTACAAAAAATCTAGTAATAGTAAAAGTGTAAAGATATATATATTGTTAATAATTGGTAGTGTAGCCTACCTGTAAGTCATGTAACGGCCGTAATACAGGCCGTAACTTTACATGAAAGCTTAGTCATTTAATGAAAAGTTTTCTAACGTAATCCACAAGCGAGTGGTCAACACAAGCGAGTGGTCATATTTTTCTTGGCATTAAACTTTTGACTTTACACAACAATTATACAACAACTACAAATGGTTTGTACATGGAAAGAATCGGACATGCTTTTAGCTGTTCAAACTGTACAAAATAACTTTCGAATGTATATTGCTAAAATTGCACGAATATATAATGTGCCTAATATATCATTACGCCGTCGAGTTCGAAAAACACTCGCAAAGCAAAATACTATACTAGCAAATCGAAAATTAAGTTAATTAAAAAAAGAAACTATCGTACGACATATTTTTGACTTGGATTCGCGATCGTTTTTTTCTCGAATAAGCAATATTGAAAATATAGCAAATCGATTGCTTGCGGAACGAAACGCGGAACGCGTCGGCAAAAATTAGACTTCAAATTTCGTACAACGACAACTAAAACTTCGGACGCGTTTTAATCGAAAAATTGATTATTAAAAAGCTAAATGCGAAAATCCGAACGTGTATAACGCGTAGTTTCGGCTCGTACGAAACACAATTAACAAATACGGAATCAACGAAGAAAATATATACAACTTTGACGAAACTAAGTTTTTAATAAGCCAAATTTTGTCCGAAATAGTTGTAACAAGCGCTAAACGGCAAAATAGACTTCGAACTGTATAACAAAAAAACCACGAATAAATTACAGTTATTCAAAGTGTTAGTTCGTACGGCTATGCGCTACTGCTATATATGTCAGGTGCCAGAACACAGGTAGAGTGACTAGTCTAGTACGTGCGGAATGATCTATTGTATCGATTGTAGTATTATAACGCATACAGAACACAAGCTATTCTCTACGGTACGACTCTTGTTCTTCGCCCCTCCTTATAGCCATCGGTACGCCATCGACTCCATACGTGGTGTGTCGCATTGTGTGTAGCATGTGAGTGGGTCGGGCTCGACCCCTGTCTGGACCCTGACAATATATTATTGTTGCAAGCAAAACTTACTTATCGTTATAGTACGAAAACAGTTAATTGCCGGACGATTAAGTAATTGCAGTTACGGCAAATAGTTGGACAACAAATAAACGCGGTTTAGATTAGATTCAGTACTTTAATCAGCACACAAAACGTCGTACGAAAAGTGTATATCGGCTTTTTATTCTTAACGGTTACGAAAGCTATTATTCGACCGAATTTGAGCTTTATTGCAAAGAACACAATATTATAACGTTGTGTATGTGTAACAAATAGAGGGCAGCAGGAGGGATTGCAATATAACAGATAAATAGTGACTAGCGATGTCGTTGCAATAGTGATGAATTGATATTAGAAGTATGCTTGTAAGTCTAACATGGAAGGAAAAACTCAAGCTTGCCTTGTTCAGAAAGCTCTAACTGTCCTTATATCTTTCACTGTGCTGTAGCTGTGAGCCTGTGGCTGCTGGAGCTGTTGTAGCTGGAAGCCTGTGGCTGCTGGAGCTGTTGTAGCTGTGAGCCTGTAGCTGCTGAGCTGCTGTAGCTGAAAGCCTGTGGCTGCTGTAGCTGTAAGCCCGTGCTGGCTATAGGCGGAGCGTGCCGCTTGCAGCCCTGAAAGTCTACAGCTGAAAAACTTTCGGCTGACTGTTACAACTATCCCTTTCTTATAGCTACTAGTTTTCGAGTAGCCAAGCTAATAGTAACTGAACGACTGATTGACTGACTGTCCTTATTAAAACTTTGTAAAAAAAAAGTAACAACAGTTTATTTTTTTTTTCAACTGTTTATACTTTTTTATAGACTTTGTGCGTGCTTTATATTTTTAGCCGGAACTTATTAATTGTATTTGTTGGCTATTTTTCTTATTTCACTAAATAGCATAACTGACTTTTGATTTCGCTTGATTTTTGACTTTTTCAACTTTTTATTTTGCGTCTTTTTCTAAATTAAGCAGTAGCAATAGCAGTTGTTTTTTTTTGCTTGTATTTTTAATAAGTTGTATTAAAAACACATTATGCAATTAGCTGTATTTTTCTGGCAAAGCCAGTCTATAAGCCTAAAAGCCAATTCGTTTAGTATCCGGAAAAAACTAATTTAGCGTAGTTGTAGTTTTTTATTTTTTAGTCGTAAGTTCCGAGTTGATAGCTTAACTAAATTGCCGCGTTTAAATAGCTTAAATTGATGCTTTTAGTTGTAGTATTTAGCTTGTTGTTTTTGGCTGTTAAAAAGCTTTTTTCGAAGCTTATTCGTAACTTTTGTAGCTTTTCGATTCGGTTTCGAGCTGCTAAATTTTTTTTTAGTAGTGCTGTTTTTAGCACTTATGTCGATTTTGAGCTTTGATTGTAGCCGTACAATGCTATAAAAAGAGTAATTTTAGTGCTTAACTACAGCTATTATTGTATACGAATTCTGCGTTAGAAAGTAACTTTGCTTAATTTATTTGCTTTAAGTCAGTATAACACCGAAAATAGTTTTCAAAAATTCGATTTAAAATTTTAGTTTGGCTATTTGTTTAAAAATGAAAAGTGTACTTATTCGTTTTTTAATAAAAGAATAAGCGCAAACTTCAGCCCAGAATTTTGAAGTAATTTTAGTGTTCCGGTTAGAAACTATTTTTTTTAAGGATTTATACTTTAGTTCAATATTTTCGTGGAATATCGCTGCAAATTCTGGTGCAGTAACATTAATTGTTGTAAAAATGAATTTTGCCATTTTAGTGTAGCGGTTTACGATTACTAAAATAGCGTCGTATGCTTTTGTTTTTATATAAGATTCTGGCAGTTGAGTAATAAAGTCAAAAAAGACTTCTTGCTATAGCTTTTCCGGCACAAGCAGTAGTTGTAATTTTTTATAAAGCTTGTGTCGAAGAATCGCAATATTTTGACATATAAAGCAGCTAATTACATAGTTTTTGACATTTTGTAATAGTTTTGGCTAATAGAATTTCCGTTCTAATAGCTTTTTTGTTTTGTCGATACTTCAATAGCCTGCAAATTGGTTATTATAGTACAAATAAAGTAACTTTTGTGTTAATGCTTTTTAAGCAAAGACTACAATTTTGTTTTCGTATTTCAAAAGACTTTCCTGGTTTATAGTATAGCCGTTTCGGCTAGCGTTAGCTTTAAGCTTTTTTACAAGCTTTAAATATAAAAGATCAGTTTTTTGTAGCTTCCGAATCGAAGCTAATAAAGTATTTGCTGTTTTTTCAACTAAAGAATTTTCGTTCTAAGTTGCTTTTTTGGTTTTTTTCTAGTTACTGATTAAATTTTAATTAGATCTAGCAAGCGTCCTGCTTTTAAATCTGCTGCTTCCGGCAGCGCGAACTAGGCTTCGCTATCGAGCTTTAGTTTTAGTTTATTTCTGATTTCGAGCTTAAACTGTAATTTATTTTTATCGAGCTTAGACTTAGCTGCGTTACACAGCTGTACTAAATCTGCCGCTTCTGGCAGCACGAACTGGGCTTCGCTTTTAAGCCTCAGCTTTAGCCTATCTTTGTTTTTGTCACGGCACGTAGGATAGGAGCAACGGCTCAAAGTAATACGGGTAAGAATCGAGAATAATAGAACTACAGAACTATGGAAGTAGAAAGGGAAGCCTATATACAGGAGTTCGGATCACGTGACGTGCTACGCGAGTGTCCCCACGGGTGCCTTACAGGCCGTCAGGCCTTATAGAAGCCGTAGGCGCGCCAGCGCCGTGACAGTTTTCGAGCTTAGACTGTAATTTATTTTTATCGAACTTAGACCTAGCTGCGTTATACAGCTGTATTTTAGCTAAATCACATAGCTTTTTTGCTTTTTCGCAGAAACTTGTTCTAGCCAAATTATATAGCTTTTCTGCATTCCGCAAAAACTTTGTTCTAGCTAAATTATATAGCTTTTCTGCATTTCGCAAAAACTTTGTTTTAGCTAAATTATATAGCTTTTCTGCATTTCGCAAGTTTGGTTCCGATGTTACTAGTTTGTTTATTAGCAAATTTTTTTGAACAGACTTATTTTGATTTGTAGCTTTGTAGTTAAGTCGTTTCGACGGCTCGTCGGCAAAATTAAGAAGCTCTGGCCGATATTGTATAATAAAATTATAAAAAGTAAAATAAATAAACTATCTAGTTTGTTTGCTATTGATTTTTGGCTGTTTTATAAAACTTTGCAAGTTTTAATAATTTGACTAAACTTCGATAGTATGCTAACTTTCTTTTAAGTAATAGCGCTAATGCTTAAAGCACTTAATTATAGCTATAAGCTTTTTATTAAAAGTGCCGTAATAAAGCTTTGCTTTTTTGAATTGCTTGGAGAAAAAAGCAATTGAGTGCTATTGGCCGGAATCTTTTTGTAGCTAAAAAAGAACACCGTTTATAGCGACATTAGACGCATTCGTTTTTAGTCGAATAAAAAGTACAAAGTCGTAGTGTCGAAGTAAAAGTACTGTCTAGAAAGCTTCGAAAAAGCTCCGAAACGCTTTTGCTTCAAAAGCGCTTTAAACTGTACTGAAGTTGCCGAGTTTGCGGCTATTTTGATTACTTTTTAGTAAAGCAGTTAAAGATTTTGCGATAGCTGAATAATTCTTAATAAAACGTCGGTAAAAGTTGCAAAATCTAAGAAAAACTTGTAAATCTCTGTAAGTTTTCGGAGAATAATTTTCTTATTTTTTAATAGTTTGTACTCGGCGTAAGTCTATATTAATGCTAGTTATGTTTTTTTTTTGTTTTAAAGAAAATAAGTATATTGTTCAAATAAACAATGCAAAAATCATTAACTAGGCCGCGAAAAGCTTTGTTAATATATGCTTGGAACGTAGCAGGTGCATTAGTAAAGCTTATCGGTACTATTAAAAATTCGAAGTGCTCGTAACGAGTTCGGAAAACTGTTTTCTATTTATTTTTTTTTTTGATTCGTAGCCGGTAATATACGTTTTTTAAATCGATTTTGCTGAAATATTGAGCTCCGGATACTTTGTCTATAATTTCAGAAATCAGTAGCAAAAAATATCGATTTTTGATAGTAACCGCATTTAAGTTTTTATAGTCAACACAAAAGCGAAGGCTTCTATTTTTTTTAGGCGCAAATAAAATTGGCGCTTCTGTAAAGCTTTTTGATTTTTTAATAAATCTTTTAGCTAGATTTTCTTTAGAAATTCTCGAAAAGCCGCTAGTTCAGTTTGTAACAAAAAGTAAATTGGCTTATACGGAGGTTTTTTTTTAGCTGTAGTTTTATTGCTAAATCAATGTTTTTGTGCAGAGCTAGTTTTTTAGCGTTGTTAGCTAGAAAAACATTTAAGTATTTCTGTAAAATTTCCGGGAATTGGCTGTTTGTATACTGTTCCGAAGAAATCAAGTAATTTATTTCTACTAAAGCATAAACTCTAGCACTTTTAGCTTTTTTCCAAAATCGCTAAATAGTGTCGATTTTAATACTGGCTTTGTCGATTTTGTATTGCTATTAACTAGCTTAACAGTCGAAAATAATTTTGAGCTTTGTTAAAGCGGTCATTTTTAGTAAAACCTGTGAATTTTTAGAGTCTCGATTAATAGCCAAATATAAGCGCAAAGTAGTCCGTTTAACTTTATAAACATTTGTAAGCTTTAGCCGAAAATTGTAAGCTTTATAAGTGTGTAGTTGTTGCTGGTTGATTGCTTGTAAAATTAGTAAATTTTTGTTTTTACAAAGCTTAAAGCCGAGTTGCCGAACTAGCTTGATATTAACTAAATCTATTTCGGCATACGTGTCAATTCCGACTAGTACAAAAATAGCTTGTAATAATAGCGATACAATTCCGCAAGTTGTTAATGTTTTGTAACTTTTAAAAGCTTATTCGAACTTATTAGTTCCGCCGTAAAGTTTTAGAGAAACTGCTTTAGTTTAAAAAGTCAGAATTATCTGACTTTTTTGAAGCTTGAAACGGCTCAGAATTAAAACAGTTAGTAAACCGAAAACTAATAATTGACACCGAACGATTTTTTCGAGCTGTTTAGATTTTGGCGGGTTTTTTGTTTAAACAGTCGGTTGCGTAGTAGCTAGGCTTATTACAGCTGAAGTATACAAGCTTTTTTCTGGTTTTTTTCTTTTTGTCGTTTTTTTAGTGTTTTAGCTTGCAGTAACTTAAATAATATTGGTTTTTTCTATTTTTGCCGAAGCCGGCTTAAAAGTATTTTAAAGCCGAGCGAAACTTTTCTTTTTTTGATTCGGTATTCTTTCGAGCTGCTTGGATTTTGGCGGGTTTTCTGTCTAGGCAGTCGGTTGCGTAGTAGCCAGGCTTATTACAGCTGAAGCATACAAGCTTTTTTCTGGTTTCTTTCTTTTTGTCGTTTTCTTAGTGTTCTAGCTTGCGGTGACTTAAATGATATTAGTCCTTCCTATCTCTGCCGAAGCCGGCTTGAGAGTATTTTAAAGCCGAGCGAGACTCTCCCTTTTTCTCAGAAATACTCGGTTTCTCGTCATGTAAGCTTTCCCACACGCGCTGAGCTACAGATACACATTTAGCTCTAGTTTCCGGAATAGTAATATCCGAAGTTTTGAATTGTTGCTTTAGTGTACAATGTAGCTTTAAGTAAAAAGTCATTGCTGAAGCTTTTTCATTTTGTTGAAGTAAATCTCTTTCGATTGCCGCCAAATAACTATTAAACTGGATTGGAGATTGATCCGAGAACTGTTTAGCTTAATTTAGCTGTTCGTAAAAAGTAGCCGTAGCGTTTTGGCCATTGTGTATGTTTTCACGGGTCCATTCAAGAAATAACGGCCATTCTTTTACGCCTTGGTGCTTACTGTAAGTAAACTATAATGATTTTAAGCTACGGTCCAAGTAGTCAAGTGCTTTAAGTATTTTTTGACTACTTTTCCGATAAATATCCGGATCGCCTTCAAAGACGCGTTCTATGTCATCCTTCCAGTCACCCTATTCTCGAAAACTCGAGCTGGTTTTAAGAGTGTAGCTAAGTGTAATCTTGATGCCTCTAGTGTAATTGTGTTGTTTATTTGTATAATATGTAACTTTAGAAAAGCCTGGTTCTGAGCCATCAGGCTCTATAGTTGCAAGAAGGCTTGAAGCGTGTCCGTGAGAGCTAGAAAGGTTTTCAGAAGGTTCTTTAGAAAGTTCTGGTTAATACTGTTGCTGTCGTCAACGCTTTGGCTGGTTGCCTTCAACATCAGTAGGTGATTTTGGCCGCTTCCGTTTCTCCAAGGTTTTGAAGCGGTCTTCTATTTTTGCCATCTCTTCTAGAGCTTTAACTTTAGCGTTGAGTTCTTTGAGTTCCTGGGAATTAAAGATACGGCCTTCTCTACGTAATTGTGCCATGTCAGCGGCTGAATTGATTTCAGAAGTTCCTCTTTCTTCTGCCATATTGAAATCGGCCCTGTAAGTAGAAGCTTGAGAATTGTAACAAATAGAGGGCAGCAAGAGGGATTTGCAATATAACAAATAAGGATAGTGGCTAGCGGTGTAATTGCAATAGTGATGAATTGATATTAGAAGTATGCTTGTAAGTCTAACATGGAAAGGAAAAACTCAAGCTTGCCTTGTTCAGAAAGCTCTAGCTGTTCCTTATATCTTTCACTGTGCTGTAGCTGTGAGCCTGTGGCTGCTGTAGCTGTTGTAGCTGGAAGCCTGTGGCTGCTGGAGCTGTTGTAGCTGGAAGCCTGTGGCTGCTGTAGCTGTAAGCCCGTGGCTGGCCATGGGCGGAGCGTGCCGCTTGCAGCCCTGAAAGTCCTACAGCTGAAAACCCTTCGGCTGACTGTTACAGTAAAAAGCTGGAAAAAAGTCTTTTTTAGAAATGTGTATTATATACGCACGCATTAATTTTTTAATTTCTGTACCGTACGAACGTTTTAACGCGCAGAAACACTCAATATCAAGTAGCTAAAACTTGTAAAATGAATATGCAAGCATACACAACGTTATAATATTGTGTTTTTTGCAATAAAGCTCAAATTCGGTCGAATAATAGCTTTCGTAACCGTCAAGAATAAAAAGCCGATATACACTTTTCGTACGACGTTTTGTGTGCTGATTAAAGTACTGAATCTAATCTAAACCGCGTTCATTTGTTGTTTAACTATTTGCTGTAACTGCAATTACTTAATCGTCCGGCAATTAACTGTTTTCGTACTATAACGATAAGTAAGTTTTGCTTGCAACAATAATATATAGCAGTAGCGCATAGCCGTACGAACTAACACTTTAAATAACTGTAATCTATTCGCGGTTTTTTTGTTGTACAGTTTGAAGTTTATTTTGCCGTTCAGCGCTTGTTACAACCATTTCGGACGAAATTTAGCTCATTAAAAACCCAGTTTCGTCAAAGTTGTATATATCTTTTTCGTTGATTCCGTATTTGTTAATTGTGTTTCGTACAAGCCGAAACTACGCGTTATACACGTTCGGATCTTCGCATTTAGTTCTTTAATAATCAATTTTCCGATTAAAACGCGTCCGAAGCTTTAGTTGTCGTCGTACGAAATTTGAAGTCCAATTCTTGCCGACGCGTTCCGCGTTTCGTTTCGCAAGCAATCGATTTGCTATATCTTCAACATTGCTTATTCGAAAAGGAAACGATCGCGAATCCAAGTCAAGAATATGTCGTACGATAGTTTCTTCTTTTAATTGACTTAATTTTCGATTTGCTAGTATAGTATTTTGCTTTGCGAGTGTTTTTCGAACTCGACGGCGTAATAATGTATTAGGCACATTATATATTCGTGCAATTTTAGCAACATGCATTCGAGGGTTATTTTGTACAGTTTGAACAGCTAAAAGCATGTCCGATTCTTTCCACGTACGAACCATTTGTAGTTGTTGTATAATTGTTGTGTAAAGTCAAAAGTTTAATGCCAAGAAAAATATGACCACTCGCTTGTGTTGACCACTCGCTTGTGGATTACGTTAATTATAATTAAATAACTACTCAACTAAAATACAATCCAATGTAGAATCAGATTTATTGGCCTTTTCTTCCTCTTCCTCTTCCAGCCTAGCTTCTCCTACAGCCAATTGAGCCGTTTTTGTCACGGCCCTGACTTCTTAGACGGAGCTCAGCACCGGACACCCCAGAGCTCGGACGGAGCTCAGCGCCGGACACCCCAGAGCTCGGACGGAGCTCAGCACCGGACATCCTAAAGCTCGCTTATACTGGCCTCCGGCCAGCTTCCTGTATATAGAGCGCTGCTTTCCTTCCCTTCTTCTGTCTGTAGCTTGTTCTCTTAGTTATAGCAATTGATAGTTGTTCACACCTTTGAGTCCTTCCACCTGGATCTACGGATCGAGATCCCTGTTCAGCTTGAGTTGTTACAGTTTTGATCTTAGTAATGTCCGCAAACTTCGAATTTGGACTAGTCCTAACTTTCATTCGTTTCCTTAGCCTTGCCTTTTCTAATTGAACCTCCAAAGACTGTATTCTATAGCTATGATCTGCTAGAACACTTTCTTGCTCTTTAAATCCCTTTATAATCTTTTGAAACAAAAGTCTTTGTGTAAAAGGATTACTGTCCCCAAGCTCCTGGAACCTGGCTACTTGAGCCTTAATTTCAGTCGATTTTCGAGGAGTAGATTAATCTTAGCAGACAAAGCTTCTTTTCTAGCTTTATAGTAGCAAGCAAGAAAGTTTTGCTTGCCAATAGGGCTAGAATCAGTCAAAAGAGTCAATTGACTTACTGCTGACCTATAGTGTTTTCAGAGACGAAAAGACCGATAAATCCAAAAGTTGTAAAACATGTAACGTATATGGTGGTAAAAATAGTAAGTGTACGTTGTTTTAGTAGTACAAATATATAAAATCAGTAGTTTCGTGACTACCGTGGCCGTCTAGAATAAGAAGTCTAGGCTCCGGAGTGTCACGGCCCTGGCCCTATCTCGAGCTTGGCCCCTGTTGCTACGGGGCTCGGCATTCCGGGGCTTGGCGACTGACCCTACAGGACTCGCTTACACTGGCCCCTGGCCAGTGTCCTGTATATAAAGCACTACTCTCCTTTCCTTCTTCTGCCTGTAGCTTGTTCTCTTAGTTATAACAATTGGTAGTTGTTCACATCTCTGAGTCCTTCTACCTAGATCTACGGATCGAGATCCCTGTTCAGCTTGAGTTGTTACACGGAGTATAAGTCTATGGCAAGAACACTTTTTCTAGCCATTCTACTGCTGTAGAATCCGTAGTCCCATGCATTATCAGTAGCCGTAAATTCCCAGTTTTATAAAGAGTAAGATCTTGTGGAAACCATTGTTGTTAAACCGATTTTCCCTTAAAAATAACTAGTGAAAAAGCGCTTTGCCAGTAGCTGAAATACATTCAATAAAAAAAGTCCACGCACAAGAACCAGGCTGTTTTTTGTTTTTTTTTTGAATAGTGTCACGTCGCGTGCTCCCAAGCACACGTGATCCATATTAGGCGAGCTCCCCGATCTCCTCGTGTATATATAGCCTGCTCTCCTCAAGCTGCTCTTCCTTCCGTAGCTATAGATTCTCGTATGATACCGCCGTTGCCCTCTGTATCTGTAGATCCACAGCGCGTGTCGTGACAATATCTACATGATAAGCTTTCGCCCTTGTTTAATCTGAAGAAATGAAATACTTCCTGACGAATGTCCTATAACAACAATTTCATCCAAAACAGCTTTATAAGTAGGTCGGTAATTAGTAGGGAACCAGAGAATTTTTGTAATACCTTCTACTAGCCAATTATTGGACACGTGTAAAGTTGGTAGCAGCTTGCCGTCAGGTGAGAAGGCGGCAGAAGCAACCGCTCCCGAGTGGCCCACGAGCGTCTGGAGGACCGCCCCTGTTAAAGCGTCCCAGAGCTGCACCGTATTATTGTAAGAGCCTGAGACGACCTGCTTGCCGTCGGGTGAGAAAGCGACAGAAGTGACCCAGTCCGAGTGGCCCTCGAGCGTCTGAAGGGCCGCACCTGTTGAAGCGTCCCAGAGCCGCACTGTATCATCGCAAGCGGCCGAGACGACCTGCTTGCCGTCGGGTGAGAAAGCGACAGAAGTGACCGTGTACCAGTGGCCATCGAGAGTCTGAAGGGCCGCCCCTGTTGAAGCGTCCCAAAGCTGCACCGTATTGTCTTCAGAGCCCGAAACGACCTGTTTGCCGTCGGGTGAAAAAGCGACAGAAGTGACCCAGTCTAAGTGGTCCTCGAGCGTCTGGAGGGCCGCCCCTGTTAAAGCGTCCCAGAGCCGCACTGTCTTGTCTTCAGAGCCCGAGACGACCTGTTTGCCGTCGGGTGAAAAAGCGACAGAAGTGACACAGTCCGAGTGGCCCTCAAGCGTCTGGAGGGCCGCCCCTGTTAAAGCGTCCCAGAGCCGCACTGTCTTGTCCCGAGAGCCCGAAACGACCTGTTTGCCGTCGGGTGAAAAAGCGACAGAAGTGACCCAGTCCGAGTGGCCCTCGAGCGTTTGGAGCGCCGTGCTCCAATGCGCTTGTACTTTAGACTTTATTTGGATCCAGCTCGGGATATCCTTATCAAACGTTACTTTGACAATACTCTTCTCTGGAGAGAAGACAAGGGCTGAACAGTATAATTGAAGGGGCGCCTGTTCAATTATTGATTGGTTATAAAAGGCAAACATTTTTGCATCATGTACAAATGCAAGTAGATCGGGGCTCTCATAGGCCTTGTTAAAGTTAATAAGTCTTTTTTAATATAATAGCTGAATAAAGTAAAAGGACTTACCTGAAGGCAATTCTCAAGCTTCCTAATCATAAGTATACCATCTGAAAGGCTTCTCATCAGGCTCAGCGCTTCAAGCCAGTAAAGAAAACTCTGGCATAAAAAGCTGTAAACCGAGCCACCGTCCTTGAGGTCATTCATTGTATTCCCTTTAGTTATACAGTCGAGTAGATGATCAATCCAATAGAGACAGGAGTATCGTGCTGCGGCTAGTAGATCCGGATCAGGTGGCTTGACTTGGTCGATGGAGATTCCGGGAGCGCTTAGGCTATAAATGTCACGTCGTAATGTCCTGGACATGACTTGCAGCGACCGCGAGAAGATAGTGTGGTGTGTGTCGTTTGTCCCGGAAGGAAAGATATCATTAGATGCCTCTTTGAGTAGAAAATCCTTTGCTGATTGATGGACGAAGTAGACAGTGGTTTCTCGAAGGACCAAAAATGAGCCACAAAGTCTGATGATTACTACTAACGACTCATGGTCATCGGCCATATTCTCGAGCGTCTTGACGAAAGAAGTAATTTCTGTTAAAGTGATAGGTCGATACACTATTAATGCGATAGCAAGAATCTGCTTGCAGAGATTTACATCGTCAGAGTTACAGATTTGACTCATCATTCGCTGATAAAGTGAATCAAGCCCAGGTGGAAATTCGCTCAACTTTTCAAGAGTCTTCGATCGTGGTACATTCTTCAGATTTTCACAAACCAAAGCTACCCAGAGAAAGGTATCGTTCGCATTCGAGACTAGATGTTGTAATACGGCTACGCGGGTTCTATCGTCGTAATTCTTTTGATCCGCCAGCTGAAGTGTCTTGTGCTCAATATAAGTACTAACAGCTGCAGAAACGGACTGTTGGTTCAGCTCGAGGCATAGTTTCATTTTGTGCCCGGCTCTTTCTAGTCGTTCTTCGATGTCCGGCCAGTTGCGGCTAGAAATGATCCACTTGACACGGGGAGAAATAGACGACTTCTGGACAATAAAGTCTAACAGTTTAGGCAATCCTGCTGCGCATTCGTCAAGCGCATCGATAATCAAGTAGGTGTTGTTCAAGCCCGGGTCTTGTAGAATGCTTGTGAAGACCTCAGACAACGCTACCCATGCATTTGCATTCTCAAAGAGGCCTTTACCAGCGTGATCGTACTTTTTCCGCACATGCAAGAGAAGCGATGGCTGCTGGTCCACGAGTAGGTAAATAAGACTACGGAGCACAGCCACCGCATTGTTAATGCGAGAATCAGTGGCTTGGCAAAAGAAAAACGACAGTAGCGTGGTTGCGCTCTTGTTTTTAAGCCTCGTTAAAGCGCTCATCTCGTTGATCATACCGCAAAGTAGCATAGTCTTGCCTTTGCCAGGATCGCCTTTGATCCATAGCACTCGACCCTGTTCGTTATTACGCCATTTGTGAAAGTCGGCATGTTTGAAGATCCACTCGTACGAGTTTTGCAGCAGGCCGCCTTTCATGTCCTCGATCCGCTTCTTGTCCTCGCGGGGATCTGTTACCCGTAGGTCTTGTATACAGTTTCGACTCTGGGAGTCAAGCAAATGCGGCTCGTTTTCTTGTAAAAGTGATTAGCGTATAGCCAAAAATAAAGCAATTAATCGTGTTTTCACCTGTTAAAGAATTCTGGATCTCCTTCCTGAGCCGCTCGAACGCGTGCTTTCTCCCTTCGCCATAGATGAGCGGCATATAAACGTCGAAAATGCCCAGCATCGAGTACGCTTTGTCTTCTCCATGTGTCGTCTGACGGACTTCTGCCCATAACAATCGTTCCTCAACGTCGAACTGAGTTAGAGGGGCTCCTCGAAGCGCTACGATAGGAATGTTGGTGATCTGGTGAATCTGTTGTTCTAAAGTTTTCTTATCCCCTAGACGTTCTCCTTCAAGGGAGAAGAATTGAACTGAAGTTGGGGCGAGGAGTTCTTGAAGGGTCCACCCCCGCGTGAACCATTTGCTAGCCCGAAAAGCTGACTCCCAGGGTAGCTGGTCAGAGTTATTGTCATGATTGGAGGTAGATGCTGAGACATCTGATAAATAAACGTAGCATTTATTAGCATCGCGGTACCAGCGAAACATTGAGTTAATGGCCTCTGCAAGCTCAGTGTTATTCGATTTGTCAATGCAACATGTATCAACCCAGAAATATTGTATGCCATCCCGGCCAGCCTGTTCTCCACAAAACCGGATCTTCTTGTAACCAGCCTTGCTCTTACCAGTGCCATCCTTTAAGTCTTGAAAGGTGACCTCTTCTACATCCTCTCCCCATGTGTGCGAGAGTATAGCATAGTCGGGAATGTTGTCGCCGACGAAGTTCTTGGTCAGGCTGAACTCGCCGTCATTGTTGCCTTTTAGAAACCGCATTTACTCGATCAATTTTGAAAGGCATGAAGGGAAGGGATGTGACAAACGGATAGATTGTAGGTGATCTTATCACAGAATAGGTTGAAGAATAGGCATATGATATTGATTGTAGAGCTAATAGAATCAACTATCTAGAGTGAAGAAAATAGGGGTCCCAGTGCCAAGAACGACTAGGCCAAATCTGGCCAATA
Organism: Bisporella sp. PMI_857; assembly: GCA_021307315.1. Classification (NCBI taxonomy): domain Eukaryota; kingdom Fungi; phylum Ascomycota; class Leotiomycetes; order Helotiales; family Helotiaceae; genus Bisporella; species Bisporella sp. PMI_857. The sequence goes on along the minus strand of JAJSPD010000011.1, from coordinate 921,275 downwards.
GGCTTGGCCGTTTCACAGGATGCTTCGTGGATGACCCCACTGCGTTTGGATGTAGCATCGTATGTTCGAGGGGGGTTACAGTTGGGCCATGATAGAACGTGAATTTACACAATGATAATCAGAAGGTATTGGGGATGCCGACAAGCTCTCTATTGTTCTCTATGATTGTGTATGAAATGTGTTCTAGCAGTTTGTGCGTTGAATTACATAAGGCTGTTGGGCAATTGACATACGAAGGTACAGCAGTCAATTGTTGTCACTACGCTAGCTAGGGTACCACCCTTGTCGCCACCACCTTTCCTAATAGAGTAACTGATTCAAAATCTCGCGATCAAGTAAGTGGTGATGGTGTTTTGCAAATTGCTCTATTCTCTATTCTCTACCATTTTGTACATTCTCCATTTGCAGCTATTACGTCCAGGCACCTTTGAGGCATTTGCTCTATTAGCTCTTTGAATTCATGAGCTCCAATAACATCCCAAGCTGTTTTAACTGCGTTGCGCAACTGATCGTAGCTCATAGTTTCCGGATAGTTGTCTTGAAGGTAATTCTTCATAATATTCCAGACTTTTTCAATTGGGTTCAAATCAGGGCTGAAAGGAGGCCAATAAAACACAGTAATACCACGTTCAGCCAGATCTTCTTTGGTATTTGCAGCAGCGTGGCCTGGAGCTCCATCTTGCATAAGCTCAAGAACTAATCCTTCTCGACGACAAAGCTCTACATAGCCATGAATTAAGGGAACTGTATGAGCTCGATATGATTCTTCGCCGATAGTTCCCCAATCTTTCTCCTAAAACATGCCTGGCCCTTTTGTATAGCCATGAAAACACCCCCAAAACATCCAACCTTTTTTGCGTTGTACACGATCGACGACACAAGTAGAATCAAATTCTTCTCCAGCCCGTCGAGTAACCCAGGTTCTGGTATGTCTTCCGCCTGTAATCCAAGTCTCGTCGGTCCATAATACAGAATACCATTGCTCCATTGTCCAATTTTTATGCTCTTCAGCCCAATCAAGTCGTTTTCGACGATTTGTTTCGGAACAAGGTGGCTTGCGAAGAGCAATACGTCGAAAATATCCTTTTTTTGCTAACGCAGTACGAATAGCGTCTTTTTTGACTCCCAAATCAAGAACTTCTGCAAGCTTTTCGTACGACATACGTCGATTTGTTCTTGAAGCGCATACAAATTCGACTAGTTCTTCGACTTGAGCCGTAGTTAAACTTGGCTTTCTACCGGTCTTCTTTTGTGGAGTAGCTTGTTTGCGGCATGCGTATCGAATCTGTCGTAAAGTGAATCCCGTACGATGATGAATGTCAAGATATGTCCAATTTATATCGCGTAAAACGCGTACTTCTAGACGTTGATCTCGAGTAAGCTCTTGAGCTTTTGTGTATCGACGAGGACGTTGTATCGTGTTGCCTCAGCAATTACGCGTGGAGGAGATGGCTGGCCATAGAAAATACTAGGCTCTATAGTAGGCAATACGGGTCTGCTGTAAATCGTCGACATTCTGAATAACCAGTCAGTGTTGATTCCAAAACACCATCACCACTTGATCGCGAGATTTTGAATCAGTTACTCTATTAGGAAAGGTGGTGGCGACAAGGGTGGTACCCTAGCTAGCGTAGTGACAACAATTGACCGCTGTACCTTCGTAAACCATACATCAGTTGCCATAGTAATTTGTATAGTAAGGCTGCGGAAAAGAGCATAAGAAGACATGCATTCCAACTATCATGAAATTCGGCCTTGTTTCTTCCACCAAGCAAAATGTCGTCGCACAACTTTCTGAACGAACTTGGCGTGGCGCATAATTCAACAACCGGAGATTTCATCAAAGATGTGATCCCAGAAAAGTTACAAGATGATTACTTTGTTGTATACATGCGAGCCCGCTTCAGTGAACAAAACAAGATAAAAGCCGCGATTGCTATACATGGGAATGAGGAAGAGAAGATCAGATTCGAAAAGGAATTGGGGAGAATTGAACGATTAAGAGAGGCTTTCTTTGCCAACCCTGAAAATGTTCCTATTATTGAGCTTTTTGAGTATCGTCGAGCATTATGGAGACAACATGCTGTTGGAAAAAGAGAAGATTCGGAGATAGATATTAAGGACAGGGTAGAAAAGATGAAGCTCAAGAAGCTGGCTCCTGATAGAGAGCATGCCCGAGAGCAATAGGAACGGCGAGTTCTTGCAGATGTTGCGAAATGGAAGGACCCAAGAATCCCAGACACGCCTACAAAGTCTAGAAGAGGAGGAGATTTCTGAGGCAAAAGCTCCCAAAAGCAGCTTTTGGGCCCGTTTTAGGAAAGGACAGAACCAGAAGAGCGAGGGCGACGATGTACCAAAACGGCATAAAGCCCCAGCAAAGGAGAAGGGGGACAGAAAGCGACTTCCAGACTTTTACGGGATCACTGTCAGCAAGATTACACTTAGAAAGAGTGGGGTGTGCAAATCGTTTTACATGTCGCCAGAAACCAAGTTTTATTCATTGAATGATGTTCTGTTCAAAGAAGGTGAAGAAAACCTACTGACACAGAAATGTGAGGATGATGCAATTCGATATTTTCATATTCCTGCAAACAATATGCATTGGGTAGAGGTAAGAGACATTTCACAGTTTCTGTTCGGGCTGATTAGTACTAGGAGGCTATTGCAAGGTACTATGGAGAAAAAACTCCCGGAGAGTTCAATTACCGCAAGGACCCGAAGTACCTAAAAAGGTCCTCGAACATTCTGTGCCGTGAGTTCTGGTCTTCAAGGCAGCATGGGGGGATCTATGGCCCAGTTCATGCTCGACACATGCGACTCCATTGTTCTCTTATAATGCCCCGTTAGTCTCCTGACTTCAAGTTTGGTATTATTTAATTAATATATCAAGAAACCAAGGGCACTTCTGAGCCTGGCGTGGAGAACAAAAATTTTGTGATATTTGTAGGTTTCATACTAGCCTCTTCTTTTTATATGGGCTCATACACTTAGATGCCCTATTTGCATTGGGAAACGCACAAGAGGAGGAAAATCATGGCAAGGGTCACAAATGAAATCCCAAAGCAGCATCGCGAAACCCACTCGGACCTGACTAAGAGTGTCAGAGATGAATTGTATAAAACCGCCAAGGCAATTCGTTAGCTACAATCTCGGCAATTTATCGACCTTACGAAGAGAGGAAGCACGATCAGCGAAAAGGAAAAAGGAGAAAAAACTGTTCAAGGAAGAAGGGCGAAACGATCAGCCCTGGCGGAATATCTTCTTCAAATCGCGAAGCTTCACGATGCTATAGATGTCGAGTATGATGTTAGAATTTTACGCGATCACTTACACCAGGATCCTTCTTTGCATTGCGACGAACTTTTGACCAATCCCACTACTGGAAAATAGCGGACACAGATACGAGGGATAAGGATCAAGTAGTCTATCGAGCAACGAAGGAAGGTAAAAGCTTTTTGCGGACTTCACGTGTAATTATGGTTGATCAATTGTGGCTTTACGTTTTAGATGACAGTAAGCTTTCTATTATCCTATTCTAATCTAAAGTTAAGAAAGCAGATACTATAATATCTTTCTTTCCTAGACGCTGGGGCAGAAACAAGCCTGATTGGTCTGGCGTGCACAAAGGAATTCGGTTACTACTCGCTCATTTTCACGCTGGGCAGATTGAGTCTGTCTATGACCTGGCACTATTAATCATGGATTAGTGCTCTACGGTCTTTTTTGACAGTACTAAGTCGGTGGATGAGCGGCCCGAATTACTGGACATTTTTGCAAACGTTTTCAGTTACATTGTAAGTGACTGTAAATCCGGCATTTAAGTGATACGTGAATTGACTTTTTTCTGGTTTGGCCAAAAGACTTTGGCATTTGAAACTTTCTGGTACCACTTTGACAAGATGAGTGCGTCGGATCGACAACTAGCAGGATCTGAATTAATTGCAAAGTCATATTTGAACATAAATCTTGAAGGCGAGCTACTTCGTGAAGCTCACGATATCATCGAAGAGTTGCGAATAATGATGCGCATATTTACACATCAACTTTCCGTCACGGATTTATTCTCCGAGCACTTAGCGGCTTTACACGACAAACGGTGCAAACCCGCACCAGACGAAGCTTTAGATGTCTTGAAAGATATTAAAGCTCTTTTACAACGACAGAGTGAGGGAGGAGAAACAGTATCAGTGGCAACGAGCAATTGCCATGCTATTAAAGACGAAGTTCAGAGGATCAACGAGATCATTAATGAAAATGCGACAACGTTGTCTAGTAGCACTGCACACTTAAACGCGATTTCTCCGCAAGAGAGCAAAGTGCTCAAACCTCCACCCGATATTCCCGAAACCACGATCAGCCTTTCAGAAAGAGTGAGGGATCATATGATGTCACGTCGTGGCAAACTCCAAGAGCTTGAAGAACAAACTATTATAATCGCCGAACAAGTAAGAATCTTCTGGCCAATTGAGCTTCTCGTCTGCTAACTCGAGCGAAGCTGAAAGACTTGCTCAGCCTGAAACAGCAGCAGGCAAGTATCATCGAAGCTAAATGCGCTAGTAAGAGCGCGGAGGAGACCGCCATCCAGGGCCGGTCCATTATGCTGTTCACTATCATAACAATAGGTTAGTGCTCCTATCCTGAGATGGTACCGTAATTTAAAATTATGAATCGATGCCAATAATATGGGGAAACAGTTTTCTTACTACTTTCCTTCATGAGTTCAGTCTTCGGTATGAATGCGAGCGATTTCGACGATCCGCATGGGGATGGAAACAAAATGTTCTTACGTGATCAATTCCGTTTGCTATGTAGGTTGGGCTCTACAAGCCTTGTTCCTTGTTCACCGGAAAGTTACTAAATGCTTTAGTTCCAATCTTTTTTGCTGTGATAGCTGTTTTATTCTCTTTCGCCGTTTCGCCCCGGATCCGTTGTATAATCTACTATGGCATCACTGCTAGTTGGGCTACGGTTTGGAGTATACTGGGATCCGGAAATTCTTTTTTAATTGCATCAAAAAGCACGAATATCATGAGAAATACGGCTCTAGGTATAAGGATCGGAACCTCAGCGATATTTATCGCAGCCAACAGAAAAAAGTCGCACGCATATATTCCAGAAGAAACAGAATTGCTCTGAATGAAGCATTAGACAAGGCAGAGAGTCTAAACAGGTGTAGGGATGCTTCTAGGTGTCCTGGCCTCAGCGATGTCGATACAAGCGGCGGCAGCCTGCACAGAAGTCGAGGCCGTCTTGCCAGCTTATTCTTTAGTATCAAACGCCTCACCGTAACACAGGGCAATGGTTTTGGCAACGACGGAGATCTAGACGCGATGGAGAAAGGCGAGTGGAATTGCTTGCCTAGTTCTAAGAAGGCTACCTGAGAAAGTATGGCTCGATGCTTCGCGATGCACTAACACCCCACCTCATAGTAATTGGGCGATCATGATCATGGATCATGTGACCTAGATGGGCTTGGCATGACCCCTCATTTTCTATCATGGTCGCGCACAACGATTGCCTTTCCTCCTTAGTTTAGTATTCTTGTAAATAGAACCACCTATTAGCCGCCTCAACGGGCCTCAGGATTTGGCTTCGTGACAGTCACGTGCTAAGGGGGGCTCGGTAAAGGCACTGAGACTTGGCATGTATAGGCACTTGTCAGGATTTCACACACACACAGTTCTACAATTCTGTATGATTATTACACACATAGACAACAATAGAGAGCCTGCACGGCATCCCCAATTCCTTCTGCTTATCATTGTGTATTTTCTCGTTCTATCAGGCACGTAGGGAGTCGCCGGGGGTTCAGAGGGTATAAGGAGGGGACTCGGGACGTAGTAGAGAAGGGTAGAGATTAGTCTTCGTATCAATTGCAGTTGACTTGTGCCACCCTACTCTAGCACCTTACATTTAGTAATATGCAAATTAAAATAGTTTTATTTTTATGTTTTATAAATAATATTACTAAAACTAACCGTACAATATTAAAATTTACGGCAAATATCTGGGATACCACCGAAAAGTGCCCATATTTCTCGGATACCACCACTTTATTTGGAGGCTTTCTCAGATACCACTTTTGATGGTATTTGAGAAAGCTTCCAACACTCGCTGTAGGCAGGCTGTAGGTACGCTGTAGATAGAATATAGGCCTAAAATCAACGGTTAATATCTCAAATACCATCAAAAAGTGCCGATATTTCTGAAATACCATCTTTTTTTTTGACCTCTATCTGGTCATACCACCTTTTTAAAACAATGGTATTTCAGATAGACACCAAAAAAGTGATGGTATTTGAGATATTTCTGAAATACCATTATTTCATGCCAAGACTAACCAACGCACCTGACCCACAAAGCTTTAAATTCAAATAATCCCACGTATTTTTAATCTTTTTGTATATTTGATTTTTCAGCCGTTAGTTCTTTGTTGTTTCGATCAATATGACTCTCCAAATAAGCACTACTTTTCCTAATATATCTTCAGCAAAAGAAGCTATTAAATTCTACGTTTCAAACGCTTCTGAATCATAGAAAACAGCCTATTCAAATAAAACGCGCTTCGATATTGTATGCCGTACGCTTCGATCTTACAAGTTCAGAATTAAAGCTAGTAATTCTAAAAAGAAAGGAGTTCATATAACTCACTTAAAGCTTCATACTTGCTCTTCTGCAAGTCATTTCGGAGCATCGAATATAAATAGTTTGAAGTATATAATACCTCACCATCGTGCTGCGGTTGTTGATAATCCCAAAATCACTCCAAAGCAAATCCAATCAATTGAGCGCCTTCAGTACTATAACAAGATTCCTTATTTTCAGGCTTACCGCGCAAAACAAGCTATTCTCGAAGAAGTGTATGGTGACGAAACTCAATCGTTTGCTTTACTTCCGGCGTATATCGAAAAGTTCAAAGCTGTAAATTCAAATAATTACGCTGTTATAGAAACTCAAGCAAATAGTGTATTTCAAGCTACGTTTTTTGCTCCAGCTCTTTGTCGATCGGCTACAAAGCGCCTTCGCCAGTTTTATGCTATCGACGGTACTCATACAAAGTCTCGGTATCGTATAATATTATTGATTTGTTGTGGAATCGATGCAAACGACAAAGTAACACCTTTAGCCTGGGCATTAGTACTTATTAAAAAATATCACTGGTGGAGCTGGTTTTTGCGCCACTTGAAGCTTGCTTTCCCTATTACTTTGTTGGCGCAGCATACTTTTATTTCTGATCGTAAAAAAAGAATAGCAAAAGCAGTCGAAAAAGAGTATCCTCAAGCAATTCATCTTCACTGTTGTCAGCATATTGCGGACAATTTACAGCAAAGATATAGCAATAAAGTAAAGCCTTTGTTTTGGAAAGCGTGTAGAGCTAAAACGCCGCAATTGTACAAAAATGAAATAGCGAAATTGAAAAAAGTTAGTACTAACGCTTTCGATTATCTTTGCAATATTGTCAGGTTCCGTACTGGTATATGTAGTAGGATAAGCTTTCTGACATGCGACGTCGGATATTGTACCTTTTTGGCCCGCTTAGTGCTGTGGTAAAGCTTATCCACCCTGGCATCTGACAGAATATCCGACGTCACCTGAATACGTAATTCTGAGATTAGGCGAGGCCGCGTGCCAAGCATCAGGTTCTCTGGTGTTGCTTAGCGAGGATCCGCATTCGGAAGAGCGTCACGTGTGAAAGTTGCAAGCACGTGATTACCTCTATGGTTAACTGTATATTATGCATTTGTGTGCACGTGGCAAATAGCCGACGCGTCACGTGTCAAAGGCACGTGATAGCACAAACAGGAGGCGGCTGAAGAGCATCACGTGGCACGAATCCCGAGGACGGGATTCCTGAAGGGGGGTGCCCTGTCAGGTTCCGTACTGGTATATGTAGTAGGATAAGCTTTCTGACATGCGACGTCGGATATTGTACCTTTTTGGCCCGCTTAGTGCTGTGGTAAAGCTTATCCACCCTGGCATCTGACAAATATCGACAACAAACTGTAGACTAAAGCTTACTCAGAATATCCTCGATTTGGCCATAATACTTCTAATATTGTTGAATCTTTGAATTCTAGCTGAAACGATTATCGGCGTATGCCTCTTTTTCAAATGCTGGATAGTATATACCTTTCAGTGACTAAAATATAGTTCGAAAGGCGATCAACAACTAGCAAATCCGATCAACTCGCTGACGTGCCTATAGCCAAATTTGGAAGTCGTTTTCAAGCTTCTCGTCGATATCGAGTATACCCTACAAATAAGAATATTGCTCAAGTCGAGAATCCTGATACAGGTCGAAAATGAGTAGTTGTTTTAGATCAAAAGTCGTGCGACTGTCAAGACTTCTAGGAGTATCAATCGCCCTGTTCTCACGCTATTGCAGCTGCAAAAGTGCTGCAAATCGACTCAATTCAATATTTTGAGGATTTGTATACTACAAAAAAATACAAAAAGACCTACCGCCATATATTACTGCCAGTATCGATCGAAAACCTTTTTTCTGATAATTCAATTAAGCCACCTGTTTTACGCAAAGAAGCAAGTCGGCCTCGAACTAAACGTATACGCAAAAGCAACTGGAACAAAAAGCAAACGCGTTGCAGTAATTGCCTCGATTGGAGTTATAATCGACGTAGTTGTACAAGTCAGCCAGTTTCAAATAAACGTCGACAACGAGCTTTCGATTGGCTTCAAAAAGTCGACGACGAGAAAGTCGACAACGAGAAAGTCGACAACGAAAACAAACAATTGGAGCTGAATGATGAAAAACAAGAAAAAGAAGCACAACGCTTTGATCAAAAATTGGGCATACAAGTAATAGAAGAAACAAATGTAGTTATTGAACTAGAGGAACCTTATAATAGCGACAGCGACGATAACTGTTAGTAGCCATTTGTATGTAGTTATGATCATGTGACCAGCGCTTAAAACGTGAAAAAGTGTACGGAGTTAATTAGTTGCAATAGAAATTGAAATAAAATAAAGTCAAATACAAAAACTTACACTACTGTAACAACTCAAAGCGAACAAAAATCTCGATCCGTGGATTTTAAGAAAAAAAACTCAAAAGTGTAAACGCTGTCAATTGTTATACAGGAAACTGGCCAAAAGCCAGTGTAAACGAGCTCTGTAGTGCTCTGTAGTAACAAAGGCCGAGCCCTGTAGTGTTAGAGGCCGAGCCCTGTAGTGACAAAAGCCGAGCCCTGTAGTGTTAGGGGCCAAGCTCTGTAGTGTCAAGGGCCAAGCCCCCAAAAGTTCTATTTACAGCGTATGTTGGGACATATCTTATATACCATAATTTTTTTGGAGGATATCTCAAATACCATTGTTTTTTTGGAGGATATCTCATATACCATAAAAGTGGTATGGCCAGATAGAGGCCAAAAAAAAGATGGTATTTGAGAAATATCGGCACTTTTTGATGGTATTTGAGATATTAACCGTAAAATCAATGTACTTTTATTGCTCTAATTCCACAAATCAATTTATATTCCATACGCTTTTCCTGACCTTGTAGAAAATCGTAATTCAGGTGGGGTAGGCTCAATGGGTTCCTGATCGAAAATATCGCTATCAACGTCTGAAAGCTCGTCGTTGTCGTTGTTGTCGTCGTCGTCGCTATTACGCAGCTCCAACATAATATCGACAGCTTCTATTTGTATTCCCAGCTCTTGATCAAAGCGTTGAGCTTCCAATTCTTTCTCATTATCCTCATTATTCTCATTATCTTCATCCTCATCTTCATCCTTATCCTCATCCTTTTCCTCCTCTTCTTCTTCTTCAGAATCTGATTGTAGCCATTCGTAAGCTCGTTCTCGACGTTCGTTTGAAACAGGCTAGTTGGTACATCGACGACGATTATGGCCCCAATCAAGGCAATTCCCACAGCGTGTTTGTTTCTTGCTTTATTGACCTTTGCGTACGCGTTTTGTTCGAGGTCGGCCAGTTGCTTTGCACAATATCGGTAGTTTAATTGAACGGTTAATATCTCAAATACCATCAAAAAGTGCCGATATTTCTGAAATACCATCTTTTTTTGACCTCTATCTGGCCATACCACTTTTATGGTATTTCAGATAGAGGCCAAAAAACAACGGCAAATATCTCATATACCACAAAAAAGTGGCCATATATCTGATATACCATACTTTTTTTGACGAATATCTCAAATACCATCTTTGTTTCTTGGCGCAAATGTATGGTATTTGAGATATTTATTGACTAAATGATGGTATATAAGAAACACTTATATATCTTATATACCATTATTTTGTCGCGACACGCTGCAGCAATACAACACACGCAGCAACGAACGTTGTAGCAATAGTATTACTATAAAGTGTATTACTGCAGTATGTATTTTATTGCTGCAATATGTATTATGTAGCTATAACATATGTTGTATTGCTATAGCGTATGTTACGACACTCTGCAGCAATACACGCTGTAGCGACACACGCTGTAGCGACACATGCTGTAGCGACACATGCTGTAACGACATACACTGTAGTAATACAACACACGCTGTAGCAATACAATATATGACTATACAATACAAACTATATTAATACTATTGTTATAGCGTGTAGTTATTATACAAAAGTGACCACTATTTACAATCTGATTAATACACTTTATATTCTATGTGACAGTAGTATTACTACAATGTATGTCGTTACAGCGTGTGTCGCTGTAGTGTAAGTCGTTCCAGCGTGTATTACAGGCTTTACAGTAAGTGTTGACGAATATCTGATATACCATACATTTGTTGACATATATCTCATATACCATAAAAGTGGTATATGAGATATTCGTCAAAAAAAGTATGGTATATCAGATATATGGCCACTTTTTTGTGGTATATGAGATATTTGCCGTTTATTTGTTTTTTGTTCCAAGCTCTTTTTCAAATACGTTTTGTACGAGGCCTGCTTGCTTGTTTTCTTAATATTGGAGGTTGTAATCGAGGATAAGACTTTAAATCGTCAAGTACAACAGGAGCAAGAGAACGACTAAAAGTCTTATTGTACCAGCCGACTTCATAATAACGAGCAAACAATTGAATCGGGTCTATTTCCAGAAATCTTGCAGCTGCAATTGCATGTGAACAAGGCGATTTGTACTCTTGAAAATCAAAGCACTCACACCTCCTGTCATCGGCGTCGTCGCTTAGGTGAACAGTCCATTTACGCTTTGTCTCTGGGTCTTCAACTTGGCAGGTTTTCTCGTCGGGAAGATAAGCACGAAATCGTCGAGATACACGCAAACGGTCGTTGAACTTGGCTATAGGTACGTCGCAGATTTTGTCGTATTTCTGAGCTTTGCTTTCTTTCGATCGGTCATGAATTGTTGTCATACACCAGCTGTAAATGCCGTTCAGCAAATAAAAAGGAGGCATATGCCTAAACTCGTCCCAAAGTGAGTTTATCGACTCAATAATATTAGAGGTATTATGGCCAAAACAAGGCACTTGACAGTGAACTCTAGTCCATAATGTCTTGTCGATCGCCAAAAGGTAGTCAAAAGCAGAGCGACTAACTAGCCTCAGTTTCACCATTTCTGCCTTAAACAAAGCGTCTGTTTTTGCGCGACATGCTCTCCAAAAAAGAGGTCTGACTTTGTTTCCGAATCGTTGTTGTAAGTTATCTGCGACATGCTGACAACAGTGAAGGTGCGTTGCGTCAGAAAAAACGCTTCAACTGCGTTCGCCATGCCTTTCTCTCGATCGGAAATCAAAGTTAGACCTTTTTTGAAGTTAGTAGGAAGAGCTCGTTTCAACTGAGTTAAAAACCAGGTCCACCATTCTTCGTATTCAATAGGAACTAATGCCCACGCAATAGGAAGCACACGGTCGTTTGCGTCGATCCCACAACAGATCAAAACCATTATACGATATTAAGATTTGGTATAAGTTCCGTCGATAGCGTAGAAATTGCGCAAAAAACGAGTTGCTTTACGCAAAGAGTTTGGGCAAAAGAAAGCAGCTTGAAATACGCCTTCTTCTTCATCCCATACAATCGTTACTCTGCTTTTACGAGAACCGCCACGAGTATAATCGCAATACTGGTCCATATACGCTGGAAGCTTTGCGAAAGATTTCGACTCATCACTATACAGCTCTTCAAGCACTCGCTGCTTCACGCGGTATGCTTGTTTATACGGGATTTAGTGGTAATATTGAAGCCTTTCTGCAGACTGAATTGCTTTCGGCGTAATTCTAGGATTATCCAAAATTACTGCACGGTGATGACGAATAACAAACTCTAAACTGTTCATATTTCTGGCGCCAAAGCAAGTAGCTGGCCCGCACGTATGGTGTACTATGTGAGTAATATGAATTCCATGCTTTTTAGAGTCTACAACTCTGATTCTAAAGTTACAGCTTTTACAGCTGACCTCGAATCGTTTCGATTGGAATAAATCTGTTACGGCTCCTGTACTACTCCGAGAGTAATATAGGAATAGAAGATCTAGTCCGAATGTGTGGGTCTGGGAAGAAGTAGGTATATCACATATACTGAGAATAGATCCCAATAACTAAGTATAAGAATACTATTTGAAGTTGAGCACGAAGCTCCTATCTAGATGGGAAACCTATCTACTTATATAGAACCTTCGTGGGGTTGGATCATTGCAAACACCATGATCCATCACGTGATTCCTATCCCCAGGGGTTCTCTGTGTAAGCAGGCTTACCGAGCCTCAGGCCCCCAAGGCATAAGTCCTGTTAGCGATGCGCGTAACAGTTAGGTGAATGAAGTCGAAATATTACGTACGACGATCTTCGGAGACGGCAATACCATCCCCATTTTCCTCAGAAACGGCATTTCTTTCCCTGGTATTAATGATAACACGGCCTTTCTCACCAGTAATTGTCGATGGATTTCCTTCAACGCTCCTAAACCCCAAATTAGCATAAAATCTAAATCTACAAAGAAATCTACTTACCCCTTAGAACCCTCAAACCTAACATCAAGAGCCAAATGAATATACTTCCTCACCGCAATCGCAACCGCACAAATGATCCACGCGATACAATATGCCACATATCCAGTGGACCACCAATAATGTTGCGCTTGATCAATATGCAATTGTGTGTGTTTGGCGAGTTGGAGGATAGCGATACTAGGCCTGGTGAATATTGCGGAGCAGGAGTTGCTGCGGTAAAGGCCGATAAAATGGAATATTGTGCCGCCTATTAGGATGAATGTGTTGATACCGATGAGAAGGCCGTAGATGATACGGCTGGTTTGGATGTAGAGTGAAACTTTGGGTCCTGAGACTTTGGAAGGCTCTGCGTTATCTCTTTCATTCTCGATGTATTGCTTCTCGGTATCTTGCTTCTCAGCAGTTTGCTGCGCGGTATCTTGTCTCGGCGCGTATTTGATCGCAAAATATTGCCGCAACACTTGGAAGAGAGCTACTAAAGCCGAAACAACAATATAAAGAAGATGATTAAGTGACCTACAACCCCAGCCGACGGTAGGCGTAGTATAAGAAATTGTGATAGCACAAGCACCAAAGAATGCAACGCAAGCCCACCCACAGAATTGGCCAAGTGCGAATTTAAGGTAGAACCGAGGACCAAAGGCTCTCGTAGAAGCAGCAACATTCTTTTTGCCTATGCGCCGAGAAAGTCCCGCACTTACCCCAATGTCAGTGAGCCAGCATTCCCATTCAACTACATTGGCATACCGACGCCGGAGTGGGACTCGAATACCTTCGAGTGTGAACTGGTCCTTGACTGCCGTTGCTACGACTTTGGCATTGGCGCTTGCGGCGACACAATTTCCAACGACGACGACGATCAGCAACCATGAATAGAGAGCTCCATATGCGAGACTATGTGCCGTGTCATTGTCGCCGAGCTTGGTGTAGGCTTGATAGAAGGCTGCTGCGGTAGTAACAAAATGAACCACGACTGGTAGCAAGAGACCGTTGATAAATGAGATCCTTGCGTCAAAGACAGTCCGAATAGCAGCCTCTAGCTTTCGTGCAAAGTTTGTCTTTTTAAATGGGCGCTTTTGGTCGATTGCTGAATTAGGTTGGGTAGGTTCGTGGATAACAGCATCAATAGCGTTTTCCAGGTTGGAAGTCTTTGTAGTCTTTGAACCAGCACTTCTGTCTGTCGGCCAGTCTTGTCCCCCTTTGAGACTTTGTAAGCAGTCACGGAGGCTCTTCTGAGTCTCGAAGGCTTCTGCAATATCCCGAGCTATTGTTCGTGGGGCTTTAACAGAACGGAATAAATCCCAGGTTTTGGATTTCTCCGCCTCGTGTAAAGTCCGCCGAAGAACTTTGATGCTTTGAGGGCATTTGTCCATTTCGTCAGTTTCAAAAATTTCGTCCTGGTGTACAGGATATGCTGCCTCGACCATGGAAAGGATGCCTCTAATGATGAACTCTTTCGTCAAGTTCTCCCCGAGCTTAGCGTTCATGGGAGTCTGACTAGCCATAATCGCAACGCCAAGCATTTCTTTTCTGTGAGAGTCTTCTTGGTAGCCTTTTAGATCCTCCACATTCCAGAGGTCTTTGGCTACCCAAGTATCCATACGAAGCTGAGCAATACCACCCCAAATTGCACTGGCCGGGTCTCCGAGGATATTGGCCCATTCTCCAACTTTGTAGAGGATTTGCTGTTTCAATCAGAACAGGAATCTTTATGATCAAGAGGTGAGACTTACCGAGGATGCAATCAATTTCACGAATCCTGCTACCCTTTTCCATGTTAACTTTTTGATGTTGCTCTGGCTTTGCACTTCCATATCGCTCTCCGATTCTTCAACATTCTCACCGATGGGGCAGAGGAGCAGGAGAGTAAGATATGGTGCAAACCATTGAGCCATAGGTTGCAACCACTCATCAAGTGTACTCATCTGAAACCCAGGACAGTTTTCCACAGCCCAAGACTTCGTAGCGTTGACCGATACGTAAATTTGTTTGAGCGGATTTGTTACCGTGACGCCTAGCCCGCAAGCAGTCCAAGGATTGTTGTCAAGTGCAATGAGCTGTTGGCGTGCTTGAATCATGCAGCATCTAGTTGCGTCAAGACTCGCCTTGACAGGAGATATGAGACTCCAAAAGACAATTGAACTGAATGTAAGGTGAAAGCCTTGTCTCATAGAACGAACGCTACACGCCGGAGATAGGATTGAGTCCCTCGGAGCAACCGGGAAATCTCTCTCGTTTTTCACAGGTTGAGAGTTTGGTATCGCCATTTTTGAGTATCCTGCGCTCGTTTTCTTGCTGTATATGATTTCGAGGATAACTGATAGATGGCTTAAGAGCTGCTCTTCGCACGCAGGTCTCCTACTAAATTTTGTTGATTTCGGCTACAGTAGGAGCTGAAGGACCGTTCGGGAACAATCGCTAAAGGCTACTGAATTCGTCTATCCCCAATAATTGAATGCGACCATATAAGCTCAGCTTCATAATTTCGTGCGACGATAGCAGCAGGGTATCGAATGATTTACAACCATGGCAATTCTTTGGGCTGCTGTCATAGGTCTGGTATGGATGATCAGACCACTTTGAGGTTTTGGAGGGTAGGTATAACGCCACTGCGGCGGTATGTGGTCGACTTTCATTTGCCGCAGAAGCCTTGTAAGTGACGGGATGGGGGCTGCATGAAGTAGATATACATCTATAGCCTTTTGGGGGGGGGGGGGGGGGGGGGGCACAATTCCACTTTCTGATTAGTCAAGCGCATCTCACCCTACCCGCAGGTTCCGCCGGATTGATAGGGTGATATCGTTTGCATTCATTTGAGGTTTTAAAAGCGTAACAACCTATCAGGTCCAGGATATTTACCACGCTGACGCCATGCATGAAAGCTGAATGCGCCGGAGCCCATACCAATATTTCCAGCCGAAAAGAGAAAGTCAACTGTAGAATGCAAGAAAGAGCCTCATTGCCTTTTGTTTGGAATTGCAATCTTAGTGTCGTTCTCGGTCACTCAAAACTTCTCGAACGTAATTTCGAAAGAACAGCACCTTTCGACGTATTTCATCAACTCCAGAATCGACATCAGCGATCGAGATGTTTCGCGCAAGCCTTCGCTGTATAGTACTTTTCGCTATAATTATAAAGGCAAGCAAATTAGATAGTGCTCGCGAAAATGGCCTGAAGAAGGCTCTATCCTTCGACATCGAAATTCGAGACACTCCAGCAGCAACACTAAATCTCACGAGTCTACCATCCTGTGTTCAGAAGAACTGTTTGGATCCAACTCAGACACTCAGTTGCCCACCAGTAACAACAACATGTCCCGAGGACGCCCCAACACCTACTGGAAAATGCATTACATATCCACTCGACTGTTTCTGCGCTCTTCCAACCCCTTTGACATGTGCATTCAAGCCATGCTCCTGGTTTGAGTGGGCAAAGACTGAAGATCTCTACGCTAAGCTCTGCCCCGCTGTAAAGCCCATCGACTTCAGCCCATTGCCAGCCTGTGCGCGTAAATGTATTGCGGACAATTCTTTCTTGTACGGATGTATCACTTCCACCAAGACCTGCTTTTGTACACATCGATCATACTTCGCATGCGAGAAGAAATGCAAGAAAGCTTCCCAAGTCGAAGAAATTTTGAACTGGTTTCAAACACAATGCGATACCACGCCCGCATCGGCATCGCGAGCACTAGGAGACCCGGAGCCAGATGACCCCTCAGAAGATTCTCCGAAACGGCCACCGGCGGGAAGCAAGCTACGCTGGTATGAGATCATGGCTGTGATAGTAGCAGTTGTCACCCTTGTCGCTATCGTGATAGGGATGATTTTATTTTGGATCATCCAGTTTCAAGCAGCAAGGAAGGCGAAGGCAAGAAAGATGCAAAAGAACGACTGATTTATCCGAAAGGTGAACATGCGACAAGAACAAGGGCTCCAGAAGACAAGTACGAAGCACTTGATTTTTTTATTCAAACAATATTTGGAAAGCGCTGGGTATGAATAGAAATGGTTATAGGAGCTATGCATCAAGTTTGGTCTGTGTATTTTATCGAGACAGTGCTCGCGCAATTGAGAAAAGGGAAGAGATTTTGGTTCACTCACTCTAATAATTGAGCGTCGGTATTAAACACCGGTAGTATTAAACCTCGTACGTTTTTATTTACTAAACAACTAGCGTATTTTATTATATATAATAAATAAACTAATTTATTAATTTTACAATTTGTAATAATTATTTAATATTGTTTTATAATTAAAAAGTAGAGTATTTGCTTGATATTATAGTATTAAACGTACTCGAATCGTGTGGATATCATAAAGTTAACGGCAAATATCTGGGATACCACCGAAAAGTGCCCATATTTCTCGGATACCACCACTTTATTTGGAGGCTTTCTCAGATACCACTTTTGATGGTATTTGAGAAAGCTTCCAAATAACTGGTGGTATTTCAGAAAGCCTCCAACACTCGCTGTAAGCAAACTGTAAGTACGCTGTAAATAGAATATAGGCCTAAAATTGTTGGTATCACGGGCTTACCTTCCACGGGGCAAAAGGCGTAGCTCTACTTTGTAGGCCACGCTCTTGCTCTTGATGGATATGGTAATGATTGTTGTTGTATTAGGTTCTACTCTAGATTCTACAAAATGGGGGTTGTG
Source organism: Bisporella sp. PMI_857 (assembly GCA_021307315.1). Classification (NCBI taxonomy): domain Eukaryota; kingdom Fungi; phylum Ascomycota; class Leotiomycetes; order Helotiales; family Helotiaceae; genus Bisporella; species Bisporella sp. PMI_857. Next base: position 903,664 of record JAJSPD010000011.1, on the reverse strand, counting down.
TGGACCACGTGACCTGGTGGGTCGTATGTGGATCCGTAAACCCCTACTTCCTACAAAAATCAATGTACTTTTATTGCTTTTATTCCAAAAATCAATTTATATTCTATACGCTTTTCCTGACTTTGTAAAAAATCGTAATTCAAGTAAATTAAACTCAATAAGTTCCTAATCGAAAACATTGTTATCGACCTTTAAAAGCTCGTCGTCGTCGTTGTCGTCGTCGCTATTACGTAGCTTCAACATAATATCGACAGCCTACAGAAAGTGTAGCAGAAAAAAAGAAGCGGGAAAGATTGCAATACAACAGGTGAAAACACGTAACTAGCGATATAGTTGCAATAGTAATAAATTGATATTAAAAGTATACTTGTAAGTTTAACAGAAAAAACTTAACTGTGCTGTAACTGTAAGCCTGTAGCTGCTGTAGCCGTAAGTCTGTAAGTGCTGTAGCTGTATGCCTGTAGTTGTTGTAGCTGTAAGCCTGTGGCTGCCGTAGCTGTAAGCCTGTAGCTGGCCATAAGCGAAGCGTGCCGCTTGCAGCCCTGAAAGTACTACAGCTGAAAAGCTTTCGGCTGGCTGTTACAAAAAGAAGTATATCGTCGTCGAATACGCAATAAAAAAGAATGATTTCAAAGAAAGAATTATTTGAATTCAATAGTTTGTGAGTCATGTAGTAATTTATTTTAGTATTTTAGCAACAAAACAGTAGTATAAAATGATGGTATTCCAGAAAGACAAGCATTACACCTGTGTATTTCTGGGATACCACTATTTTTTTGGAAGATATCTCATATACCACTGTTTTAAAAAAGTGGTACGTTGAGAAAGCCTCCAAATAAAGTGGTGGTATCCGAGAAATATGGGCACTTTTCGGTGGTATCCCAGATATTTGCCGTTAAAATGATTTCCAGTAATGGGTTTATGCTAAACGCTCGACAGCAAGGAATTAAGTTATTTTCAATTACTTTAGACGGCTTAAACCGGATGATTGAAGATCGAAAGCAAGAACAGCAGCCTGTTGAGCTAGAAGAATTCCTGGAAAACAAAGTCCCGAGTACTTACTACAGTCGCCTAGCCTTTTTCTCAAAGCAAAAATCAGATACTCTAGCTCTATACCGAAGCATCGACCACAAAATTGAGCTTACAGGAAACAACACTTTAAGGTTTTGCTATTTAAACAAGCACTCAATTGAGGAACTTGAGACTATGCAGGACTACTTAACAGCCAATTTGAAGAAAAGATTTGTTGTTACTAGCAAGGCTCTTTTTGCGTCACTTGTTCTGTTTGCACGGAAGCCGGACGGTTCACTTCGTTTTTGTGTCGACTACCGAAAGCTGAACGCATTAACTAAAAAAAACCGGTACCCGTTGCCATTGATCGACGAAACGTTGGCTAAGTTAAGCAAAGCCAAAATTTTCACAAAGCTAGACATTCGTCAAGCTTTCTACAGAATCCGGATTTCTTTTGAATCGGAAGAGCTTACAGCGTTTCGCACTCGCTGTAGTTTATTCCAGTACAAAGTTTTGCCTTTTAGCTTTACGAACGGGCCGGCTACTTTTCAGAGTTATATTAACGACACTTTCCGGGATTTGTTAGATGTAATTTGCACAGTATATCTTGACGACATTTTGATTTACTCTGAAAACGAGCTACAGCATGAAGCACACGTTAAGCAAGTAATCGACCGATTGCAAGCTGCAGGTTTACAGGCCGACATTAAAAAGTGTGAATTCAGTGTCAAGCGAACAAAGTATTTAGGCTTTATTATTTCGATTAACGGCATTCAAGTGGATCCAGACAAAATACAGGTAATCAAAAACTGGGAACCTCCTAAAACAGTCAAAGGAGTTTAATTTTTTCTAGGATTTTGCAATTTCTACAAAAGATTCATTCGGAGCTACAGCTAGATTGCAGCACCGTTGACCTAGTTGACTTGTGCTAATCATGAGTTTGTTTTTGACAGCAAGTGCACTCAGGCATTCGACAAGCTTAGGGCTATGCTGATGAGCGCTCTTTTGTTGGCTTACTACGACTTAGACAGCCAGTGTATGCTTGAGACGGATGCTTTTGACACAGTAGTAGCAATTGTGTTTTCCCAGAAAGGACTTGACGGCGAGTGGCATCCTGTAGAGTATTTCTCTAAAACGATAGCCTTTGCAGAGACTAATTATCCAATTTACGACAAAGAAATGCTAGCTATTGTTAAAGCTTTGCAGTATTGGCGTGCCGAGCTCGAAGGCACTAAAAATTATATCGACATAATTACGGACCACAAAGCCCTAGAATATTTCATGTCTAGCAAGCTGCTTTCAGCCAGACAAGCTCGCTGAGCTGAGATTCTTTCTCGATACTATTTTAAAATATCTTACAAGCTAGGCAAGCACAACAAAGCCGACTTTTTAACACGACAAGACTAAACTAAAAGCTTGGACTAAGCAAAGCGAAATAATCGGAGTCAGACTTTTTTATTTCCAGTACAGTTTGACCCTCAGATTTTGCAGGAGCTCGAAGTGAACCGTATAGCCTTGTTTTTGTCGCTAATCGAAGAACAGCTGGACTTGATCGACGAGATTTTTCAGGCTAACCGGACTGCTCTAGACCTAGACTATGCCTGAAAGCTAGGTCAAGAAAGCAAAAGAGGCTATAGTCTAGAAAACGGATTGCTAAAAAAAGAAGGCCGGCTTGTAGTAGCGGAATCAGTCCGTACAGCCTTGATCACGGCATTACATTATAGCTTAGCGACAGCTCACCCAGGCCAAGGCAAAACAAAGAAGTTGATTAAAGAACGGTACTACTGGCTCGGAATAGACGACGATATTAAGCGTTTCGTCAGCAATTGTTATGCTTGCCGTAAGGCTAAAGTTCCTAGAGACAGGACCCCAGGACTTCTACACTTACTGCTAATACCGGACCGTTCTTGGTGTCACGGCCCTGGCCCTATCTCGAGCTTGGCGCCAGACACTGCAGAGCTCGGTAGAGCTTGGCGACCGATGCTACAGGGCTCGCTTACGCTGGCCCCTGGCCAGCTTCCTGTATATAAAGCACTGTTCTCCTTCCCTTCTTCTGCCTGTAGCTTGTTCTCTTAGTTATAACAATTGATAGTTGTTCACACCTCTGAGTCCTTCTACCTAGATCTACGGATCGAGATCCCTGTTCAGCTTGAGTTGTTACACTTGGCAGCATATATCAATGGATTTCAAAGATATGCTTCCCGACAAAAAAGGCATGAACATGGTATGTGTGTTTATAGACAAGCTTGGCAAGCGCTTTATTTCGATTCTTTGCAAAAAGACGGTCGACGCTAGAACTATGGCTTAGCTGTACTTAGTGCACGTTCACAAATACTACGGCCCAGCTACTACTATTGTGTCGGATCGAGGACTTCAGTTTGTTTCCGCGTTCTGGGACGAATTCTGTCGGCTACTAGGCACTAAACTTAAGCTTTCTACAGCATACTACTTTCAGACGGACGGCCAAACTGAAAACGCTAACCAGTGGATCGACCAGCGCTTTCGCCCTTTTGCTAATGCTTTTCAAGACAACTGGTCTACTTTGATTCATGCAGTAGATTACGCGGCAGCTACATTGCCACACTACTTTACAGGACTGTCTTTTTTTATGGTCGAGCTAGGGTATTAGCCTCGAATGGATATAGACTGGATCCGTCCTAAAGACCTTGTTCCGGTTTCACAGCACATTAAAGAAGCCCGGAAAGATGCTTAAGCCTGTATTGAAAAAATTCATAAAGCCTGGGAATAGGCCAAAACTGGAATGGCCAAAGCCCAAAAGCAACAGACAATACAAGCCAACAAGCACCGACGGCCAGTCGACTTTAAAGTCAAAGACAAAGTATAGGTTTCGACAAAAAACTGGACTAGTGAACGGCCAAGCCGAAAACTAGGCTACTAGAATAAAGGCTTATATGAAATCACTGAGCAAGTAAGTCACTTATATCGCTTGAAGCTTCCAGAAAGCAATCAGTTCTATAACGTTTTTGCACCGGAACTTTTGCGGAAAGACTTTGGTGACTCGCTACTAAGCCAGCATCAGGAGCCTTCAGTGCTTGTAGTTTACAATCAACAGCCGGAGTAGGAAATCGAGCAGGTTTTGCAAAGCCGGAAATACCGCCGAAAGCTTCAATATCAAGTCAAGTAAATAAGCGTAGACCATGACCCTGTATTCTACGACGCCGAAAAGTTTAAGGGAGCGCTATACAAGCTTAGAGCTTTCTACGACGAGTACTCTAAAGCTGAGAGTCCTCCGGTGAACTTGCAGTACTGGCTTGACTGTTATTTGCAGGGCAAAGAACCAGCTGATCGCTTAAATGATAATGGGTAAAACGGGCTACATAAGCTAAAAAATAGTGGATTTTTATTTTATTTTTATTTTTATTTTTATTTGCTATAGCTTGAGGGCAAGCTATGCTGGAAGGGGGGGTAATGTCACGGCCCTGACTTCTTAGACGAAGCTCAGCACCGGACATCCTAAAGCTCGCTTATACTGGCCTCCGGCCAGCTTCCTGTATATAGAGCGCTGCTTTCCTTCCCTTCTTCTGTCTGTAGCTTGTTCTCTTAGTTATAGCAATTGATAGTTGTTCACGCCTTTGAGTCCTTCCACCTGGATCTACGGATCGAGATCCCTGTTCAGCTTGAGTTGTTACATTTCTCACACTGGTCACCGCCATTAAAGTCGGCGGCCAGGGAATCATCCTCTGTGAGACTAAGATATTCAACATTCTCAAATCCCCAAGGGACCGGATCCTTAGCTACTGCTTTTAATCCTTCATCAACGGCCCCTAGCCATATCACTAAAACCATGCTCGCAAGTCAATCTTTTATTAGAGATGGCAAATGTTAATAGTGGTTACTAGACTTTCAATGAAAGAGCCATAAATATCCTGATAATCACTGTAATATCTACCTAGCGACACCTGAGATAATTTTAGTGGTCGTTCGTATTCTGTACTTGCAGTAGGCTGCAGCCCCGATTACTTAGTTCACACACGATGAAAAGGAATGTAACGACGCAAGGAGTCACGGGCTAGAATAGAGGCATGTGGGAGTGCGTACAATAGACTGAGTATGACTGCCTTATAGGTCTAGTACGAAGGATACAAAAACATGAGGAACAACTGTAGAGAGTAGGAGCAGGCCTTTATATAGGCGACTCCGACTCTCCTCCGTATTAGCTCTGAAACCCCTCATACCCTGCTTGTCAGCCTCCCGATCCTGCGCCATGACCTTCGCCTACGCTTCGGTTGTTACAGGCTTCATCTTTGCGTTCCTCCGAAGACCCCACCCGTCCTCATCGTTTCCTCCACAGACACTTTGCATAGGGGGCCCTACGTTCGCGACACCAGCCCTTCCGAAAGCCCCCTTCGCGCATACCTTTTTCAACATGTAGTTATTGAACAGGCTAGGTCTAAGGATCATACCTAGCCTATTGGGAAGTTCTGGATACGCATGCGTATGCACATACGTATTTTAACTTTGATGATGAATCTACTAACGTGTGCGTTACGTCGTATGTGATACTCACGTTTGAGTATCACATCTCTATAAGTAGAGAGATCCTTTCCTGTAGTTCGTAGTTCTATAACCTTCAGCAATTGACTCGTCTTACCCCATACTCTCTGAATGCCACGTGACTCTCTTTCTAAAAGTAAAGAGTGGGTTGACTAGAACCACCTCTTCTCGTTTCGACTTTCCAGTATAGTTGTAGTTCACATATTTTTCAGCTAGGCGATCTAGCCAAGTAATCTGTGCCTCACCAGAGAAAATGAGGGAGTCGAGATTGTTAGTATTATGGCCTTCATGCGGGATCTGAAGAAACTTGTGATTTTTACAACGTAGGTCAGCTTGGCTACTATCGGCGTGTTTAGCCATGCATTGACTGCATATGCTCAGAGTGAAGCAGCTTAGGCAGACAAATCTAAGCCCTATAATATTATTGGAGGTCCGGCATTGATCACACTTATAATGATGTTCCAATTTATTTCGAGCCGAGTCAAGAATCAACTCTTGTTCAAAGGCGATAGATGCTTCTTTCAAATCAGAGAGTAATAAAAGAGCTATTCCAAGTTCATAAAAGCGCTGGGTTTTATACAAGGGATCCTCCCTAAGAGATTTTATTCTCTGAGTCAATTCATGCACAGTAGAGATCAAAATCTTTTTTTGCTCAAGGACAGGTGTCATGCAATGACCACCATACCACGAGCCCATGCTATGACGTAATGCTTGAGAACGGGACGTAGTCCAATCCAGACAACTTCGGCCATAGCAGTCAATCAACTGAGGATTGGCCCCATTCTTGATAAGAACCTCCACGATTGCTGCAAAGTCATAGTACACAGCAAGGTGGAGTGGTGTCCGATTCAACAAATCGACAGTATTTACATATTGTCGCTCTTTTGGTAGATCTTCTGTCATCGAGTCAAGTTGTTCAAATATCATTCTCGAAGCGATAAGCTTTACGACCTCGAGATGGTTGCTATTACAAGCAGTATGTAATGGCGTCCATCCGTCGCTGTCAGCAACGGCCAAGTTGGCTTCTTTCTCAATTAGCAGCTTCACTACCGCCACGCGGCCATTCAAAGAAGCAGCTTGGAGAGCGTTGCCGTAGTAGTCACCTTGATTATCGACGCTAGCTCCCTTCTCAATTAGCAGCTTCACTATCACCTCGTGGCCACGAGTTGAAGCAGCTTGGAGAGCATTAGCAAAGTTGCCACCTTGAGTATCGACACTGGCTCCCTTATCAATTAGCAGCTTCACTACCGCCTCGTGGCCATTAAACGAAGCAGCTTGGAGAGCGTTGCCGAAGTTGCCGCCTTGAGTATCGACACTCGCTCCTTTCTCAATTAGCAGTTTCACTACCTTCTTATAACCTAACTCTGCTGCCCATATTAATGCTGTTTGCTTTTCGGCATCTTTATCGTCAAGGTTACTCGCTTCAGTTTCTAGAAAGCAACGCAGCACTATATCATGGCCATTAAATGCTGCAAGTTTAATGTTGTTCATCTGTGGCTGATCTTTCCAACCTCTCCATGCTCTCCAAAGAATAGGGAACCACAAATTGAATCGATCACTCTTTGCCAGATTAAGTCTGCATGCTTTAGCAAAAACTATACCCTCTTTATCAAACGTTGAGTTTCTGAAATGGCTTGGCCAATGTTGAGCTGAATACTTTAAGAAAGCCTCGAAACCGGATTCGGAGACTTTATATTCTCCGTCAAGCAGCAACTGCTTTTTAGAATGTTTCCACCTTAATTGTAGCTCGCGTCTCTGTTGATGTACCTGGATCTCGTCCAGCTCTCTCAAGCATAAATAGTCTATACAAATACACGCCATTAAATTTTCTGAGTCGACAGGGTTTAAACAGTGTCTCCATTCGGTACTAGCTATTTCGGATTCTTTTTGGACAAGAAATTCTTTGGCAGTTTGGTGGATAAGATAAACTTTAGAGCGATTGATAAAAACGAACAATCCACAAAGCTGACGAATAAGTTTTTCGAGACGGGTGTTTTCTATTTTGAATTCTGTATAAGACTGTGAGTTCGGTCGCTCAGCAAGGCCAAATGCGATAGCCATTTCACTTATCGTTAGCGGTCGATAAGCGCCAACAATAATATGCAGAATGTTAGTAGCCATTGCTTTTGCTTTTTTGTAATTTTGCCCAATATCTTCTCGTAAGCGTCCGCGACAGATAATGGAAGTTGAAGTGATTCGATTGATTCACGATCGGGCCAAAGACTATCCCGGTATTGTTCTTTAATATCCTCGAAAGCAAGATATAGCCAAAGGTAAGTTCGGTGCTCCATTTGGAAAAAACGTTGCTTAAGCGATGTTCTTGTAGAATTGCTCAAAGAATGCTCAGCGGCTAACTTTTCTACTTTGTTTCGAATAACCAAATCAATTTCTTTATGAATTTTGTCATTCTCACGCTCGCCGGACAAGCGTATTGCTGGCAAATCATCCGGAATATCCCGAAAACTAGACTCGATATCATAGTAAGGGCGACTGGTTACGAGAAACTTGAGGGATTTTCTTCGTGAGACTTTGTACAATGACTCCTGATAGAAGTTTGACAGAAATCTAATAAGGATTTGACGGTCGCTTTCTTGACACTCGTCCATTGCATCAAGTACACAGATTATATCATGTGAGTAGTCTTCATCGGTGGCTGCGTTGATTAAAATACGCCAAAGTTTGTTGTGCTCTTTTTGAAGCTCTTTATCATTCTTTTCCCACGCATCTATTGCATGCTTAAGAAGCTGGGGTTGTACATCAAACAGCTGGTGTAACAATGAGCATAAAGCAATAGCAAGCCGATCTTGCTGTTCGTTATCCTTGAAAAAGAAGTAACAAACTGTACGCGAATCGGAATTACGAAGTTCTTTCTCGATTAAAGATCGCGATAGCACCGACTTTCCACAACCAGGATCAGCCGAGATCCAGAGAGCAAGTCGTCCTTTTGGCTGTTTTGCCATTGTATATACTGAGGATGCTCAAGAACCCATACACATGTACCATCGACTCGTTCTGGGTTATTGTTTTTGAATTCCTCGTAAGTACACACTTTAAAAACTCGGTGACACTCTCGTTGCTGATCACTTATATATCGTAACTCCTGTTTTAAGGTGCTTTCTTTGTTTTGAGATGCTATTCCTTGGATTTCGGACACGATTTTTTGGAAGGCAGCAGGGTCTATCAAATAAAAGTGAGCAATGACGCTTTTATTTTCTTCTATATAAATGAGAGGCAGCTAGTAGACATAATGTCATCACTAAAACTTAGAGCTCCTTAAATAACGCTAGGACGCATTTATCGAGAATTTAGCCCTTTAAACATCGAACCTTGTAACTCACCTACTTGTGGTACTTTAGGTACGAGTCCTTCCAGGACCACGGGTTTAAGAGTAAGCAGAAACTCCTTTCCAAAGGCCGCTGCGGCAGCTGCTGCATATCGGTGCCACATCCAGTTCTTATGGCCATCGGCATAGTCGGCAATACCTCGTATTACAAGACATCTTGTATCATCTATTATTCCGGCAGCTTCCATCTCGAAACAACGAGCGTTGTAGTACAATTTGCTCATCTTATCTCTCTCAATGCCATTCTGCATTACGCTATTGCCAGATACAATAGTACTCCGGTGGTATAGCAAGCTTGTCGAAACTCTATCCGGTCGACGGACGATTTTTTGCATATCGCAATTGGAGCAGTCTTTAGCGTTACCATGTCGATATGTCGCTTCGAAAAGCTTATCATTGTGTACACCTGGATGTGTAAATTTGGGATTCTTGGCTACAATTTCACGGAGGTGATGATCAAACTTGGTGTCGTTGCACTCGTAATTAGTTACAACCGATCCTAGAGCAGAAAGAAGTCTGCGATCCGGCTTATTGAAATTGCTAGTATTTTCGTAGTAATAGCCTTCTAGACGGCGCCCAAAGTCCCACTGGATAATTGCAGGAGCGCCAATTGCCTCGGAATACCCAATAACCACGTCTCCCAGGTGAATATCATCTTCAGCATTCTCGCAAGGAGGCGAATGTGGCACTCCGCCACCAATCCCAACAAACAAATAGATCTTGAGATTTCGGAAGCTCCGGCTCATTGGTCCAACTAATCTGGACGCAGACACCAGACCCGGCTGACCAGGTGGTAGACACGCTATAACAATATTGTGTCCGCCAATGGACCCGAAATAGTATGAATTCTCGTCGTCAACAACTCGAGGTGGTTCTTCATAGCGCTCATCAAGCGCCAAGCGTGCCGCAACCTGCTCGCTTTCCGGCAAAGCGCAGAGCCATGCGACGGTATATTGGTCTGCCGACGGTGGCATGCTAGCGAAGGGAATAATGGCAGACAACACTTGCAGAATGGGCTTGAAGATGAGGAGGATTTAATGGCAGACAGGTTCAAAGGCTGTAGCAAGGTATGATATGCAAATGGTAGGATTGGTAAATAGAAGTGTTAGATAATGATCTAAGGCTGGGAGATATCAGCGGTTCCTTTCAGGCTTTCAGGCTCTGGGTTCTACAGTAAGTGTGGCGGGAGGCACAAGGACAAGGGCACAGACTAGTCGGGGATGTGGAATTTCCTTGTACAACCCAAATGCCAACCCCATTTGCTGGTGGGTGTGGAAGTGCTTAGCGCCGGCTGAATTATTCACGGCTGAGTGCATTATTTAATCAGCTCGAGTGCCACATGACCACGCGCATGGAAATGTAAAATGATACGTTCCAATTTGCTAGCCAACGTCTCCCACCACACGGTCTATACCCGAGCGAGACGAGGCAGAAATAAATTCGAAGATGAGGTAAATACAGAGCCTGGTGATGCGAAGGCAGACGGGCCTGGAACTTATTGGAATTTCTATTCTTCATTAATCGACCCTAATAACAAATAAAGTAGGTCCTAATGCTGTGGACCTGACGGCTAGGAGTAAAAGCAGCGATAGACGGAGTAACCTTGGAGCTACGCCGATAATTACACCCGGCAAGTGGTAACATAGGCGAAAATTAGTGATCGCTTTGGAAACATACTTTTTCGCCGTTGCTAAAGCATGATTAAAGTGTGATGTATATTCTATTTTGTGACTCTACAGCCCCCCCTTTGATTATATATAACACATAGAACCCGGGCAGATCAACCCCACCGGATTGCGCTTTCAAGCGCCCCATTAATCTGACCAGTCAAACATGCCAGCCAACTTGATGTAGATGTCAGCCCCACTTCAATGGCACCAAACCAAATCAATGATAATGAAAAACGCCTGGGACGCCTGTCATCGGTGAGGCGAAGCTAAGCCTGACGGAACAGCACCGTTGTGGGGTTACCCACTTTGGTGCATCCGGGACTTGTAACGAATCTATTGTAGGGAGTGTTTTTCTCTCTTTTTATTTTTACATATGCTCTTGAGAAGGGCCAAAAAATATGATTTACATGACACTATGAGCCGCATCAACTGCAAAGTCCTTGCGGGCACCGCGCACCAACTCCTCGTGAATACACCTTTGTTTGAACGCCATGCTTGAACGCCTTGCGCGCCAGACAACCACGCAGCCGAGTCCTGGGCATTCACTTTTCAGCATGCGGTTTGTAGCATCGGGCGGGCAACTCATGCATGTGCAAAATTGAGACTTCTTACAACCCAGAAAGCGCCATGGATGCCTTGCGAGCCCAAGGCATTCGCTAGCCTCCAATGATTCAACCCGTCGCAGCAAAAGCTTTCAGCCGTACCTTTTCACCTCGACCACTACTTCCGACCCTACACCAAAATCGCTATATCGACTTGAACGTCGTGTTCTCGACCCTCGATCGGAAAGCAGTCCTCAGAAAGGGCTGCCGCATTCTCCTGTTATGCCAGAACTAAATATCTACACGATCGGATGGATCTGCGCAGTTGGAAAGGAGCTTGTCGCAGCCACAGCATTTCTAGACGAAAAGCACGACGACCCTGACCAGCTGCCTGCCAATGACAACAACACATATATCTTAGGTCGCATTGGAAAGCACAATGCGGTTATTGCTGCTTTGCCGCATTGGCAGTATGGTCTCGTTAGCGCCGCTACAGTCGCAAGGGATATGGTGCGCAGTTTTCGTAACGTAAGGATCGGGCTAATGGTCGGCATCGGTGGCGGCGTACCAAGTCCGAAGCATGATATTCGTTTAGGCGATATTGTTGTTAGCTCTCCTGGATATAGCAGTGGTGGAGTGTTGCAGTATGATTACGGCCAGACTATACAAGATGCGAGCTTTACAGTTACCGGGTATTTGAATCAGCCGCCCCAATGTTTCTTAACAGCAATATCTGTCCTCGAGACTCAGTATGAAAGTGATGGCCACGATATCGATGCAAAGATCGATCATGTTCTCGACAAAAAACCAAGATTACGGGCGAAATACCGAAAGCCAGACCCCGGTACAGACAGGCTGTACAGCTCATCCTATATGCATTCTGGGAGCGAAGAGAAGGATTGCACGGTCGTATGTAATGACATCTCAAAGATGCTTGCTCGAGTTGAGCGAAGCGATGAGCAGGACAGCCCAACGATCCACTATGGTCTCATCGCTTCCGCAAACCAGTTGATGAAGGACGCAAATATACGAGACAAGCTTTCGTCTGAGAAGGACGTCTTATGTTTTGAAATGGAGGCTGCTGGGCTGATGAACCATTTCCCTTGTGTTGTGATCCGCGGCATCTGCGACTACTCGGACACACACAAAAACGTAATTTGGCAAGGTTATGCGGCGATGGCGGCGGCTGCGTATGCAAAGGATCTTCTTAGCAAAGTAGCGCCTAATAAATTGGAGGCCGAAAAGAAGCTTGCCGAGATTCTCTCTGAAGGTTTGTAATTCTTAGCTTTGTGGTCACACATTGTTTTTGGGAGTACTGAGGCTAGCTAGCAAATTCGAGACTAGATAAAATATTTTCTGGAGTTGAGAATACACAAATAAAAGTAGATGTCATGTGTACAGATAAACATCTTGAAAATGTTACGAAATGGCTTGCAGCGCCCGACGGCTCAAGCAACCTGACCAAAGCAATCAATGCTCGCCATAAGGAGTCCGGTCGATGGCTCATTGAGGGAGAAGCATACGTAAAGTGGAAAAGCCACCATCAATCCTCCTTTCTCTGGCTACATGGAATTCCAGGTTGCGGGAAGACAATCCTTACGTCTACTGTAATTGAAGACTTGCAGGCGAATCAAAAATGCTCTCCAGCTTTGCTTTACTTCTATTTTGACTTCGCCGACGCCCAGAAACTGTCTTTTGAGAACACTGTCTGTTCTTTCATAGAACAATTATACTTTAAGTGTGAAGGTGCCCGAAAGCACCTAGAGACGGTGTATCACTCCTGTGAAAATGGAAGACGGCAGCCAAGCATGGATTCTCTGCGCAAGACTTTTGCCAATATGATCTACGAAGCTGGTGAAGTATGGGTTGTATTAGACGCACTCGACGAATGTAGATCGCGAAAAGAATTACTCTCCTGGATAAAAGATTGTTTTCAGAGCTCTCAGGCCAAGGTTCATCTCCTCGCCACGAGCCGGCCGGAACAAGATATCAAGTCAGCTGTCGAACGTTACGCCAGTGACGAGGAGATAATTGCTATTCGAGGCGACTTGATAAAGGGAGACATACGCAGCTATGTAGAGTCGAGAGTCAGAGAGCACGAAGGATTAAGCAGATGGCAACAACGACCAGATATTCAGGGGGAGATCGAGGCTACTCTACTGGAAAGGGCCAACGGAATGTAAGAACTCAGATTTATGCTTGGCCTAATTATGCTAAATTTTTAGGTTTCGCTGGGTTTCGTGCCAGCTCGACGCTTTAGAAAATTGTCTCGACCCAAAGACATTGCGGGAAGCAATAGTGTCACTTCCGATGACGTTAGATGAGACTTATGCGCGAATTTTAACCAATATACCTTCAGAACACGTGCATCATACAAGACGACTTTTACAGATCCTAACATACTCGGAACGGGCCTTGAAAATTGAAGAAGCTGTTGACGCAATCGCAGTTAACGTAGGACCTGATGTTGCGTCGGGTGCTCGGTTCGATCCCAAAGATAGGATGCCACGACCTGAAGAGATTACGAGATACTGTTCGAGCTTGGTTGTCCTTATTGAGACCGAAGATAGAGACGAGAAAAAGGCGAGAAAAGAGATCCAACTGGCACACTTCTCGGTGAAAGACTATTTGATATCCAACCGTCTAGAGGAGAAGACTGCTCCATACCTGGAAGAGATGGCTGCTCGGAGTTCCATCGCACAAGTCTGCCTAACCTACCTATTAGAAACCAAGGTTATTAGGACTATTAAATCATTCAGAGAGCTTTTCCCTTTCGCTGAGTATTCAGCGAAATACTGGACATGCCATGCCACAGTATGCGAGCGTAGTAGTCAAGAGGTGTTTACATTAGCGATGGCACTTCTTTCGAATCCCGATGCATTAGAAAGCTGGTTACTAATTATCGATCCTGACAGACTGGGTATAGTACCTGGTTTATACTATGCCTCGCTTGTAGGGCTGTCACGCTGTGTTGAAAGACTAATAGGCGACGATGCCGATGTGAATGCTCAGGGCGGACGGTTTGGCAACGCGCTGCAGGCTGCTTCACTTAAAGGATATCAAAAGATTGTGCAAATGCTGCTCGATGCCGGTGTCGACGTGAATGCTCAAAACGGAGAGTTTGGCAACGCACTGCAAGCTGCTTCACTTGAAGGACATCGAAAGATTGTGCAAATGCTGCTTGCTGCCGGTGCCGACGTGAATGCCCAAGGCGGATATTATGGTTGTGCGCTGCAGGCTGCTTCACATAGAGTACATCAAAAGATTGTGCAAATGCTGCTCGCTGCCGGTGCCGACGTGAATGCCCAAGGCGGATATTATGGTTGTGCGCTGCAGGCTGCTTCACATAGAGGACATCAAAAGATTGTGCAAATGCTGCTCGCTGCCGGTGCCGACGTGAATGCTCAAGGCGGAGAGTATGGCTGTGCGTTGCAGGCTGCTTCATATGGAGGATATCAGGAAATTGTGCAAATGCTGCTCGCTGCCGGTGCCGACGTGAATGCTCAAGGCGGAGAGTATGGCTATGCGCTGCACGCTGCTTTATATGGAGGACATCATGAAATAATGCAAATGCTGCTCGCTGCCGGTGCCGACGTGAATGCTCAGTGCGGACGGTTTGGCAACGCACTGCAGGCTGCTTCACTTAAGGGACATCACAAGATTCTGCAAATGCTGCTTGCTGCCGGTGCCGACGTGAATGCTCAAGGCGGATATTATGGCTATGCGCTGCACGCTGCTTTATATGGAGGACATCATGAAATAGTGCAAATGCTGCTCGCTGCCGGTGCCGACGTGAATGTTCAAAGCGAAGAGCATTCCAACGCACTGCTGGCTGCTTCACTTGAAGGACATCAGAAGATTGTGCAAGTGCTGCTCGCTGCCGGTGCCGACGTGAATGTTCAAAGCGGAGATTTTAACAACGCACTGCATGCTGCATCATTTAAAGGACATCAGGAAATTGTGCAAGTGCTGCTTAATGCCGGTGCCGACATAGGTGCTCAAAACAGACGGTTTGGCAACGCACTGCGGGCTGCTTCACTTAAAGGACATCAAAAGATTCTGCAAATGCTGCTCGCTGCCGGTGCCGACGTTAATGCTCAAGGCGGAGAGTATAGCTGTGCGCTGCAAGATGCTTCATATAGAGGACATGAGGAAATTGTGCAAGTGCTGCTTAATGCCGGTGCCAACGTGAATGCTCAAGGCGGATGGTTAGGCAACGCACTGCAAGCTACTTCTTATAACGGACATCAGAAGATTGTGCAAATGCTGCTCGTTGCCGGTGCCGATGTGAATGCTCAGTGCGGACGGTTTGGCAACGCACTGCAGGCTGCTTCACTTAAAGGACATCAAAAGATTCTGCAAATGCTGCTCGCTGCCGGTGCCGACGTGAATGCTCGAGGTGGAAAGCATGGCTGTGCGCTGCATGCTGCTTCATATGGAAGACATCAGAACATTGTGAGGGTGCTGCTCGCTGCCGGTGCCGACGTGAATGCTCAAGGTGGAGAGTATGGCTGTGCGCTGCAGGCTGCTTTATATAGAGGAAGACATCATGAGATTGTGCAAGTGCTGCTCGATGCCGGTGCCGACGTGAATGCTCAAGGTGGAAAGTATGGCTGTGCGCTGCAGGCTGCTTCACATAGAGGACACCAAAAGATTGTGCAAATGCTGCTTGCTGCCGGTGCCGACGTGAATGCTCAAGGTGGAGAGTATGGCTGTGCGCTGCAGGCTGCTTTATCTGGAGAATATCAGAACATTGTGCGAGTACTGCTTGCTGCTGGCGCTGTGTCAGGTGCCAGGATGTCACGTGCTAAGAGGCAATGAAGGGGGCTCCGTAAAGGCACTAAGACTTAGCATGTATGGGCACGTGGAGAGTCACCAGGGGTTTGGAGAGTATAAGTAGAGGACTCGGGACGTATTAGGAAGGGTAGAGATTAGTCTTTGTATCAATATGAGTTGATTTGTGCCACACTACTCCAGCACCTTACACGCTGACGTTGATCCCCAGGACGTAGATTAGGCCAGCGCGCACAAGTATTACACGATCGAAAAACCGTCACCATTAAACAAGTGAAGCAGAAAGCTAACTTTTTATCATGAAGGGACCAATGCGGCCGAAACGGAGGAAAATGTGGGTTCAACAATATGAATCAATAACAATTGTAAGCTGTTCCTCATTCCAACCATTTAAAGTTTAGCTATTATCTTCAAGTTTTCTTCGGAAGTGTTTTCCCAGCCCTTTAAGAGCACTTGTTGACATCAAGCTCTCACTTAGATGTACAAGTATCTTTCTCGATACAGTACCGTCAATGGACAGGTCGCCTGAACTAGCACGCGTTTTTCGAGCAAAATCTTTATCACTGTGCTAAGCCCAGTGAGCTAAGTCTCGACGTCAACAGACGTCGGTGCCCAGTTCATGTAGGCTTGTCAAGTCCGAACTAACGTCTTTGATGATGTCTTCACGGCTCCGGGATACTCACCAAGTGATTGTCGCAACACTTGTTAAAGATCTCACTTCCGCGAAATGGGTCGCCGCTGAGGTAAGAGGCATAGTAGGAGTGTAAAGCGGATACATACTGTAAGGCTAGAATGGTCTCAATAGACAAACTTGGAGGTATGCCGACAATTATTACACTTGGCAAGTAGTAGTATATGCGAAATTAGTGATCGCTTTGGAAACATACTTCGCTGCTGTTGCTAAAGCATGATTAAAGCGTGATGCATATTCTATTTTGTGACTGAACCTGTCCCCCTCTAATTATATATAACGCACAGAACCCGAGATCAGATCAACCTCTTTGATGCCGCTTTCATACGCTTTATTGCCCTGACTAGTCAAACGTGCCAGCGAACTTCGTTAATGCAGATGTCAGCCCTACTCCACATGGCGCCGAACCAAATCAATGATAAAGAGAGCCCAGGACACCCGCACACATAATCTAGTTCTTATTCTTGCCCTTTCCAATCGAAGATAACCAAGACAAACTCTGAAATCTAGGTAATCAATCTCTCAGCGAGACCTCGTAAAACGGTTCCATGAAGCCTTTCTACATGAATCAGCAGCTCCACTCGGTTCTTTAGCCGGTCGCCGCAAATGTGACAATCAATATGTATCCTTTCTTGCAACTTGCTTACATGCTTCCTCAGAAAGTGTCTACTTAAAGAACCCGAGGTTGCATACGAGGCAACTTTCTCGCGCAATGTCAGAGACGGGCTTCCAAGACAGACGAAGTATTTTGTCGGCCGCTTTTCGCTCTTAATCGACCGTATCGCTTGGCTCAGGGGCGTCAGGCTCCTCAGTTTGAAGGACTGGCGGGCTTTTATTCTTCACCGGGCGTTCACGCTGGATACGACTAGAAGCGGGCCATTCTTCCAAGCCACAGTACGCTGTGATAGCATTAACTGCCGCAATCCTCCGTTGATACTCTTTTCCAGGGACGCTTCAGGCAGCGTCAAAATAGCGTCTATCAAAAGGAGGTGGTCCGGCGTTACCTGATCTGATTGCTGTAATGCGTCCCACGTGTCTTCGTCGATTACTTTCCTAGATAGTTGCCGCTCGCTATCAACCACCGGTTGCTCCTTCTTGAAACGCTCCACAAGGTCCACCAGGAGCCTCCGCTGCCGCTACTTTTCACTTGAAAGCGACGGCGAGCTTTCTGATATTTTTCTTCCCCTTAGGATCTCCTCGGAGGCCTAACTGTTCAGATACGCGACAATTTAGCTTAACAATGCATGGAAGGCTATTAACTGATGCAGATTGCTCAGGAGCCAATTTTCGTGGCCGACGAGGATCGATCGAGCGGCTCATCGAACATGCAAATCTCATTAGGTCTTTCTGAGGCACCTGGCCGCGATAGATGTTCTGAACGTTGACGTTGATATTCCGGTTGAGATGGTGTTTCAGAAACGTCTCGATGCCAGAGTGCTGAAGGATAAGGTTCTGGAGTGAGTCGCTAACATCAGCTATGCAAGAATCGAGATCAGTTAACGGCTTATAATGCTTAAAGATCAATACTAACGGCATTCGTTCAGCACTTTAGCAGCTCCATCACGAAGGACGTATAGCTTCGTTACTTGTGCAAAGCCTGTAATCTGACCGCCTATCTTCATCCGCGAGTGTGATGGTCAAAGCGAAATCTAGCAGTGTAAGGGTAGGTGAGCAGGCTACATAAACCCATTGATTTTCAATTCTTTGCTTTTCTTAAGACAGTCCACCTGTCCGCTAGCTGTAGCAAGCAAAGAATCTCTTGAATAATTTACAATCATTTTCACAAGCCTAGAATGGCCACTTTCGGCACAACCCCTTACAGTTATGTGCCAACTCGCCCACGGTTAAAGAGCGCAGCAGCTCGCAAACCTGCTTCTGAGCAATCCGGTATATTTGATAAGCTGCTGTGCAGCAAAATAGAAAGCTTTAGGGCCGGGATTCGAGGTATAAGATGAAGTGGAGATGTCCAAACCGTGGCAACCTTGAGTAACAAGGAATTTTAGTAGAAATGAGCTTTTTTCCCAGCGGCGCCAGCAGCACCAGTAGCACTAGCGACGAAAACGAACCCTATATCGAAGAACTCTTGTATAGTAGACTACAAAAGGAGAACTTTGTTGCAAAGGATTCTACCCCGAAGGAAACACTCCGCAGAGTAAAGGGATCAGCTTCAGAAGGAAGGGAAGACTTCATCGACCACAACAGGCCAGCGTTAGTGTCACAATATATAAGGCACAATAGTACTTCAGCAAATAGAGTTCTCTTTTTTGCAACACAATTTTTATTCTGACTAACCCGACCAACCTTATATCACTCTCGTGTCCCTAGCAGGCCCCGCTTTAGTCGCCGACGATAGGACATTGAACACTTGGAGGAATAAACTTCAAGTTAACTTGCTACTAATCATACACGAGATCCCGCTGACTATGTATTACTGAAATTAGAAAATATTAGCAGAGGCAGTTTTGTGTGGGCTGAAGGGGGCATTGGAAACCGGAGGAAGTGTATTATGTAATATAGACTAGGGCCCTCTAGGCTTAGCCTGGCGTAATAAAACTACTACTACTATTCTCTAGTTACATCAATAGGTGTAAGTTAATGGTAGAGTCGTGAAAAAGAAGCATTCGCCCTTACAGGTTATCCAATATTTAGCCGCCTTCTTAGCTTGCGGAGTTTCTGCTTAAAAGACCTCGACTTTGCTGCTCCAGGCTCCGTAAACTCATCTTGGCCTACTTTCGACTCAGCAGACGCAACTTGCAACGCTTGAAGCCGATCTTCAAGTTGCTTACACCGCTTCGAGGAAGGCCCTTGGACGGTTGTGTATCCAGACAATGCTCGATTGTACATTGCCTTTGCCATGTCTTTCCGTTCGGTTTGCGAGAAGAGGTCACCAAAAGCGAACATGGTGTTCAACGCCGGTAAATAAGACGACACAAGTTCAAGGCTAAGAGCATCCTCATAGCCTTGCAACGCCCGGTCGTACATCGCCTCCGCCTCAGCTAGCTTGCCTTGGTCTTTGTAGAGGTTGCCTAGGTTGTTGACCGTTAAGAGTGTCGATGTGTGGTCCGGTCCAAGTGCCTCCTCACAGCCTTCCAGCGCTCGTCTATTCATTATCTCTGCTTCAGCTAGCTTGTGCTGGAGCCGGTATAGGTCGCCAAGATGACACACCGTATATAGCGTGGATACATGATTTGGCCCAAGTGCCTTTTCACAGCCTTTCAGCGCCCGAATGTACATCTTCTCTGCTTCCGCTAGCTTGCCTTGGTCGGCGTAAAGGTTGCCTAGGTTGTGGACCGTATCTAGTGTCGATATGTGGTCCGGTCCAAGTGCCTTTTTACAGCCTTCCAGCGCCCGAATGTACATCTTCTCTGCCTCCGCTAGCTTGCTTTGGTCGGCGTAAAGGTTGCCCAGGCCGTTAACTGTTAAGAGTGTCGATGTGTGGTCCGGTCCAAGTGCCTCCTCACAGCCTTCCAGCGCCCGAATGTACATCTTCTCTGCTTCCGCTAGCTTGCCTTGGTCTTTGTAGAGATTGCCTAGGTTGTGGACCGTATCTAGTGTCGATGTGTGGTCCGGTCCAAGTGCCTCTTCAAAGCCTTGCAACGCCCGAATGTACATTTTCTCTGCCTCCGCCAGCTTGCTTTGGTCGGCGTAAAGGTTGCTTAAGTTGTTGACCGTTAAGAGTGTCGATATGTGGTCCGGTCCAAGTGCCTTCTCCTTGCCTTGCAGCGCCCGAATGTACATCTTCTCTGCTTCCGCTAGCTTGCCTTGGTCGGCGTAGAGGTTGCCTAGGTTGTTGACCGTTGATAGTGTCGATGTGTGGTCCGGTCCAAGTGCCTCTTTATAGCCTTGCAGCGCCCGAATGTACATCTTCTCTGCTTCCGCTAGCTTGCCTTGGTCGGCGTAGAGGTTGCCTAGGTTGTTGACCGTTGATAGTGTCAATGTGTGGTCCGGTCCAAGTGCCTCTTTATAGCCTTGCAGCGCCCGAATGTACATCTTCTCTGCCTCCGCCAGCTTGCCTTGGTCTTTGTAGAGGCTGCCTAGGCTGTTGACCGTTAAAAGTGTCGATGTGTGGTCCGGTCCAAGTGCTTTCTCCTTGCCTTTCAGCGCCCGAATGTACATCTTCTCTGCTTCCGCTAGCTTGCCTTGGTCGGCGTAAAGGTTGCCTAGGTTGTGGACCGTATCTAGTGTCGATATGTGGTCCGGTCCAAGTGCCTCCTCACAGCCTTCCAGCGCCTGAATGTACATCTTCTCTGCCTCCGCTAGCTTGCCTTGGCCGGCGTAGAGGTTGCCTAGGTTGTTAACTGTTAAGAGTGTCGATGTGTGGTCCGGTCCAAGTGCCTCCTCACAACCTTCCAGCGCCTGAATGTACATCTTCTCTGCCTCCGCTAGCTTGCTTTGTTCAGTGTAAAGGTCACCCAGATTGTGGAAAGCCCAATGCAGTCCGTCTACATCGACCTTGCCGTCCACTATAAAGAGGGCCTGTCGTGTTGCGTGCTGAAACAGCCGCCGCTGTAAGAGCCACCAGTGCTTCTCATTTGTGCTAGGAACCTCTGTGGCCACACAGGTTAAGGCCAGACGTGCAAGGCTCTTGTCCCACTCTTTGTTGAGCACAAACACCGTCCATAAGTGGACACAACTATGCACACTGTACCCTCCAGACCCGACCCGCTGCTGAGTAGACCGTTCTAGATCAACCAGTCCGAAACTACAAAGCAGAGTAATGGCCTTATTAAAGTTCAGTTTGTCTTTAGTGAGCTTTTGTATCCATTCATCGTCTGCGGAGTTTGCATGTCGAAGAAGGTCGAACCATAGGTCCTGTCTATCAAAATATGCCCACAGCTTGAGTAGTTTTGCTGATGCCTTATTTTGCTGTTGGATCCGATCGAAAGTGATTTGCCATGTCGTGTGCAGTGTGCGATTTTCATAGGAATTTAATAGGGGACTTGTTGTCTGAAGCTTCAACCACGATGCTTTATAGAGCTGAAGATAATCCGAGAAGCTTGTCGTCACGTGCTCGAGATATGCCCCTGCCGTGGATAGAGCAAGTGGTAGGCCGTCTAGTTCTTTGACAAGTGCTATAGCATCGGGATCTGCTTTATTAGTATTGTTTTTACTTTCACTATCAAATTATACCGACATACCTTTTTCAATGCCCTTACGTCCTGACATGTTGGACACAATCTCAAGACCTTCCATAACACCTGGCAGCT
The DNA here is from genome assembly GCA_021307315.1 of Bisporella sp. PMI_857. Taxonomy (NCBI): domain Eukaryota; kingdom Fungi; phylum Ascomycota; class Leotiomycetes; order Helotiales; family Helotiaceae; genus Bisporella; species Bisporella sp. PMI_857. The sequence goes on along the minus strand of JAJSPD010000011.1, from coordinate 881,891 downwards.
TCTGAATATGAATTCGTTCACCTTGCCTGACTTGCGCCGACCGCGTCGTGATAATGATCGAGCCGTGATCAGACCGAGGGAGAAATTGACGTATATCGACTGCCGAGCTGTCGGGATTGCCAGGTGTTTTAGGGTTGTCGAAGTTATCGTAAATCATTAGCCACCTTGTATTCCGCGGGAAGTCAAGCCAGGCCTTAACTACACTGACAACTTGATCGAGGTCTTTATCTTGGTCTACGCTTGATAGTACACTGGTTAAAGGATGATGCCTCAGCACCTGCTGAGCGACGCCTCGAAAGCTCAGCTTGAAAGAGTCCTCGTTATTCGCGTTCAACCAGAAGATCGCCGTATACTTCTTTTTGTGTCGTCTGGCATATGTGATCGCTAGCTGAGTTTTTCTTATACCCCCAAGACCATGTAAAACGACACAGGATCGACGACTGTGACCTTGAAGCAGCTCGTGCATCTTCGATAGCTCCTTCTCTCTAGCAACAAACTGTGTAGCTTCAGGAAATGACGCGAGGTTAAGCCCGACGGCAAATTGTTCGAAATCGATCCCTGTATTAGTTAGCTTCGTTGCTTCAGTTAGTACGTTTATGTAAACAACTAACCCTTGTACAGCCTGTAGATCTCTTCCTCCAGCCGCCTAAATGCCTGGTCCTTTCTCTCTCCGTAATTTGGCACCATAGACACATCGAAGATCCCGATTAAGCAGTACACTTCGTCCTCTTCAATAGTAGTATTGCGGCGCTCTGCCCAGGATCGCCGTTCTTTGATGCTGAAATTCGATAATGCATCGCCTCGGAGAGCTTTGTTTGCGATGCCGGTAATTTCATGTATTTTAGACTCAAGCGACAACTTGCTCCCAAGTCGCCCACCTTCCGAGCTGAAAAAGTCAACCAGCTTTGGTGCGATGAGCTCCTGAAGCGTCCAGCCTCGAGTGAACCATCGACTCTTCCTGAAAGCTTCCTCCCATCCTCTCTGGTTATCCGCCCCGGTGTCGAGATTGGAGACATCCGAAAGGTAAACGTAGCAACGCGCAGCGTTCTGATACCACCGAAACATGGAATTGATCGCCGCGCCAAGCTCGACCGCATTCTTTTTATCGATGCAGCAAGTGTCCACCCAGAAGTATTCAAGTCCATCAGCTGCCGCCTGCTTCGCACAGAACTGTATCTTCCTCCATCCAGCCTTGCTTATAGTCTTGCTCATGTCCGCGCCGACTTGGATATCCTGAAAGATGACCTCCTCTTTTCCCCAGGTATGAGAGAGTATTGCGTAGGCAGGGACATCGCCGCTGGTAGGTTCGCGAAAGACGATCTCGCCATCGGGTTTGCGCTGCAAAAGGCGTATAAGAGACATAAGAGGAGGTTCGCGAGCGATCTCATGGCAAGCGCGACTTGTATCACTCGTTCGGCATATTCGCGCAAGCACCGCGATTTAAAGGTCGACAGGACGCGAAGCAGACGTCGAAGGACTGACAGTGAGAAGGATATGCAGTCGTGATCGTAAGCGCCGCCCACGAGGCTGCATAGTGGCGCAGCCTGGCCAGCCACTTGCTCGGTGAAGGCAGACCGAACGCGAAGGGACGCTTCATTTATTGGAAACCCTACACACTACAGACTGGATTCTAGGGCAAGTTGTCCATTGTTGTTGAGATGCTGGAGGCTATTTCAGATCTTACGCGGCTTCTCCAAAGTTGAAGAGCAGCAAGATACGGATTGGGATGAACCAAGCTGCCGGGATTTTAGGGTGTCGTATACTGGCTCAAACTGCCTGGGCGAATCAAACTACATCCCGAGGGGATGAGATTCCGTGAACTTAATTGGACAATCTCCAACGCATGTCGTCATCGGTAAGCTGTGACTCCTCTCATTCTTCTTTTGAACAGAGAGGATGGGATTAAATGTAGGTGGAAACACCGCAACAGAAAAAGGACAGGTTGACATCAGAAGCACATAAGGGGCAACGCTTTAATGGGGGAAAAATTGATGTTTTATATAAAAGCCACGCGTTCATTGATATTCCTGGTATCATTGTATTGTACAGTTCCCAAGTCCCTTTTCAGAACCCCCCCACCCCAAAAGAGCCTTTCCCTATGCAGTTATATGTTCGTCTTTCCCCAGACGGTCTATCGCCCCGTTGAATGCGTTGATCATCCCATCGTACACTATATTATGGTCGTGGAATGTGCCTGTGAAGATCGCTCCTTCCGTAATTGGAAAACGAACATATCGAAGCTCGCGAGCCAAAGGTTTGAGGTTCTCAAAATTCGGCGCAAACTCCACGACGACGTTCTCAAATCTATTTTTGTCCATGTGGCCCCGCTTTGTATTGGCAATTTCTGTATATATCTCAGTATACCAACCTCGCAGTATATTTGTCTTCGGCCTCATCAACCTGTTAAGTTTTTGCCTGCCCGTACCTCCGTAGCCATATCGAATGCACATCCATATGAAAACGTAAAAAAAGGACTCGAGGTCGTGCCGATATGTGTGACCTTTGCCTTCAAGAGCCTCGATTGCCATGAATTGCATAGTGCCAGTCCGGTGACGAGCCCCACTCGGCATGCTGTCCAGCTCCTTTGCTAAGTCCAAGTCAATTAGACTTAGCGTGTCCTTAACGAGCTTCCGAATGTCTGCGTTATCATCGGTAATTCCCGGTATAAGGAGGCGGATTCCGATTTCCCGATAGGCAAGTTCGAAGCTGTCTTGGCTGATAGCAGGCACCCAGAAAACCAGACGTCTAGAATATCTTGCCAGTGTGCGATATGCAAACTCAAGGACAAGTGCTGATTTACCGCAACCTTCTAGTCCACATATTGTCATGCGTCGGTGGGTGTTGAGGAAGAAGGAATTGTTCGAGAGATTGAAGCTGGTCTTCTCATCCGATGAAGGTTCGTTCCTTGGGAAAGGTAGCAACGAAGACACTACACATCGTTAGCTGCACAATAGCCGGTATAAAGGAATACTACTTTGCCCGAACGAGAACATGCCTGTCAAGTCTTGCAGAGTTTCCGTTCCCCGCCTATCTTGCCGCCTCTGTATCTCCTCTCTCAGCGGTTGAGTCGCGTATACTTCTCCTTCTCCATATATAAGCGATAAAAATATCCCGAAGATTCCCAGTAAACAATATACTTTGTCCTCCTTTAACGTTGTAGTGCGTTTAGCCGCCTAACTTATTTGCTCCTCGACGCTAAACTCGGTGAGATTTTGTCCTCTTAGTGCTCCGATATGAATCTCTGTGATCTCATGGATTTCCCGCTCTAATGATATCCTACTTCTTAGCCGCTTGCTCTCTTTGGAAAAGAACTCAACCGTGGCCGGCGCTAGAAGCTCTTGCAACGTCCAGCCTCGCATGAACCATCGACTCCGTCGAAAGGCTTCCTCCCACGTAATGCGGAAGGCCGCGGCGTTAGTAACCTCCTCCGGCACAGAGATATCCGATAGATATACATAGCACTTGGATGCACACCGGTACCAGTGGAACATAGAATTGATGGCTGTGCTAAGCTCAGTGCTAGTAGACTTGTCTATGCAGCAGGTATCCACCAAGGAGTACTCTAGGCTATCTTCGGCAGCTCTATCTATACAGGAACGGATTTTAGCGTAGCCGAAAAGTTCCATGCTAACACCAATGGGCAATGCAAACTCTAACCCCGCACGCTTCCTTAAGCTGTTGCACGTGATGGCCCCCCTGGTTGTTCCAGTGGTTGAGATGTTTGACACCACCCAGCTCTACGGATTCTTGGTAGATTGCGACGGGGTTTTTTTTGGCTGCTCCCAAGATCCTTGACACATACTACAAATCAGATGGACCAGCGACAACACGATTATAATTTTCGGAGTAACAGGGTCAGGAGTATTCGAGAGGTGGCACACAATATAACTCATATGAAAATACAACAAGATTTGATAGGTTTACAGAGTTCGAGCTACTTGAATTCAAAGTACCTGTGGTTTGTCTCGCGACAGGGTGCGTCTCTCGACACAAGGACGGATGTTACATTAAGCGAGGGGTGGGTTGCATTGCATATCAATATTCAGCTTCGAGCAAGGCATCCAATAAAAGCATTCTCATCCAACAAGGATCCGATACCTAGCAAATTCTGTCTATCTGCATGAAAACCTCCTGGATGTTTACAAAAACAGCCTGATATAACATAGAACAAGCAGCCGATCATTTCTCTACAACGACATATGCACTTCCTTCCATCCAAGAAGGACAGTCTGATATCGCTAGCATCTCGTGACATTTAACCCTTTGGTAAACCCTCAGCCACCTTCTCAGGCATTCGCATCCCTCAAAAATGTTCAAACGTAAACCTACAACCCAGCCTCAAACGCCTATTCGAACCTACAAAATCACCCTCCCCACCCCCACAACATCCCCCTCAAAAGCCTCCAACCCACTCCTCCCCCAACGTCACCTCCTCATCGCGCGTACCCTCCCCCCTTCTCCACCCATCACCTACAGCCTAACAATAACCACAACCTCCCTCCCATCACTCTCCGAATTCGAGCTCCTCCTCCAAAACACCAGCACCACCAATAATGCCACCACAACAGCCAAAACCCAAGTCTCCCTCTCAAACAACCAAACCGATTTATTCTTCAGTGAAAAAGCACAGAAGATAGAGATGAACCTAACCTCAAACTGGAAATACAAGAACTACGCTACCTCGCTCCTCCTACCGCCCGGTTACTCGGACGACCCAAGCCAAAGCAAAGAGATAGAGCTGCTTTGGAAGGGGACGAATGATGTTAAAGGGTTATGTACGTGCCCTCCTTCTCTTGTCCTTCTTTTGCCACTTTTTTTTCATCATATAGCACGACCCCTCCCTCCCCCTCCATTCTCCAAAAGAAACCAAACCCCATATAGTTCAAACACCAAATTATCAAACTCATCACGCTTCGTTCAACAGCGCGAAAACTCGACCGCGGAATGAACCACAAGCTGGTGGAAAAGAACAGCAATCGCGTGTTGGCGAGATATATCCGCGATCCGGGCATTGGAGATCTAGCGGGTGTGGTTGAGATTTTCGAGGGTGTGGAGATGGAGGGGTGGGATGTTTTTCTTTTGGTCGGCGCGTTCGTTGTGGCGGAGAAGACGTTTAGGTTTGCGATGCGGATGTATGGGGTTAGTAAAGTTCCGAAGGTGAGGGAGAGGAAGAAGGCGAGGGCTGTTGAGGTGGGTGGGGCGGAGGGAGGGGATGTGAATGCGGATGTGGATGTGGATGTGGACGTTGCGGAGGTTCTCGAGGGAGTCGGAGCTGTTGGTTTTTAGGACTGGGTTATATTGAGAAGTAATGTTACGAGCGACGAGATATCTTAATGGAAAATCTGTCGATGTTTAACTTCGCAAGGCGGAATAGGCCATGGTTATGCAAAGTTGATTGGCTTCCTAGAATCTATGACGGGAGCTCCTGAAGGGAAAAAAGAGAGTGAAAACCCCAGCTCTCCTCCGTCCAAAGGATCTGGAACTATTGTTCTATTATCCAATACCCATGCTCTCGCGCCTATTGTAGTCGCGCTGCAGCGTGCTTCTAGGGAGAGGGTGTTTGATTAGAGGGATGGGACGGCGAGCTTGGGTGAGACGGTGCTATTCTGAATCCCCAGTCCAGGTCACAAAGTTTGGTCGCGGAATCCTATAAGATACAAAAGATAGATAACTTAGCATTCAGGCTACAGATTCTTGAGAAATGAAGATAGCTGAGGTTTAATGATTGCTGCAATCGAGAAACCCCTGTCTAGTGCTAGTTTCTATTTTCCGTCTCACTTATCGAGCAAGACTGCTTCTCTCCTTGCCCTTCCAGTTTAAGCTCGCTATCGCCGCTTTCCTCTTCTTTAAAAGAGGGGAGCCAAATTATTAAATAAAAAGAGTCTCAATTTGGCTCCCTGCTCGGTTATTAGAATTAGAATAGCATAAAAAAGCCAAATCGGACCCCTAGATTGAGGGGACTTTCTATCTAAGCATCGCCTAGACGATCTGGCAATCTCACCACGGGAAATAACGGTAATTATGCATTTAAAAATATACACCGCTGCCACAGTTTGCCGTAAGCCTCACTGTTGGTATATTAGATCCTGAGTCAATGGGAGAGTGAATTGGGGAGTGAATAAAGGCTTTGGTCACATAACCCACCTGTAGCATGTAAAAGAACGCTTTGTAGTAGTAGCAACAATCATGAACAATTTACCACATTCTACTTACCAGCAACCACGTATCAAATACGCGGCGTTGGTACAAGTGGAGTAGTGCCTCACTTACTGATCAGCGCAGTTTATTTAACGTTTTTAACAGAGATCCATTCTTGAATTACACTTGAACTAGCCCGCAAACAGCCTCAAAAATGCTCTATATCAATTTCGAAATATTACACATAGCCGCGGACGCGGTTTCAACCGCCTTCTGATTCGCTTCATACGCTCTCTGGGCTGATATCATCTGGACCAATTCCGAAGCTATATCCACATTGCTCCCTGAATGGCACTGCTTCACGGGTTTCCCTTTCGCTACGGCAGAGCACGCTGTTGTTAGAAGTTTCTTGGCTTCCTTCTTTTTGCCTTCTTGAATGTTCTTCTGAGCTTCTGCAAGGTTCTTCTGAGCTTTCTCAAGTTGCCCGACTATTCCTGGGATAGACGAAATGCTGCATGATGGAGCCCTGGATTGGAGAGATTGGGATTCGTGGGCAGGATATGCGGTGACGGGAGTGGCCGAAAGATAGCCTAGGAGGGAAATGACGAAAACTTTGGTGAACTGCATTGTGGTAAGAATGACGGGATATTGATGTGTGATGTGGGTAAATTAAGGCAAAAATTCAATTGGGGAAATTTGCTGAATCCGGAAGATCTGTGGATAATAAAAAACCTAGCCCAAGTGACTGTCAAGATTTATATGCAATTTCATTGCTCTGTCGGTGGTCTTACAGGAGCTTGCTGTATGTTTATTTTGGTAGAAGGGAAGGTATAGCCCCAAGCTTCATTTCATCCTTCAGGTCCTGCTTCCCGCTTTTCCCTCCCTCCTATGGCATTTAGGAATTACACGAAGTACTTACGAACAGAGGACACTGCTTGGTTGTTGCGAGCCTACTAAGTCTCTAGCGTCTTGGTATTTGAAGAGGTGCCAAGTAATAAGCGAGCTTGGCAAAATTTTCTCCGCCCTCTGTATAAAAGAAGGATGATGTCTTTGGGCTCAGCCTCAGGCTTTTGGCTCAGCCTCGGGCTTAGCAGTTGTAGAGAAAAGATTGGAAATCCGTACACGCTGAAGCATGGTCCGGTCCAGAAGCAAAATGAGTTCTTCCCGGTAGATAGGCAAGCAGTAGCTCGTGCTTTATACATTTATTGTTATTGTGATGTCTGCTGGCTTATTGTTTGAGAAGAGGGACTCCTTGCGAGGTTGGAGAGTGCCCGTGTGCCAACATTTAGCCGAGTAGGGACCTGAGGCATGGCGTCATGTCCCGACCCTGGTCTAGCACGTGGCCTGCTGCCCTCCTTACATTTTCGGCTTAGCGGTAATCACGATCGATTGGGAGTACCGCTAATCCTAAAATTACCTAGGGTATGGAAGATTCTTGAATGGCGCTTCCTTTTCACAAAGCATCTCAAAGATGCACGCTCCATGAACATACTTAGCATCATGGAAAAGGCGATCATTTAAAATTTGCCGCGCAATGGCACTTCAAAAGGCGGGAACTTATTGCTCCATGAAATACTCTAGACCTTCTGCCGCAAAAACATACCCTGGCAGGCACAAAGACCGAAAATTGTATCACGGTTGATAATAGGTTCCCCCACCATTGTAAAGAAGAATAAACAGTGGTTTGTGGACTTACAGATCAGTACAAGGCAATAATCCAGCACCATAGACGACGTGATTAAAGGTATTTTAGATTGATACCCATGTCTGCACTTTGCCCAACAAGGCAAAGAAAGCTCTGTGCTCGTAAAGTGGAACTTGACATCTGGGAAGAATGCTACTTTAAGTGGGGCATGTCCTTCATACGGCGGCATCTCCAAAATGCGGCTGGAGGCGAGAGACCGTGGAGAGGGGCTGTTGATCGTAAGCTGGCAGCCTCGTCATTCCTGATACGCAACTTTGTCTTCACTTTGCGCAACCTTATATCACATCTTTGCCCGCATATCGCGTTTGATCCCTTGTTAGCTTCTCAATCATGCGCTTGCATCATGCGTCTATTGAAGCTGGATACTTCAGGCGAATTCAGCCTTGTCCAAGTCCCTTCCTATGATACCTTCCCCTATGCTGTACTTTCGCACACGTGGACTGATGATCAAGAGGTCACCTACCAAGATATTATTAATGGCGCTGGGAAACATAAGATGGGCTATCAGAAGATCAAATTCTGTAGCGCCCAAGCTTCTAGGGATGGTGTACAGTACTCCTGGATCGATACTTGTTGCATCGATAAGTCGAATTATAACGAACTCAGGATAGCACTCACGTCTATGTTCCGCTGGTATCAGAATGCGGCCAAATGCTACGTACATCTTGCGGACGTATCGATGCCAGCATTTGATTCCGACGAGAGGCCATGGGAAGCGGCTTTTAGGAACAGTCGATGGTTTACCAGAGGCTGGACGCTTCAAGAACTCATTGCTCCGGCAATCGTGGAGTTCTATTCTAAAGAAGGTATTCGAATCGGCGACAGAAAGTCCTTGGAACATATCATTTCCGAGATCACCACAATTCCTATCATGGCCTTGCAAGGAAGTCCTCTATCGGAAATTAGCATCCGCGAAAGGATGGCTTGGGCAGATCGCCGCCAGACGAAAGTGGAAGAAGATATAGTATATTGTCTTATTGGTATCTGTGACGTATCGATGCTGATCAATTATGGCGAGGGGAAGGCCCACGCTCTAAGACGGCTCAATATTACAGTGGAAAATTTTTCCAAGGACAGCACAGGTTTATCCCTAAAGGCAATATATATAGTCGTGTCTCTAATCAGTAGTCATAGCTTCAACATCAATTCGAACCCATCGGCCATTGTATGCAGATAACTCGTCGCGCGAACGACTCCTTCCAAATAGCCAAGAAGATCAAGCCAAGAACCATCCATTTTTCCGACGAAAAATGACCTTTTTATCTTGGGCTACCGCATTTCTCATCATAGTAGTCGTAGTAGCATCTGTCGTCAGTTTGTCTCTTGGATTCCCATCTAGAGGTCCATCCTGGCCCGTCTCCCTGCCTGTTCGACAGATTGCTGCGTGTGAGTGCGAGGTAAACATTTTCATCACGCATCAGAATGAGCACAATGACCTTTACATACGCGCGTTCTACCGTGAGGCCAGCCACTGGTCAAACACGAGGAAAATAAACACAACGATCTATCCTGCTGAAAATACGCCGCTTACATCCGTATGCTGGCGCTGGGATAACTATTTCGTACGTGATAACTAACGCGGACTCAGCAAGCCGCAAACACACATTGCTAATTCTGCTCACAGGAAATTCGAACGTTCTATATTTCCACCAACCACGATCTGACCCAGATCTCAGCCAAGTGTCCCGTCGACGGGTCCCCTTGTTACAACTGGGGCTATTCGATCGACGCGGGCATTAAATTGACGACAGCTGGTGGTCTCGCTGTCACTTCTCCCGGCCTCAACATCCTTAGGCTATACGCGGTAGACGAGGATGGAACCCTATTGGAACACACTTATTCCCCGGCCACAGGATCTGGGCCGCTGGCTGCTATTATCGGAGCACCCAAAGCAGACAAAACTTCTCCTCTCGCGGTAGTTCTAAATAATAACGAGCCGAGTCTCTTTTGGTTCGACGAGAATCATAAGCTCCAAGTCTCAGCCCGGTTATTGACGGGATCCTGGACCGCAGGTATGTGCTCTATCTCAAGAAATCCTCGTTTAAGCGCTAAATTCTTCTAGCTGCAACCCTTCCCGGCGGACCCATACTATCTGCGCTACCACAAGCAGTTAGCGTTACAAGCTCCGACCAGCCCGAAGTTATACAAGCGTTTTACATCGCGGCTGCTAACATCAACACCGTTGTCAAGCAGAGTAACACATGGGTAACGGGTGTTTTACCACCCCTAGCCACGAATCTAAGTATGGACCATGGCCCAATTGCGGCCGTTGGTTGGGGCAGCGCTTCGACGCGGCTGTACTTTGTTAAGGATGGTCGGATTGTTGAGTTGTCGTTTGAGAGCTCAAGTGGCTGGAGCTTTGGATCGATGCCACCGTATCCGTATTAAATATTGTTTTTATATGTTTATAGCTTACTAAAATCGTTTTACTCGACCGCTCGCTACACCTCTACGGCATCGCGTGTGCGCCAAGCCAATTTCGCCCGAAATTATTGCAGGATATTTTACCTTGATAGAACGAGAAATATACAATGATAAGCAGAAGGAATTGGGGATGCCGTTCAGGCTCTCTATTGTTATCTATATGTGTGTAGAAGACAGATCTGTAGAACTTTGTGTGTGTGTGAAAAGTCTTCCGCGCTAACGTTCTCCACATAGCCAAAGACATGTCAGCTACCTGGATCTCAAATCCTGACATACCTGATCTTCACCTTGCATCGTTGCTCCCAGCTTCATCCCGTTCGTGCCTTTGAACACCTGCAAGGCCTCTCCGGGTTCTGTAACCCCGCCATATCCGTTGAATTAGTTTGGCGGCGTTAAGACGTTCTCGCTCTTGGAATCGGTGCCGTCCTTCTATCATCGCCCACTGTGTAGAGCGCGTGATCCTATGGTTGCCATGGAGTGCCCAACCCGGTGTCCCCTTAGTTGGTGTTAACCGACCCTCTTCGGCCGTGGCGAATGGCCCCCGTCTGTCAGAGATGGAATGATTAGATTTTCGTGCTTGCAAAGGGGGCTTTTGTAGGGGTGGAGCACTACGAGGGCGGCGAGGGCGGCGAGGAGGCTGTTTCCCTGTTGATGGACGTAGTTGCTCGAGGGCGCCATATCGAACATGCTCTCGAGTTCCGCTCCTAGCAATCCATGTGAGTCATTGGACAGAATAAAACCAACCTTCAAAGAGGAAGACGTACTGCTCTGAATCGTTCCATATAACTCTTTTGAAAGTGGCAATATCTTTATCAACGGCTTTTTTTGACGATGAGAATTTTGCCGGAGCTAACGGAAACTTATTGAGCCATGGATTTTGATCAGTTGTGTCTTTCAAGATCGGTATTTGAATATTGCTCCCGAAATCAAGCGAGAACGCAGTCTCCAAGCCAAAATCTTCATTGTCGCCCGTGAAATCCTTCAAATTAGAAAGATGCTTTGCCGCATATCGGACTAAACTTTCAAATTAGATATCCAGACTGCAGTTTATAACTAGGGTTCTCTGCTTACCAAACTCGAGTGACTTGCTTCTTTTCAAATTCAACTTGGCCAGGACATAAAGAATCGGCACATCTGCCCCTCTTCACTACAGCCGATTCAAGCGTTATTGCCATAGTTACTGTTGACTTGGGCTGAATCGAAGCGCGCCAGGCTTTTTTGTTAATAGGCACCTCATTAAATCCATTCAATATCATGAATTGCCTATTCAAGACTCGAGATAGGCTTGTTTCACCCTGGAAAGTATCAATGAGGAGATTGTAGAAATTCTAGGTCATTGTTAGTTTAGAGCTTTTGCTAGAAATCTAGTGCTTGGAGGACCATACATCCCAGTGCTGAAATTGGAGACAAGGTAACCATTTTCGCCGCTCAATAGCATCTTCAAACAGGAAGTGGTCACCATATAGTAGAAGAGGTTGGATGGCGGAATACCTACCACGTAGCAAAAGGCGTAGTAGCTGTGACTACGCTCTTGCTGGTGTGGTTTTGATATTCATTGATTCTTCTAAGCTACGGCCTATTGCCAGGTAGTTATATAGATAGTAGGAGACCCACAATCCTCGCGATATGGAACGCGTGAAACTATGTACATGCATTCCAACATTGGATGTTAGTACGATAAATTGCAACCAGGTAAGGTGCAAAGAGATAGCTATCGACTATCAGCAGAGCCGTCAGAATACCTACTACGTAGCAAAAGGCGTAGTAGCTGTGACTACGCTCTTGCTGGTGTGGTTTTAATATTCGTTGATTCATCCTATTGTAACAACTCAAGCTGAACAGGGATCTCGATCCGTAGATCAGGTAGAAGGACTCAGAGGTGTGAACAACTATCAATTGTTATAACTAAGAGAATAAGCTACGGACAGAAGAAGGGAAGGAAAGCAGCGCTCTATATACAGGAACTGGCCGGAGGCTAGTATAAGCGAGCTCTAGGATGTCCGGTGCTAAGCTCCGTCCGAAAGAAGCCAAGGCCGTGACACCTATGCTACGGCCTATTGCTAGGTAGTTATATAGATAGTAGAGGATCCGCAATCCTCACGATATGAAACGCGTGAAGCTATGTACATGCATTCCAACAAGAACCTAAACTACAGAAAAGAATCCCTCTACTTATAGAGGTGTGATACTTACACGTGAGTATCACATACGTCAGTAGATTCATCGTCGAAAACAAAAGTACGTATGCATCTTGCGCAAGCATACTTACAACTTCGCTAATAGGCTAGGTATGATCCTTAGACCTAGCTTGTTCAACATAAATACATTTCGCACCATTCCTAATTCATAGGAACCCACACAGCCACAGCACACATGCTTACAGTTTTGGATCTTTCTCCAATTCTGACGTTTTTCTTCACTCACTTTTAGCTTTCTCATCTGATCAGATTTTGGCTGATTCCAGCGGGTTTTCAAGTCATTTGAGCTATTTAATTTAAGCGTTGGCTTCAATTCCGACCGTGCATCGAAATGCTACTTTCGCTATCAAAAGGCTAGCAATGTCGACGGCCTGAAAGAATCTAACCCAAATTTACCCCAGGCTAAAACGTCGAAACAACCACTGTAAAGCAGATAACGCATTCTTTTCTCGTCGAGAAGACCTGACGGGTCTGTTTTAATGTCACACCGATTTCTCACATGCTTGTAAACTGTACTCATAAATAGCTTCAGGAGTCCACGGAAACGGCTCTTCGGCTTGAGCAACCTGGTGAAAGCTATGGGCCATTGTAAGGCCCGCCTTGACGGGAGCGGACACTCCGTAGCTGCGAATGTACAACTAAGTCGAACAGGGATCTCGATCCAAAGATCTCAGGGAGAAGGACTCAAAGGTATGAACAACTGTCAATTGTTATAACTAAGAGAACAAGCTACAGACAGAAGAAGGGAAGGAAAGCAGTGCTTTATATACAGGAGGGAGGCCAGTGTAAGCGAGCCCCGCAGTGTCAGAGGCCAAGCTCTAAGCGAGAAAAGGCCAGGGCCGTGACATCGATACGGTAGGGTGCAGACCCCCGTTGCTGGCGCGGGCTGCTTTAGGGTAGCAAAACTACGTATTTTAAATACTATAACCCTGAAAGTGCGCATAAATTGTCACGCTAGCAAGGGGAGTCCGATACTTACTGCACCCTACTGTACGAGATGGCAGACTTTCTTTATCGTAAGATTAGGTTTCGTAAAAGGATATTGGACAGATCGATCGGTCGGGCTCAAACGGCCTACTCCCGTATTTCTCTATCCACTTTACTAAGCCCTGCGATGCTCTCTCAAGAACTAACCATAGCTTAATTGAATGTAGAATTCGAATGTCCTCGGCCGCTACAAACTCCTGCAGGCTGCACGAGGCACATAACGATACGCACGATGCTCTTGGCACGAGTGATAGAACGAGAAAATACACAATGATAAGCAGAAGGAATTGGGGATGCCGTTCAGGCTCTCTATTGTTGTCTATATGTGTAATGATAATACAGATTTGTAGAAATGTGAAAAGTCTTCCGCGCTAGCGTTCCCCACTTAGTCTGGGACATGTCAGCTACCGGGTCTTACTAGGGTTGTAACAACTCAAGCTGAACAGGGATCTCGATCCGTAGATCTAGGTAGAAGGACTCAGAGGTGTGAACAACTATCAATTGTTATAACTAAGAGAACAAGCTACAGACAGAAGAAGGGAAGGAAAGTAGTGCCTTATATACAGGAGGCTGGCCAGGGGCCAGCGTAAGCGAGCCCTGTAGCATCGGTCGCCAAGCTCTGGGTTTGTTAGGATTTGAGAATCCAGGGGTAGCTGAGGGTCCGACTACACCTACATAGTATGTAGGTCTAGAATCATGACTAAGCGTGTTCCACACCCCACCAAGCTTGTAAACCACAGCGTAACCAGCCCTAAACTACAGCATGACTAGCCCTAGAACACGCTGCGACAGCCTGTAAATACAGCGCAACCAGCCTGTATACACTCGACTACAGGCCTGTAAAGTGTTTAATATATTTGTAAAGACCTGTAAAAATACTCGTAAGTTTTGAATTAATTTTACAAAATACATTTTTTGGCAATATTTGTTACAATAATACTGTTTTGCTTAAGATTTAATTAGCTTGTAAAACTGGTTTTAAAAACAATATGTAGTTTTAGGAATAAAAGCATTCGAAAAAAATCGGCAGTTAAAAGTAGTAATAGTAATAGTAATAACAATAGTAACTTTAATACTAACAGTACACTTTTTAAAAAAAATACAGTAGCATAAATAAAATATACTTACAAGTGTACGTGCAAAAAAAAGGTTATTCAAACTTTGGTTGTATTACAAGCTCGTAATTGTGTGTGTACAGGCTGCCGCGGCGTGTTCTAGGGCTAGTCATGCTGTAGTTTAGGGCTGGTTACGCTGTGGTTTACAAGCTTGGTGGGGTGTGGAACACGCTTAGTCATGATTCTAAACCTACATACTATGTAGGTGTAGTCGGACCCGGTAGCTGACACGTCTCTGACTAAGCGGGAACGCTAGCGCTGAAGACTTTTCACACACACATTGCTAGAAAATGATCACACATGTATGCAATATAGACAACAATAGAGAGCCTGTCGGCATCCCCAATACCTTCTGAATATCATTGTGTATTTCTCGTTCTATCAGGGTTGCCGAGCCCTGTGGTAGCAAGGGCCAAGCTCTACCGAGCTCTGCAGTGCCTGGCGCCAAGCTCGAGATAGGGCCAGGGCCGTGACAGAAAGGTGGCTGTAACAAGGGTAGTACCCTTGCTAGCCTATCTACAAACATTGACCGCTGTACCTTCGTCGTCAGGATTTGAGAATCTAGGTAGCTGACATGTCCCTGACTAAGTGGGGAACGCTAGCGCGGAAGACTTTTCACACACGCACAGTTCTACAATTGTGTATTTCTCGTTCTATCAGGTTATGAGCCCGGACTTGCGCTATATTCAACAACCTCACCGTTACCGCGTTACAAGCGCCAAGTTACCCCTGAATATCGAACCTGTCGTACAACCACACACCTACTGATTGAAGATGTCAACAATTATAGTTCCAACAGAATACTACACCTCGAAAGCCGGAAGGGTCGCTATTTTCAATGGCGAAAACTACGCTGAATTTTCAGCTACAGGCATGTCGGCTTTAGCTATTGCAGAAGCCTGGGGATTTGTGTCGGGGAGCGAAGACCCGAATACCAGAGCGGCTGACGCTATGAAAAGAAAGACAGAAGGACTGAAAATCATCTACAACTCTGTGAAAACGACATACAAATACGAGCTGACTCCCTTCTTCAACAATTACGACTTACGTGGCATGTGAAAAAAGCTTAAAACGCTTGATCGAGCTAAGAACTCTCTATACATGTATCGATTTCGGAAATCTTTCCGAGAGCTAATTTTTGACCCTACAAAGCAAACTGTAAGCCAATACGCCGATTGTCTGAACGAGTTTAAAGTTTCGTTAAAAAACTCCGAAAACCTTTTAACAAACCAAGACGTACTGGAACAACTGCTGGAAGAACTACCAAAAGATCAAATGTGGCAAAACTTACGCATTTACTGTGTCAAAAACAAATACGACCTGATTCAGTGCATTACGTTTCTACAATCTATAGAATCTATGAGCGGAACTCGGATCGTTACTTCTACAACCGCTTTGGCCGCCAATAAGTCTATTGACTCTGCCGCTGTCACGGCCCTGACTTCTTAGACGGAGCTCAGCACCGGACACCCCAGAGCTCGGACGGAGCTCAGCACCGGACATCCTAAAGCTCGCTTATACTGGCCTCCGGCCAGCTTCCTGTATATAGAGCGCTGCTTTCCTTCCCTTCTTCTGTCTGTAGCTTGTTCTCTTAGTTATAGCAATTGATAGTTGTTCACACTTTTGAGTCCTTCCACCTGGATCTACGGATCGAGATCCCTGTTCAGCTTGAGTTGTTACATTAGAACAAGCTCACCAAACTTTCCGGGGACGAAGCTTAATAATATCCCTTCCTTTTGTATTGAATCAGAACCGTGAAGAACATTCCACGACGCCACAAACGAAGTCTGTGAAGATATAGGCCAAAAAACCGAGCCTGTATACACCACCAATCCTAACTCCTAGCACACACTGGTTGAGCCTGCTCCTCCTTTAATTAGTCGAGTCGAGCTACTATTACTACTCTTTTTTTCAATTTTTTCGGATTCCACTCTACAACAAAATGCCTACTACAACCACAAAGAAGAAGTTTTCCGGAAAAGGACAAAAAACGCTTTTCAGACCCCCTTCGACAGAAAGTACGCCTATAGTTCAGCTGGGTGACCGGACTACCCCAGAAACAAGTCAAACACAGGCGTCAGCCGGCAAGGAGCCTGGAATAGATATCCGAGATCAATTGAACAAACAAGTGGCGAATGCTTTCGGAGCTCCGGTTCAATTTTCAAACAGTCAATTTCGAGTTTTGCTAGCACAGCTAGTAGTTGCAAAATCAAGCCGTCTTATCTCTTCGGTGGAAAAACCGGTGACTTTTCGGCCACTTCGGAACACAGAAAGAAATAACCCAGACGAATCATTATTAAACAGCTCTTCTTCTGATAGCAACTATAAGTCGAAGTTTTATAGACGGCACATGTTTCGGCCATACTCAAAAAAGCTTTCTCCGAAGCACCGAAATCCGGATTTCTTAAACGACGGCATTTCACCTACTTACGTTGCTTAAAAGTCTTTATTACGGAGTAAACTTAGAGCAAATGCAGACTGGTGGCTTACTGAACAGGACCGGATTGATTACGTATTTAGCTGTACTACAAGAAAAGCACAACGCTACTTAAAGCCTCGGTACAATGAAAATAGCCTGGAACCCTGGCTTTCTGTCGACGCAATGCTGGCTTACTTGGACACGATTTTTCGGAACCAATTTGAGATTAAAGAAGCTGAAAACCAGTTCTATGCTCTGAAACAGCAAGCTATGCAGGATTTTAATGACTTCCACACCGAGTTTGCTCGTTTGGCTTCAGTAAAACGAATTCCTTTTTCGTCCTAAAGAAGCCACTTGTGGAGAAAGCTGAATAAAGAATTCCAGAACCGACTTTTAGCTACACACCATTAACACCCTAAGTACCAAGAACTAGTGCGTGAGTGCTAGCGGCTAAGTACTAATCTGCAAAAGTTTTACCGACAATTTTCAATTACGCTAACTCGCCAAGCTAGGCCAAATGCCTTTCTAGTGCCTAAGCCACGTCAAAGACTTCTTACAGCTCCGAAAGCTTTTCGAACTTTTTCGCCGGCACTACAACGTATTACTCCAAGCTCAGCTACAAGCCGTGACAGCACTCCAAGCCCGGCACGTAGCCCAGCTTTTAGCACTTGCTTTAAATGTAGTGAAATAAGGCATTTCGCAAGCTTTTGCACAAGTTCTCGAGCAACATTCAAGATTCAAGAAATTAAACAAAAAAACGCTTCAGGTAACGAAGCACAAGATAAAGCCGACACGGAAAAGTCGGAAAACGAACAGCCCTAAGCTAAAGCTCCGTTTTTAGGGCTTACTGTCAGGTGCCAGGATGTCACGTGCAAAAGGGGCAAGGAGCGGCTCGGTAAGAGCCATGATGCTGGGCACACATGGGCACGTGGGCAGCCGCCAGGGGTACGGAGGGTATAAGTAGGGGACTCGGGACGTAGTAGAGAGGGTAGAGATTAGTCTTGTATCAGAATTGCAGTTGACTTGTGCCACACTACTCCAGCACCTTACACTTACGTATTCGATCTTTAACAGATTAATTTAAGTTTACTAATAGCCGGCAATTCTTTTACTGTAGCATACACTTTCTACAAAAACGGAATTGCAGTACAAGCCAGAGCTTTAAGTAATACTGAAGCTAGTAGTTATATTTTTATTGATACTCGTTTTGCATTAAACTTTTGCCGCACTTTCGAGTTGAAACTTAGATTGCTTCTTTATTCTATTTATCCAAAAAGATATAATAAGGAAAAAGGATCCTTTATCTCTCAGTATCTTTTGTTCAATATTGAAATTGATAGTCGCCGGATTTACAACTTTCCTTTACTTATTATAGAGCTAAGCTTTTATAATATAATTCTCGGACGCAATTTTTTTGATTATTTTCGAATTTTAATTAATGTTCACTATCGACGACTACAGTAGCCCCAGGAGTTTCTACTGGCATATACTTATTTAAGGACTATAGCTACTTACTCACGAGACAACATTCGGCCTCAGAAAATTCAAGTAGAATACTAGCAGAACATGCTACGCCGAAACAAAGCAATCGCCAAGAACGACAAAAAGCGCTAGGACGGTATTCAGATCAAGGCTTTAACAGTAAGTCTAGCTCAGGCTTTGCCAGCAAAAAACCGTTTGCTTAACCAGCCAGCCGTTCCGCTAGCCGTTCAGCAAGCTACTCAGCTAGCTATTCAGCCAGACAGCTAACAGTTTGCGCTGAAAAAGTCAAGTTTTGTCACAACTAGCCAGAACCACAGCCGAGCTAGCGCTTGCAAGCCAACCTGGGCCCGGAAAACCAGCAGAAACTTGAAGCTTATAGCTAAAAAACTTTCACGCTTTTACGACTACTAGCCGAAAGTCAAGCCGGAACTTTAGCTAAGAAGCTTCGCTAAAGCAAAAGAAAGTAGCTAGCCTGGCCGGCGTGTACACTTAGATATCAAAATGATCTCTAGTAATAAGTTTATGCTAAACGCTCGACAGCAAAGAATTGAGTTATTTTCAATTACTTTAGACGGCTTAAACCGGATAATTGAAAATCGAAAGCAAGAACAGCAGCTTGTTAAGCCAAAAGAATTCCTGGAAAACAAAGTCTCGAATACTTACTACAGTCGCTTAGCCTTTTTTTCAAAGCAAGAATCAAATACTCTAGCTTTACACCGAAGCATCGACTACAAGATTAAGCTTACAGAAGACAACACTTTAAAGTTTTGCTATTTAAACAAGCACTTAATTGAGAAACTTGAGACTATGCGAGACTACTTGACAGCCAATTTGAAAAAAGGATTTGTTGTTACTAGCAAAGCTCTTTTTGCGTTACTTGTTCTGTTTGCACAGAAGCTGAACGGCTCACTTCGTTTTTGTGTCGACTACCGAAAGCTGAACGCATTAACTAAAAAAAACCGGTACCCGTTGCTATTAATCGACGAAACGTTAGCTAAGCTAAACAAAGCCAAAATCTTCACAAAGCTAAACATTCGTCAAGCTTTTTACAAAATCCGGATTTCTTCTGAATCGAAAAAGCTTACAACGTTTCGCACTCGCTATAGTTTATTCCAGTACAAAGTTTTGCTTTTTGGCTTTACGAACGAGCCGGCTACTTTTCAGAGTTATATCAACAATACTTTCCGGGATTTGTTAGATGTAATTTGCACAGCATATCTTAACGACATTTTGATTTACTCTGAAAACGAGCTACAGTATGAAACACACGTTAAGCAAGTAATCGATCGATTGCAAGCTGCAAGCTTACAAGCCGACATCAAAAAGTGTGAATTTAGTGTCAAGCGAACAAAGTACTTAGGCTTTATTATTTCGACTGACGGCATTTAAGTAAATCCAAACAAAATACAAGTGATCAAAAACTGAAAACCTTTTAAAACAGTCAAAAAAGTTCAATCTTTTCTAGGATTTTGCAATTTCTACAGAAGATTCATTCGAAGTTACAGCTAGATTGCAGCACCGTTGACTTAGTTGACTCGTGCTGATTATGAGTTTGTTTTTAACAGCAAGTACATTCAAGCATTCGACAAACTTAGAGCTATGCTGATAAGCGCTCCTTTGTTAGCTTACTACGATTTAAACAGCCAGTATATGCTTGAAACGAATGCTTCTGTAACAAATAGAGGGCAGCAGGAGGGATTGCAATATAACAGATAAAATATGTGACTAGCGATGTCGTTGCAATAGTGATGAATTGATATTAGAAGTATGCTTGTAAGTCTAACATGGAAGGAAAAACTCAAGCTTGCCTTGTTCAGAAAGCTCTAGCTGTTCCTTATATCTTTCACTGTGCTGTAGCTATGAGCCTGTGGCTGCTGTAGCTGTTGTAGCTGGAAGCCTGTGGCTGCTGGAGCTGTTGTAGCTGGAAGCCTGTGGCTGCTGTAGCTGTAAGCCCGTGGCTGGCCATGGGCGGAGCGTGCCGCTTGCAGCCCTGAAAGTCCTACAGCTGAAAACCCTTCGGCTGACTGTTACAGCTTCTGACACAATAGTAGCAGCTGTGTTTTCCTAGAAAAGACTTGACGGCGAGTGGCATCCTGTAAAGTATTTCTTTAAAACGATGGCTTCTGCAAAAACTAATTACTCAATCCACGACAAAAAAATGCTAGCTATTGTCAAAGCTTTGCAGTATTGGCGTGCCGAGCTCGAAAGCACTAAAGATCATATCGACATAATTACGAACTACAAAACCTTAGAATACTTCATGTCTAGCAAGCTGTTTTCAGCCAAACAAGCTCGCTAAGCTAAAATTCTTTCTCGATACTATTTTAAAATATCTTACAAGCCAGGCAAGCACAACAAAGCTGACTCTTTAACACGACAAACCAAACCAAAAGCTTGGACTAAGCAAAGCGAAATAATCGGAGTCAGACTTTTTTATTTCCAGTACAGCTTGACCCCCAGATTTTGCAGGAGCTCGAAGTAAACCGTATAGCCTTGTTTTTGTCGCCAATAAAAAAACAGCTGGACTTGATCGACAAGATTCTTCAGGCTAACCGGACTGCTCTAGACTTAGACTATGCCCGAAAGCTAAGTCAAGAAAGCAAAAGAAGCTATAGTCTAGAAAACGGATTGCTAAAAAAAAAAAGCCGGCTTGTAATAGCGGAATCAGTCCGTACAGCTTTGATTACAGCATTACATTGTAGTTTAGCGACAGCTCACCCAGGCTAAAGCAAGACAAAGAAGCTGATCAAAGAACGGTACTACTGGCTCGGAATAAACGACGATATTGAGCGTTTCGTCAGCAATTGCTATGCTTGCCGTAAAGCTAAAGTTCCTAAAAACAGAACCCCAGGACTTCTACACTCACTGCCAATACCGGACCGTCTTTGGCAGCACATATCAGTAGATTTCAAAAATATGCTTCTCGACAAAAAAAGCATAAACATAGTATGTGTGTTTATAGACAAGCTTGACAAGCGCCCTATTTCGATTTCTTGCAAAAAAACGGTCGACGCTAGAACTATAGCTCAGCTGTATTTAGTGCACGTTCACAAATACTACGGCCCAGCTACTACTATTGTATCGGATCGAGGACCTCAGTTTGTTTTCGCGTTCTAGGACGAATTCTGCCGGCTACTAAGCACTAAACTCAAGCTCTTTACAGCATACTACTCTCAGACGGACGGCCAAACTGAAAACGCCAACCAGTGGATCGACCAGCGCCTTCGCTCTTTTGCTAATGCTTTTCAAGACAACTGGTCTACTTTGATTTATGCAGTAGATTACGCGGCAGCTACATTGCCACACTACTCTACAAAACTGTCTTTTTTTATAGTCGAGCTAAAGTATCAGTCTCGAATAAATATAGACTGGGTCCGTTCTAAAGACTCTGTCCCGGTTTCACAGCACATTAAAGAAGCCCGGAAAGATGCTCAAGCCTGTATTGAAAGAATCCATAAAGCCTGGAATAGGCCAAGGCTGGAATAGCCAAAGCCCAAAAGCAACAAGCAATACAAGCCAACAAGCACCGACGGCCAGTCGACTTCAAGGTCAAAGACAAAGTATAGGTTTCGACAAAAAACTAGACTAGTAAACGGCCAAGCCGAAAACTAAGCTACCAGAATGAAGGCTCATATAAAATCACTAAGCAAGTAGGTCACTTATATCGCTTGAAGCTTCCAGAAAGCAATCAGCTCCATAACGTTTTTGCACCGGAACTTTTGCGGAAAACCCCTGGTGACCCGCTACCAGGCCAGCATTAAAAGCCCCCAGTGCCTGTAGTTTACAATCAACAGCCGGAGTAGGAAATCGAGCAGGTTTTGCAAAGCCGGAAATACCGCCGAAAGCTTCAATATCAAGTCAAGTGGATAGGCGTAGACCATGACCCTGTATTCTACGACGCCGAAAGGTTTAAGGGAGCGCTATACAAGCTTAGAGCTTTCCACGACGAGTACTTTAGAGCTGAGAGTCCTCCGGTGAACTTGCAGTACTGGCTTGACTGTTATTTGCAGGGCAAAGAACCAGCTGATCGCTTAAATGATAATGGGTAAAACGGGCTACATAAGCTAAAAAATAGTGGATTTTTATTTTTATTTTTATTTTTGCTATAGCTTGAGGGCAAGCTATGCTGGAGGGGGGGGTAATGTCACGGCCCTGACTTTTTAGACGGAGCTCAGCACCGGACACCCCAGAGCTCGGACGGAGCTTAGCGCCGGACACCCTAGAGCTCGGACGGAGCTCAGCACCGGACATCCTAAAGCTCGCTTATACTGGCCTCCGGCCAGCTTCCTGTATATAGAGCGCTGCTTTCCTTCCCTTCTTCTGTCTGTAGCTTGTTCTCTTAGTTATAGCAATTGATAGTTGTTCACACCTTTGAGTCCTTCCACCTGGATCTACGGATCGAGATCCCTGTTCAGCTTGAGTTGTTACAGCCGCAGTAGTACAGGATACAAGAAGACGGAACAGAAAGGGACACTAAGGTCGAGGACGGGGAAGAGGTCATACAAGAGGGAAAGGTCGAGGATCAAGGTCAATTTCGAGAGCAGAAAGCTTTAACCGAGTCTTTAAAGAGCCTCGAAAAGCTGGCAGGAACGAGTGTCGAGCATGCTATTTACAAGGACACTTTATCAAGGACTGCCCTGAGCTGAAGCGGATACAAAGAGAGTTCAGCAGAAGAGAGGAAAAAGAAGAATTAGTGAACTTAGCTTTAGCTGAAACCGACAGTGTTGACTTTTACTATTTCTTTCAACTAGTGCAAGCAAGTGCTTTATTGTCAACTGAAAAGATGCCACTGTGGATATTAGACTTAGGGGCATCCAAGCACTTCAGCGGAGCTCTAAGCGATTTTACAGCTTTGAAAAGGTGGAATGAAACACGCAATTTGCGGACTGCAGATGGCCGAATCGTGGTCGCAGAAAGGTATGGATCAGTAACGGTCGATAACTTGCTTATTGACGACGTATAGTATGTTCCATCATTTAAATCGACTAGACTACTGTTTGTACGCCTACTTGCTGTCGCTGGGAATACTATTACTTTCGAAGGCAATGAAGCTATTTGCACAAAAAGATCTACCGTGATATTCAAGACAACGGCTTACAATGGACTATACATGGTCGGAGAGACTCCAGGTGCTCTAACTGTCACGTTAAGACCAAAAATAATAGATGTCGATCACTAACCAGATATCGAAGAAACAGCACCTGAACTGTGGCATCGACGCTTGGCTCACACTAATTACAGAGATGTCGACAGGCTTGCTAAAGCCAGCAAAGGAATAAAGCTAGGCAAAAGGATATCACTACTTAGCCGCTACTCCTGTGAAGCTTGCGACGCAAAAAAGCTAAAAGAAACGTTCAACCGCAAAACAGACAGCAGAATCAGTCAAATAGGCCGAAAGGTCCATGCTGACACAAGTGGCCGGAAAGGAATATTGTTCAGAAGATACAACTACTACTTAGTAGTTATCGACGACGCTAGTCGATTCGGATGGATAAGGCTTCTGAAAACACTTTAAACCACAGAAATCCTACTACACTTTAAAGAGATTTTCTCAAGAATTGAGCAGCATACAGGCTAAGAAGTAGCATGCTGCAGAGCAGATAACGGGAAAAAGGAGTTCGGTCTTTAATTTCAAAAGCATTTGGCGGATATAGGAACAGCATTTGAACTTTATCTACTATACAAACACTTATATAATAGAGTTGCGGAAAAGACAGTCAACGTTATAGACTCCAAGATGAGGTCAATACTATTTATGTCAAGCCTAGATCCGGAATACTGGTGCATTGCTGTCGAACATGCGATGTATGTTAAAAACAGAGTGCCGACTTCGGCTTTACTTTTTGATACGGAAAACAACTACCTAGTCAGCAAAGCAACAACGCTATATAAAGGGTACACTGGAAGGCTACTAGACTTGGCAAAATTAGTAGTGTTTAGATGCAGAGCCAGCCCGAAAATCCCTAAAGAGAAGTACTCTGGCAAAACTAGGCCGAGAGTGCTAGTTGACTATATATGTGTAGGAATGGAAAGAAGCAAAATCTATAAACTATTGAACTTCCACTCCAATAAAGTAATACTGACTGCTGACGCGGGTATTGATGAATATAGTTTCCTTTTTTCAGTTTACAAAGCAAAACTCCAGTCTATAGCGACTGCGGGAAACCAATTGGCAAAAAAGATCTTAGTGGGAACTGGAGATATGTCAATAGAAAGTAGTCAACTTTCAGCCGTGGAGGAGAGACTTACTGTAACGGTAGAGGAGAGACTCACTGGCATACACACCGTAGAAGGCACTGCTACGAAAAACAGTATACTTTATGCTAAGCTGCTTAGCATAAAGTATACTGTTTTTCGTAGCAGTGCCTTCTACGGTGTGTATGCCAGTGAGTCTCTCCTCTACCGTTACCAGCGTGAGAAAAAAAATCAAATTAAATTTGATTTGATTTGATTTGATTTGATTTGATTTGATTTGATTTGATTTGATTTGATTTGATTTGATTTGATTTGATTTGATTTGATTTGATTTGATTTGATTTGATTTGATTTGATTTGATTATTTTGAGGGTTGATTTGATTTGATTTGATTTAAAATTAAATTAAATCAGACTTAATGTAACAGTCAGCCGAAGGGTTTTCAGCTGTAGGACTTTCAGGGCTGCAAGCGGCACGCTCCGCCCATGGCCAGCCACGGGCTTACAGCTCCAGCAGCCACAGGCTCACAGCTACAACAGCTACAGCAGCCACAGGCTTCCAGCTACAACAGCTACAGCAGCCACAGGCTCACAGCTACAGCACAGTGAAAGATATAAGGAACAGCTAGAGCTTTCTGAACAAGGCAAGCTTGAGTTTTTCCTTCCATGTTAGACTTACAAGCATACTTCTAATATCAATTCATCACTATTGCAACGACATCGCTAGTCACATATTTTATCTGTTATATTGCAATCCCTCCTGCTGCCCTCTATTTGTTACACTATTGTAACTTGAAATCCTTTTATTCTTTTCAATTGTAATTTTATTGATATCGTATTATAGCTTTCGAAATAAGCTTTACGTTTCTTGATATTCTTTTAGCTAAGTTAGCTATTAAAAGCTTTGTTGCAAACGCTTCTGAATTATAAAAAACTACTGTTAGTATTACTCTTTGTAATACCTTCTTCGTATTAATGACTTGCAATAGCTTAAGTCGGTTACCCACGAAGCACGTAGCACCGCGATCTCAGCGCAGTGCTATATATGCTCGTTGTAAGTAGTTGACTTGTTTTTAATTGTTTTAAGTTACGTTCTACGAGCGAGAACTTAAATACATTCAGGTAGTGGCTTGTGCGTCGTAGAACGTTCATATAACTTTATACCAACAACTACTTATTCAAATAAAAAACGATTCAATATTGTAAGTTAAACGCTGCGCAACTGCAAGTTCAAAATTAAAGCTTGTAATTCTAAAAAAAAAAAAAAAAAAGAGTTGTTATAATTTATTTAGAACTCTATATTTGTTTTTTTGCAAGTTACTTTTAAGCTTCGAATACAAATAGTTTAAAGTATATAATACCGGCAAATATCTCATATACCACAAAAAAGTGCCCATATTTCTCATATACCACCACTTTTTTTGACGAATATCTCATATACCACCGTTTGTCTCTTGGCGCAAAACAGTGGTATTTCAGATACTTAATGACAAAACGATGGTATATGAGAAACACTAATATATCTCATATACCATCGTTTTATTGCTAAGTATTTTGAAGACCCATACATTGCGCCAAGAGACTAGAGCACCTGACGCACAACAAATATTCGTATTTTGTCGATTATCGTTCTTTTATAACATTATTATAGCTATGGCGCTCCACGTCGGTGATACTTTTTCTAATATTGCGTTAGCAAAAGAAGCTATAAAGGATTTTGTTGCGAATGCTTCTGAATCATGGAAAGCTACTCATTCCGATAAACAACGCTTCAATATTGTGTGCCGTACTGCAGATATTTGCAAATTTAAAATTAGAGCGGTTGATTCTAAGAAGAAAGGCGTAGTTATAACTCACTTGGAGCTTTATACTTGCTCTCCTGCAAATCATTTGACAGCTTCAAATACGAATAATTTGAAGTTCGTAATACTTCATCACCGAGCGTCGATTATTGACAATCCTGATATTACTGCTAAACAAATTCAGTCGAATGAACGCCTTTAATTTTTCAACAACATTTTATATTTCCAGGCGTACCGTGTTAAACAAGCTGTTTTAGAAGAGCTTTACGGCGATGAAACTGAATCTTTTGCGTTGCTTCCTGGTTATGTCGAAAGGTTCAAGCAAGCCGACGAAAACAATTACGCCGAACTTCAAACGCAAGCTGACGGTATATTCCAAGCAGCTTTTTTTGCTCCCGGCTCTCTTCGTATTGCTTCTGAATGTATTCGCCAGTTTTATGTTATTGATGGAACTTATACAAAGTCTCGATATCGTATAGTATTGATAATTTGTTGTGGAATCGACGCAAACGACAAGATTGTTCCTTTAGCTTGGAGATTAGTACTTGTTGAAAATCAACGCTAGTGGACGTGGTTTTTACATCACTTTAAGCTTGCTTTCCCTATTACTGTACAGAACCAGCATACTTTTGTTTCCGATCGCGAGAAAGGAATGGCAAACGCTGTTGCAGAGCTGTATCCTAACGCTATTCATTTTCACTGTTGTCAGCATATTGCCGATAACTTACAGCAAAGATTTGGCAATAAAGTAAAGCTATTGTTCTGGAGAATATGTGAAGCAAAAACGCCTCAGTTGTTTGAAGCCGAAATAGTAAAAATGAGAGAATTGAGTATTGACGCGTTCAATTACCTTTCTAATATCGACAATAAGCTCTGGACCAAAGCTTACTTGCAATATCCTCAATTTGGCCATAACACTTCGAATATTGTTGAGTCTTTGAATTCAGCTTGGAACAAATATCGCCAGATGCCTCCTTTTCAATTGTTAGATGGTATTTATCTTTTGACTTCAGAAATGTGGTTTAGAAGACGTACAGAAAGAAGCAAATCTGAAAGCCTTGCCGACGTGCCTATGGCCAAATTCAAAGATCGTTTTAAAGCTTCTCGTCGATATCGAGTTTATCCTTCGAATGAAGCTGTTGCGCAAGTTGAGGATCCTGAATCAGGTCGTAAGTGGATGGTAAACCTGAATGAAAAGCATTGTGATTGTACAGCTTTTTACCAGTTTCAATCGCTTTGTTTTCACGCAATCGCAGCTGCAAGGATTCTTCGTACTGACCCAGTTGATTATTTCGATAATTTATTTACAGCTGGCTTTTATCGCGATACCTATCAAGCTTTATTAGCACCAATATCGACAGTCGACCTACTTTGCGATAATTCAATCAAACCTTTTACAGTACAAAAGTCAATCAGCCGACTTCGAACTAAACGAATACGCAAAGGCACATGGAATAAAAAGCAAACCCGCTGTAGCAATTGCCTTGAATGGGGTCATAATCGTCGTCGTTGTACGAATCAGCCTGTTTCTAGCGGACGTCGACAAAGAGCTTGGGAATGGCTACAATCTGAAAATGAAGGAGAGAACGAAGAAGAGGAAGAGGAAGAAGGGAGTGAGAATGAAGAAGAGGCAGAGCGTCTTGATCGAGAATTGGGCATACAAATAGAGGACGTTGATCGACTTGATAGCAACGAGCTTTCAGACGTTGAGAGTGGAATAATTGTAGATCACTAATTTGTCGATATTGAATTGCTTTTACGGTACGCTACAAGGTCTGGAAAAGGATATGGATTACAAAGTTTAGAATAAAGGAGTTAAAAAGTTGAAAAAAATGACAATGATTTTAGGCTTACAGCGCTTGTATTACAGGCTTTATAGCGAGTGTTGACGAATATCTGATATACCATACTTTTTTTGACGAATATCTCATATACCACAAAAGTGGTATATGAGATATTCGTCAAAAAAAGTAGTGGTATATGAGAAATATGGGCACTTTTTTGTGGTATATGAGATATTTGCCGATATAATACTGTCACGGCGCTAGCGCGCTTACGGCTTTTATATAGCCTAATAGTCCGTAAAACACTTACATTAAAAATCACGCGAAACGTCACGTAATTAAAGCTTTTGTATATATACTGATGGTTTCGCTGTGTTCTTACCTTCCACGGGGTAAAAGGCACAGCTTATAGGCCGTGCTCTTGCTCTTGGTGGATATGGTAATTGTTGTTGTATTGAGTTCTACTCTACGTTCTAAGATAAAGGGGGTGTGATGGCGCGTGCGCCATCACGTGCCACGTGTGAGTCATACGACTGGCTTGGTCAATATATACCCACATATACTTCCTTTTCTGCTTCTATAGTTCTGTAGTTTTATTATTCTCGATTTTTACCCGTATTACTTTAAGCCGTTGCTTTTATTTTACGTGCTGTAACATACAACGTGTTTACAGCAAATGCTGAAAGCTTTCTTAAATACCATCAATTATTCGGTGGCTTTCTGAAATACCATTAAAAATTTAAAAGTGTTGGGAGCTTTCTCAAATACCATCAATTATTTGGTGGCTTTCTGAAATACCATCATTTGTGGTATATGAGAAAGCCTCCAAATTCAGTGATGGTATTTCAGATATTTATCGACTTTTTGATGGTATTTGAGATATTTGCCGATATATTAAACACTTTACAGGCTTGTAATCGTGTGTGTACAAGCTGGTTGCGCTGTATTTACAGGCTGGTCGCAGTGTGTTTTAGGGCTGGTCACGCTGTGCTTTAGGGCTGGTCACACTGTGTTTACAGGCTTGGTGGGGTACGCGTTGCGCTTAGTCAGAATTATTAACGTACCCCCTGGGGTACATGTATTGGGACCCTCAGCTACCTAGATCTCAAATCCTGACAAGTGCATCACAGTGTACGTAGGTTAACCAACACGTGCTTCTGTGATATTCGGTGAGCGTGATCCTCTTATTTCGGTCTGCGCGCACTTCAGCACGCATACCTTCGTATACTCTCTTCTTTTCTGACAACTTCTCTCTGCCAATTCCCGCTGGCGCTCAGCTTTTGGCTGTCGTGACTCATCAATACTCGATGCTCAGACTCGATCCGAAAATGCGGGAAATCCGCTTGATGAGATTAGTTGTCGGGACCGATTTCGATCCTGAAACCGGTCCAATCCGTTTTACCTTGAGCAAAGCCTCGCTCAATGATTCACCAACTTACCGGGCTTTATCCTACGTCTGGGGCAACTCGCAGGATACCAGGACTGCAAAAGTCGACGGCAAAGATCTCCAAATTTCCAGTAACTTGGACTCCGCTCTCCGCCATCTCTGCACTCAAATTAGTGATTATACTCTTTGGGTAGATGCTATCTGCATCAATCAAAAAGATAATGAGGAGAAAACTTGGCAAGTCGGGCTAATGCGTGATATTTACGCCCAGGCGGAGCTTGTGATTGCCTGGCTCGGCCCTGCCGCTGACGACAGCGAGGTCGCGATGGACTGTCTGCGGAAATTTGGGCACGAAGCCACCTCCATGGGACTTCAAGATTCCTTGCTGTTCTTCGAGCTGAATCCGGAAGAGCAGTCCGAAACACAATCTGCGAAATTAGCACGTTTGCCCAACTCTAGGCAAGCAGACCAACAAAGCTTTGAACAGCTCATGGCTTTAGAAAATGATATTTTGAGCCTCACTATGACTAGTGGCGAAAAGATTCCAATTCCAGAAGTCGCCATAGTTGCGTTGTTGAATCGTCCTTGGTTTCAACGCGCGTGGGTTCTTCAGGAGATTGTTGTGGCCGAGAGAGCATTCTTTGTCTGTGGAGAGGAGTGGATCTCTGTCGACGCCTTCAGAGCAGCCTATGTGCTTCTCTTTTTATACCAGGAGGAATTCCTACACAGAGAACCTAGGGTCTTCGACACCTGCGTCGATATGACACCCAATGTTATCTATCGTTTCCACAACGTTGTTAACAAGTTCATGCGCTATGCACACCCTTTTCTTACCATCAGAACAATCCGGCATTATCGTGGAGTGGGGCTTCTTTTTCTCCTCGAAAGGACGTCGCCGCTCGCAAACGGTCACTATTTGGATTGCTTGGATCCGAGAGACAGGGTTTACTCGCTACTCGGCCTTTTGCGCGAAGACCAATCCCTCGGAATACATCCCGATTACAATAAATCATGCAATTCGGTATACATAGAGGTAGCCGAAGCTCTCCTCAAGGTGCATGGACCTTTGTTATTGTCAATGGCCCAATTTCGCAGAGTTCAACAAGAGCTGCCTACTTGGGTCCCAGACTGGTCGATAAAATGCAAGGGTAACTCCTTACTCGGCAATTTGAATAACGACGGCCGTCCGCCATTTTCAGCGTCGAAGTTGACCAACTTCGTATATCAAGTGAGATGTGATCAGAAGGGGACGACGAAGCTTGTAGTCTCTGGAATCCAAGTCGATACGATCATGGAGACCATGTCCGAAAAAATTACAGAATCTTTTGTCAATTGCTTCTCGTCAGACCAAGGCCATGGAATCATCAACACTAAAGAGACTAGCAATCTCGACGAGAAGAGTCGAGCGACAACACAGCTCCTAAATTCAGTGTATAGGTTCTCTGAAATGGCAAAAGCGTACCCCTCAGCCTTTGGTCGAGAAGAAGCCGCTTGGAGGACCACAGTTGCCGACATTTTATTAGTCAGAACTCCGATATCCGAGAGGGTTCCGGACGTGGCATCGAACTGGATTAGAGCAGATGAAGATCCTAATCAAGCAAATTTTACCAGAGCCGCTTATCGAATGTATTTATCGGGCCCACCCACTAGCGAGCAACAGGTTCGTTATTTCAACAACGTGGCCGTCTCTCAGAAACTGTTTGCTGAAGACGGGCCATTTGGGCCCGCTGGGAAGTCTTTCAGGTCGCACTTCCAGAATTATAGACCTTTGGAAGAGAACTTGTCTAATCTTGTGAATGAAATGGCCGAAACATGCAGCGCCCTCATCCATTTGGTACTGCATGGCGCTCGATGGATGTGCGATGATGAGACATCAGCTACGATTGAATCCGGCGCGCAGACCGCACGCGACCTTCTTCAAGATGGTAAGGAAATGCTCTACTGGTGGCTTGAAACCTACATCGGTACTCTTGAACTCGAAGCCGACGTTCTGGACATGGTGGGGGAAGCAGAATCTCGATCCGCACTATATGCCCCCCAAATGGCCTCTAGATTAAATGGAAAGAGAATATTTGTCACGTCAAATGGCTATTTAGGACTAGGATCCGAGTATGTGGAGCCAGGTGATGTCGTTGTCATCATATTGGGTGCTAAGATGCCCTTCGTTCTCCGAAAAGCAGAAGGACAGACCTTCATGCTTATTGGCGAATCATATGTTCATGGCATTATGGATGGGGAAGTTATGAATGATCCGAAAGTATTGGACATTGAAATAATATAGGGTTCTTTTACAGGGATCTAGTGGTTGCTCAGGGCTAAGAATGACTATACGTAATAGGCCAAACCTGTGGTGGAGTGGCATGTTCCGGGTAGTATCTCAGGAAGTTGGGGTACTGGAGGTGCCCCCTTGGGATAAGAAGACTGGAAGATCCCCGTTAGGCAGGGCATCTTCCGGATTCTTGGATCTTATGCAGTGGAGCTGTCATTACTCTTTTGTTCTACACGCGAGGCAATAACATCTCTTTGGGGCTCACTACTCTGTCTACAACCCTTGTATTCGAATAATATTCGGATATATTTAAATTTCTTGAATATTTCTATCAACACTGGAGCGCGGTTCTTCCAGATGGTATCTTCCTACTTCTATACAAGACGACATTAAACCCTCGTGGACTTCACCGACTATAATCCCTTTACCCAAATCTCTAATATTAAATTTAGACCTTACTCCTCCTCATTAGGTCTCCCCGCCGTTCCTTCTGCTAGACCAGGTGGTGGAGGAGCTTTCGGATGCGAGCTAGTATTCTACTTTCTCAAAACTTCTAACTGACATCCCTGCGAGGCGAAAGGCCCGTAGTACAACTGAATATTCGACTAAATCGTAGATATCTGTGGGAACACAAGGGTTGGAGTTATTACTTATACTTTAACCCGAGGGCACGCACGCATGTGTTTCATGCGCAATGCTCGTTGAGGTTGGTGGATAAGTCTTGATTGTTGGTTGATTCTTGATTGTTCTAAGCTCTTGTTCTAAGGGGTTAAGTAGGATCGAGGTCCCACGTTTCAGGTGCTAGTCACATGATCATAACTATATATAAATGGCTACTAACAAACAGTAAATTATCGGAAATTAACTACGTGACAGCCAGAAACCAAAGGGCCATGAATTGACTACGTGGCAGCCAGGAACCAAATGGCCATGAATTAGCTACGTGATAGCCATATTGATTCAGGAAGTTCACAAGATATGCAATGAACGATTGATTGATCTCTGAAGATTTCTACATACAGGAAGCAAGCTCTTCTTATATGCAAGAGGAGTGCGTAAGTCATTACGAATGATGACGACTCAGCCCTTAGGGGCCACGTAAAGAGAGTGAGTGGCAAACTATAGTTCCTGATTCGACAAGCCAAAAACCAAAAAGCTATAAATTAACTACGTGACAATACACAGCCAGGAACCATAAACCAATTAGTATTAGTAATATATTAATAATAGCTTGGCAACCCATTGGGTTGGCCGCAGCGTATCTAAAAGACGCATGAGGGACGCTGATGAAGTTCTACTTTTGATGCTCCTCGTAGCCAGGGCAATTCCGGGGACGAATTTTGTATATCGGGTAAATTTGCGTTGTGCTTTATGTTAGGAAACAAATATTAATAGTGAATAGGCTTCCTTCCGGAGGGGCTTAATCCCAACCAACACTCCAGCTTTTTGGCACAAACTGGATCTTATCAAACTCTGCAAGAGACGACGGAAATTCACAACACGATGACCAATCTTGAAACTGAATATTTCTGTGGTTCGGCTATGGTTTTGAATCCAGTAGACGGAGTTTTAGATTGGGACATCACAAACGCGTGACATCTTGGATTGTCACGGCCCTGACTTCTCGGACGGAGCTCAGCACCGGACATCCTAAAGCTCGCTTATACTGGCCTCCGGCCAGCTTCCTGTATATAGAGCGCTGCTTTCCTTCCCTTCTTCTGTCCGTAGCTTGTTCTCTTAGTTATAGCAATTGATAGTTATTCACACCTTTGAGTCCTTCCACCTGGATCTACGGATCGAGATCCCTGTTCAGCTTGAGTTGTTACATGGATAGGGCTCAGGCGCTATCACAAACGTATTACATATTTAGGGTGGTTTCATGAGGCTTAACGAATACCATTTTTGCTTTGATACCATTATCATTCAACTCAGCAACCTTCTCTCGAAGAGCGACTGTGTCACCAAGTTCGATCTCACCCCAAGTCTTGATCTCCGCCTCTGATGCATATCCAATGACGAATACCTGTCCTCTGAGGATTGTCCAACCAACTCGACTATCAATGAATGCACTGCCATGTATAAGTCGAGCTCAGTACGGTACATCTGATAGTATGAATCTTACAACCCCCCCCTGTGCCATATCATATAGGTCATCTGTGATGCCTTCTATTCTCATGTAACACTAGTGAGTGCTTAAATCTAGTGTTGTTGGTGTTGAGCATGATAGCTTGAATGCATATTGATTGACTAGCTAAAGCAAGGCTTTCAAGTACAGTAATGAGTGACTAGCGTGAATTGCCTGATTGATGAAAGAAAAGTACGTAGTATTCATCGA
Source organism: Bisporella sp. PMI_857 (assembly GCA_021307315.1). Taxonomy (NCBI): domain Eukaryota; kingdom Fungi; phylum Ascomycota; class Leotiomycetes; order Helotiales; family Helotiaceae; genus Bisporella; species Bisporella sp. PMI_857. Next base: position 847,652 of record JAJSPD010000011.1, on the reverse strand, counting down.
CAAATGTTGAATGTTGTTCGCAGAACCCACACCCCAAGAAAGTGTCGTGCATGTCAGCTAGACATCTCAATGCTAGCACTAATAAAATCAAGTAAACATTTCAAGCAAATGTTCAAGCAAACGCAGAAACGAAAGCACACCCAAGCACTCATAACGCTAGGTAAGCATACCCCTTACACTCCAAAGAAGATATCTCAACCTTCCGTCCACTGCTGAGTAATAACGCCACTGCAAGTGTTCAGGAAGAGCAGCCCATTGAAAGAGTCAACACACAGGTTATTAACGGTGTGGCGCACAAAAGTTCTTAAAAGAGTAGTTCCAGGCAACGCGTTGACGGCACTCCACTCCGCATTGCTCGGTGGAACTCCACTTCCGTTGCTCAGGGTACATCCGCCCATAGTCAATATTTCCCCGACGACCGGCTCATCGGGAGTAATAGTATCTGTCCATATGCAGGTCCCGGAACCCTGATTCTGGAACCGGTAGATATTTGTGCCATCGTCTTTAAAGAGTGTCCATTGCTGGAAGGGGCTTCCAACGCTACCTGCAGTATTAGCACTGGTAAATGCCGGAATCCTGATGAGGAAAGGGAAAATAAGAGGAAAATGAGAAGTTGGAGTATATGCTATGACTCCTCACACTTCATCACTTTCGAACAGAAGGTCGGGATTTCAGCATGGAAAATAAGTTTACCATGTTTGCAGGAGGAGCTGACTGCCTACGAGTGTGACGCATAGGTTAGGGCCAACTACAGCCGCGGGCTTTAAAGTAGCGGCGGTTGTGGTATGAAGTAGTGTGTACCCGGCAAGCAGGATTTGAAAGAGAGTTGATTTCCCAGTCATCTATACAACGGTGGTTAGCATAAGATTTTGGACGAGAAGTTCTAGGAGTATAATTACCTTCATTTTTGCAGGCTCCCACTGTGAAGGAAATAGTGTATAGCTTCAAGACGTATATTATTGTGGAACTTTAGCTTAGGTGTCTCAGGAAGATTATGTATACTCTGCGCTGTAGTAAGGTTAGGGCAAAACAGCGCTTGTAGATTCAGATAAGAGTACATACATCTTAGGGAAGAGAAGCAAATACTGCCCGGAGTAGAGTAGCTTGTCAAAGCCTTAGGAGCGTGTTGTGATTTAAGGTTGATAATAAAGTAGGTTAGCTAAAACTCTCGCAAGGTGAAGAGTTGACTCTGTGGTTTTGAACATTTGGAAAGGGAATTACTAGATACATATATAGTTGGTTCCTGGATAAAAAGGTATGATCTAATGATGGTTTGAAATAATTCCGTCTCACTGCATTAGCGTTCATTTTGAACTTAAGTCTTGCAATTATTCAATATGCCTCCGACTTATTGCATCAGCCGTTTATTCTTTTCAGCTCGTTTAATTTCTGGACGAAGAATGTCACGGCCCTGGCTTCTTTTCGAGGAGCTCGGCACCGGACACCCCAAAGCTCGGACGGAGCTCAGCACCGGACACCCAGAGCTCGCTTATACTGGCCTCCGGCCAGCTTCCTGTATATAGAGCGCTGCTTTCCTTTCCTTCTTCTGTCCGTAGCTTGTTCTTTTAGTCATAACAATTGATAGTTGTTCACACCTCTGAGTCCTTCCACCTGGATCTACGGATCGAGATCCCTGTTCAGCTTGAGTTGTTACAAAGAAGTTCGATATTAGCCAACAGAATATTGTTTCCATTTATCCACAATATTCTGTTATTATATAAATAGATATATTGCGACGAGGACTGATCCGTAAACTTGCATTTAATCTCACATCATCAATAAAACATATGTAATGGATTTTTCTGATTACTTTTGTGTTGGTATGTTACCCATGTCGGCACGTGATATATAGGGCATGCCCACACTTACTTCCATAATCGTAGAATAGAATCTTAGAATAATCAATCAAGGAACCATAATCACACCAGCAAGAGCGTAGTCAATAGCTACTACGTGTCAGGCGCCAGAACACGGGTAGAGTGACTAGTCTAGTACGTGCGGAATGATCTATTGTATCGATTCTAGTATGACGCATACAGGACACAAGTTCTCTCTACTGTACCATTCTTGTTCTTCGCTTCTCTTTATAGCCATCGGTACCCCGTCGGCTCCTTACGTGGCGTGTCGCATTGTGTGTAGCATGTGAGTAATCTCGGTAAAATTATATGTAATAAAATCTATGGGTGCGACATTTGTGGCTGCGCGTACCTTGCCGGAAAATTTCTTTTCTCGTGTCAGGTTCCGTACTGGTATATGTAGTAGGATAAGCTTTCTGACATGCACGTCGGATATTTACCTTTTTGGCCCGCTTAGACTGTGTAAAGCTTATCAACCCTGGCATCTGACATCTCGATACCTCCAAACAAAAAGTGGCCCGTGCACAACCAACAAAATTGTAACAACTCAAGGCGAACAGGGATCTTGATCCGTGGATCTCAGGTAGAGGGACTCAAAGGTATGAACGACTGTCAATTGTTATAACTAAGAGAACAAGCTACGGGTAGAAGAAGGGAAGGAGAGCAGTGCTTTATATACAGGAGGCTGGCCAGGGGCAAGTGTAAGCGAGGGCCTGTAGCATCGGTCGCCAAGCTCTGGGATGCCGAGCCCTGTGGTAGCAGGGCCAAGCTTGTCAGGATTTGAGAATCTAGGTAGCTGACATGTCCCTGACTAAGTGGGGAACGCTAGCGCGGAAGACTTTTCACACACGCACAGTTCTACAATTTTGTATGATCACACACATATAGACAACAATAGAGAGCCTGAACGGCATCCCCAATACCTTCTGAATATCATTGTGTATTTCTCGTTCTATCAGGTTATGAGCCCGGACTTGCGCTATATTCAACAACCTCACCGTTACCGCGTTACAAGCGCCAAGTTACCCCTGAATATCGAACCTGTCGTACAACCACACACCTACTGATTGAAGATGTCAACAATCATAGTTCCAACAGAATACTACACCTCGAAAGCCGGAAGGGTCGCTATTTTCAATGGCGAAAACTACGCTGAATTTTCAGCTACAGGCATGTCGGCTCTAGCTATTGCAGGAGCCTGGGGATTTGTGTCGGGGAGCGAAGACCCGAATACCAGAGCGGCTGACGCTATGAAAAGAAAGACAGAAGGACTGAAAATCATCTACAACTCTGTGAAAACGACATACAAATACGAGCTGACTCCCTTCTTCAACAATTACGACTTACGTGGCATGTGGGAAAAGCTCAAAACGCTTGATCGAGCTAAGAACCCCCTACATATGTATCGACTTCGGAGATCTTTCCGAGAGCTAATTTTTGACCCTACAAAGCAAACCGTGGGCCAATACGCCGATTGTCTGAACGAGTTCAAAGTCTCGTTAGAAAACTCCGAAAACCCTCTGACAAACCAAGACGTGCTGGAACAACTGCTGGAAGGGCTGCCAAAGGATCAAATGTGGCAAAACCTACGCATTCACTGTGTCAAAGACAAATACGACCTGATTCAGTGCATCACGTTTCTACAATCTATGGAATCTATGAGCGGAACTCGGATCGTCACTTCAACAACCGCTTTGGCCGCCAATGAGTCTATTGACTCTGCCGCAGCAGTACAGGATACAAGAGGACGGAACAGAGGCGGATACAAAGGTCGAGGACGTGGAAAAGGTCACACAAGTGGGAGAGATCACACAAGGGGGAGAGGTCGAGGATCAAGGTCAGCTTCGAGAGCAGAGAGCTCTAACCGAGTCTCTAAAGAGCCTCGAAAAGCTGGCAGGAACGAGTGTCGAGCATGCTATTCACAAGGACACTTTATCAAGGACTGCCCTGAGCTGAAGCGGATACAAAGAGAGTTCAGCAGAAAAGAGGAAAAGGAAGAATCAGTGAACTTAGCTTTAGCTGAAACCGACAGTGTTGACCTTTACTATTCCCCTCAACTAGTGCAAGCAAGTGCTTTATTGTCAACTGAAGAGATGCCACTGTGGATATTAGACTCAGGGGCATCCAGGCACTTCAGCGGAGCCCTGAGCGATTTTACAGCTTTGAAAAGGTGGAATGAAACACGCAACTTGCGGACTGCAGATAGCCGAATCGTGGTCGCAGAAGGGTATGGATCAGTAACGGTCGATAACTTGCTTATTGACGACGTATGGTATGTTCCATCATTCAAATCGACTAGACTACTGTCTGTACGCCTACTTGCTGTCGCTGGGAATACTATCACTTTCGAAGGCAATGAAGCTATTTGCACAAAAGGATCTACCGTGATATTCAAAACAACAGCTTACAATGGACTATACATGGTCGGAGAGACTCCAGGTGCTCTAACTGTCACGTCAAAACCAAAAATAACGGATGTCGATCACCAACCAGATATCGAAGAAACAGCACCTGAACTGTGGCATCGACGCTTGGCTCACACCAATTACAGAGATGTCGACAGGCTTGCTAAAGCCAGCAAAGGAATGAAGCTAGGCAAAAGGATATCACCACCTGGCCGCTACTCCTGTGAAGCTTGCGACGCAGGAAAGCTAAAAGAAACGTTCAACCGCAAAACAGACAGCAGAATCAGTCAAATAGGCCGAAAGGTCCATGCTGACACAAGTGGCCGGAAAGGAATATCGTTCAGAGGATACAACTACTACTTAGTAGTCATCGACGACGCCAGTCGATTCGGATGGATAAGGCTTTTGAAAACACTTCAAACCACAGAAATCCTACCACACCTCAAAGGAATTTTCTCAAGAATTGAGCAGCATACAGGCCAAGGAGTAGCATGCTGCAGAGCAGATAACGGGAAGGGGGAGTTCGGTCCTCAATTTCAAAGGCACCTGGCAGATATGGGAACAGCATTTGAACCTTGTCCACCATACAAACACTCATATAATGGAGTTGCGGAAAAGACAGTCAACGTTACAGACTCCAAAATGAGGTCAATACTATTTATGTCAAGCCTAGATCCGGAATACTGGTGCATTGCTGTCGAACATGCGATGTATGTTAGAAACAGAGTGCCGACTTCGGCTTTACCTTTTGATACGGAAAACAACCACCCAGTCAGCAAAGCAACAACGCCATATGAAGGGTACACTGGAAGGCTACCAGACTTGGCAAAATTAGTAGTGTTTGGATGCAGAGCCAGCCCGAAAATCCCTAAAGAGAAGTACCCTGGCAAGACTAGGCCGAGAGTGCTAGTTGACCACATATGTGTAGGAATGGAAGGAAGCAAAATCTATAAGCTATTGAACCTCCACTCCAATAAAGTAATACTGACTGCTGACGCGGGTATTGATGAATATAGTTTCCCTTTTTCAGCCTACAAGGCAAAACTCCAGTCTATAGCGACTGCGGGAAACCAATTGGCAAAGGAAATCTCAGTGGGAACTGGAGATATGTCAATAGAAAGTAGTCAACTTTCAGCCGTGGAGGAGAGACCTACTGTAACGGTAGAGGAGAGACCCACTGGCATACACACCGTAGAAGGCACTGCTACGAAGAACAGCATACCTCATGCTGAGCATACTTATGCTAAGCTCACTAGGTCTGGGAGGTGGCCCTATGTATATAACGATACAATCGTTCAAAGTATTACGGCCTTCAAAGCCCTTCATCTGGAGGATGATGATACTGTATCGCTGGGTGCACCTACAGCTCCTTTTGAAGCAATTGAATTAGATGCGGCCATGCGGGAGGACGCTCCTGGCTGGCGCAAATCAATTCACGAGGAACTCCAAGCACTTCTTGATATGAATACCTTTGATATAAGGAGGGGGAGAATACCGCAAGGTAGACAAGTGTTGCCTTGTCGTCTAGTATTGAAAAAGAAGTTTAATACGAGAGGAGAGATCATCAGACTCAAGTCGAGACTCTGTGTTAGAGGAGACAAGCAAAAACCGGGGATCGACTACTTTGAGACGTTTGCATCGGTAGTACGATACGACACCTTGCGATTCCTTCTAGCAAAGGTCGCGGAAGAGGATCTGGAACTAGAGCATATCGACGTCGACACAGCATTCTTGAATCCGGAGCTGAAAGAAGAGATCTATATGCAGATACCTCAGTTCTTGGAAGAACTAGTCCCTGAACTGAAAGGACTAACCGACGCCTACATTAAGCTGAACAAAGCTCTCTACGGATTGAAGCAAGCGCCGAGAGAATGGTTCAAGCTGGTCAAAAAGTTTTTCGAGAGCTTAGGACTGAAAAGCTCAAAAGCAGACCCAAACCTGTTCACGGGCAGAGGGGTCTATATCCTTCTATTTGTTGATGACATGCTAATTGCTTGTACTCGCCAGCAAGTCGAAGTAATCAAAAGGAAGATCTTGACGCAATGGAAATGCAAAGATCTGGGTCCTGCTGAACTATTTGTCGGATTTCAAATTGAACGCAACAGGCCGAATAGAACCTTGAAGATCCATCAAACCTTCTATATCACCAAGCTTCTCGAACGCCTGGGAATGAGCAAATGCAACCCAAATAAACTGCCTTTGCCTGCCGGAACAGTAATGCAACCAGATGATGATCTACTGTCGGAACAAGACGCTACAGTGTATAGGCAAATAGCAGGATCAGCGATATACTTGTCTGGGTGTACTAGAATCGACATTTCAGAGGCTGCCAGGCAACTATCGAAGTACATGGCCAAGCCAGGAGTTTCTCATTTCAGGCATACCAAGCATTTGCTACGCTACCTGAATAGCTGTAGATCAGCCGGAATTGTCTACGGGGACGACCTGAACCCTTTAGCACCGTCACAATACAGGGTTTACACTGATTCGACATGGGGTACTGAACACGACAGGAAGTCAGTCCAAGGAATGGCAGTGGTACGGAATGGGGGAGCCTGTTCCTGGTTCTCGAATAGGCAAAAGTCAATAGCTCTGAGCTCTATGGAGGCCGAGATTATGGCCGCGTCGGAAGGAGCCAAAGAAGTACTATGGCTGAACAAGCTGAGGGATGACCTGAACGAAAATCAACCTTTTGTTCCTACGCTATACTGCGACAACCAAGGTGCAGTGACGCTATTACACGACACTAAATTCCACCGGAAAGCGAAGCACATAGAGATCAGATACTTATTTATTAGAGAGGAACTGGTTCAGAAAAGAAAGCTGGTAATACAGCACATTGAAGGAGCCAAACAGCCAGCCGACATATTAACTAAGCAGCTGCCTGTCGAAGCATATGAAAGGCACAAAAGAGTCCTGGGAATGCGAGCATAGAACTGGTTAGAGGGTACTCTTGTACTGCAATATGGAAGGTCATAGCCCATAGAGTGCTGAACTCCACAGGAGACGTAGGCACTACAATACGTACGCAGGTGCTATTGTTGCAGGAGTTAATGAGGCCTGAATCAACAGCCTATTCTATTCTATTCAGGAGAGCTACAGGTGAAGCAAGGAGACCTGTCACCTAGGGGGAGTGTCAGGATTTGAGAATCTAGGTAGCTGACATGTCCCTGACTAAGTGGGGAACGCTAGCGCGGAAGACTTTTCACACACGCACAGTTCTACAATTTTGTATGATCACACACATATAGACAACAATAGAGAGCCTGAACGGCATCCCCAATACCTTCTGAATATCATTGTGTATTTCTCGTTCTATCAAAGCTCTACCGAGCTCTGCAGTGTCTGGCGCCAAGCTCGAGATAGGGCCAGGGCCGTGACAAAAATCGGCTAGCCCCTTTCTTGGGGAATGCTTCTGTGTGGCAAGCTTCCGGCTTTTCACTTCCGGCTTTCACTTCACCTCTCTTTGCGCTCTACAATATACACACACACACACAATTTATTAACGCCCGGCGGCTAACCCGATAGGGCAACTATTGCTAATATACAAGTACATTTCTTAAAGTGAATTCCTAACTCCTTGAGCCCTTACATCACCTGTTTCTGGCTTCTGGCTTCTCTCTTCTGACGTATCTCTATAGGTTCTCGTGGGTTAGTAAATGTTAGCAGGCTAGCTTGAAGGATATTCTCCAAGTGTTCAGCGTCCTATCCTCAGCAGCTGAAGCGGTGCCTCCTGTCTATGGCACAAAGTGGTTAGTGCTGGGCGGCTGAAAAGTAGCTAATGGGTGGGGGGGGGGGGGGAGCTAATTTTGTTGGCTGTTTTCTTGCCACGGGTCAGTATTAAGCCGGCTGGTGGCTATCGCAAATCGTATCGCCGCTCGAACTGCTCTTATATCTGGAGTCCAGTTCTTGTCATCCGATGGTGATTTTCCTCCCAGGTAGAATGAAATGTTGCTTCTGTGAGTTTCTGTACGCTGAAGCATCTCTGTTCGGTGAGTAGTCTATCTTCGGCATCGAAAAAAGAAGTGTTCCACTGTTTCTCTTGCTTCTTCGCAGGCGCACTGATCTGATGGTGCAGCTTTGATGAAAAATAGATACAAGTTCAATCTCGCTATTCCTGTCTTTAGCTAAGCAAGCACACTCGCTTCTTTCTGTATTAGCTAGTCGTACAACTCTCGAGTATATTTGCCCGGTAATGCTATGTCTACTTTTTCGATAGTTTTCCTGCCTTCTCTGGTAAACTTCCAGTAGTGCCTCGTTCGGCGCGCGCTATGTTGAGCATTGTTGATCACTCTGGAGAGTGGTGTCTGTAGTTCTGCGCTCTGCCGTGTAGCTTTTTTAGCTTTCTTTTTGGCACATGTCCAGAGTTCCTCATTTTCGTCCGTTGACAGCCACACTACAGTGATTTTGTTGCATTTTCTCTTGAGTTTGTTGATCGATTCGTAAATGCTGCAAATCTGTTCCTGGCCCGACTGTTAGCGTGGATTTCTCAGCGTAAAGACGGCTGCTTTATTTCTGGTCCACAGCGTAATACTGCAGTATTTGCGCCGCGGTAATTGCTGGAGAGCGTGGGCCATTGCCGCTAGTTCTGCAACGTATGGGTTCTGCTCTATTTTTGGGCCTTCTTACCTTCCACGGGGCAACGGGCATAGCTCTGTGGGCCACGCTCTTGCTCTTGATGGATATGGTAATTGTTGTTGTATTAGGTTCTACTCTAGATTCTACAAAATGGGGGTTTTGCGGACCACGCGACCCTGATGAGTCATACGGGTCCGTAAACCCATACTACCTACAGAAATGTTTCTCTTTTGTTCTAGCTTTTCGTGCGTTATATTAGGCCTTATTTCTACAGTACTCTCTAGAGAGGATACTAGGTACTCTTTCGAGTCGGGGATGCGACCGGATAACATAACTGGCCTTAATCAATATTACGTTCAGACTGGCTCGCAAGTCTGATGCCCCTGCTGTATCCTTCTATCGAAAGGCTAAATTTCATCATTATACAAATTTGACACTTGGTGGTTCTTAGATACTTCAATGGAACTCTCACATTCACTTCAAATATTCTGGATCCGAGCCAAAACAACAAACAAATGGGTTATAGAACCCCTGGGACATCCGGATGCAGCTTAAAAATAAACAGCACAGTCGAAACTTCGGTTAATGCACTTGGAGCAGTTACTATGCATCCGGACTTTCCACTAGAACTCCAAATTTGGAGCAGGGCGGATGGTGAAAGTTTTCTGAACTCTACCAAAGCGGATCCCGAAGAGAGAGTGTTGGTATGGTCCTGAGTCAATGGGGGAGTGAATGGGGGAGTGAACAAAGGGGTGTGAATGGGAGGGTGAATGGAGGAGTGAACAAAGGACTCAGTCACATGACCACCTGTAGCATATAAGAGAACGCATTGTAGCAGTAGTAGCAATCAAGAACTTTTACCACATTCTACTCACCAGCAACCACGTATCAAGTACGCGGCGTTGCTACAAGTGGAGTGGTACCTCAGAGAGATTACAAGTTCTGGTATTTCTTCACGAATGCGTAAGTACCACTCCTATAAACATCCAGTCTTCATGTAAACACACGCCCGGAGCTAGGTGATGCCACTTCGCTCATTCGTTATATTCCCATGTTATTTAATCTCACGATTTCCTCGCGTTCTCAACACTACCGATCCTGATTTTTGGTGCTTGCGTGCCATGGATTCGATGGTTCGAGGGACAATAATGCCCTCTGGAATGTTTTCCTCAGAACCTTCTGTTGGTATAATGTCATGTGAACGTCCCATGACGCACAGGCCACCACCTGAATGTATTTAAGTTCTCGCTCGTAGAACGTAACTTAGAACAATGAAGAACAAGTCAACCACCTACAACGAGCATATATAGCACTGCGCTGAGATCGCGGTGCTACGTGCCCCGTGGGTAACCGACTTAAGCTATTGCAAGTCATCAATACGAAGAAGGTATCACAGAGAGTGATACCGACACCTTCCTTGTCCGGTGGATACTCTTTTTCCGCTGAACAGAAGGATAGTGCCTTACCATGGCCTCCCGAGCCGGCCTTCAACTTAACCAACGAGTGCCGCGACGGCAGAACAATCTTCGATATAGACGACTATCTTTACAGAGGATCGATGCGATTTCTCAATGATAGTCCCGCTGGTGGGCTACATCCATGCAGACTTCTCTGGAAAGATTGACCCATTACGGTCGGACCAATTGCTCTTGGGGCAGCCTCTGCCAAAGTGGAATGCGACATTGGGGTTTGGGAATAATACAATTTTGGAGAGCAAGGCCAGTCGGGCGGCATACTCCACACTGGCCAATTCATACTACACTTTTGGAATTGGGATGCTAGCTGTGCTCCATTATTTTGCTACCTAGCTGCCGCTAAAAAGGAATTGCAGCTACGGGGAGCGCCTTGTCGAGTGTTCGCAGTACCAGATATCTGAAAAATGTAATAATATGGAGAATGCTACTTGGGAATGAACATGCGCAGGGCTAGTGCCAAAGAATAGAGTACAGCGGTTCTATAAGTCTGTTTGTGAATAAGTCGTGGAGGAGTTGAATTTCTTGCCACGATAAAGCCCACAGAGGTATGTAACACAGAGCAGATGTTGCAACTTGCCATGAGCCCGTTAAAATGGAGCTTCAGGATATGATGCGAATGTGCTTGGTGAACTCTGCATTCACTCAATACTCTGTACTTACTTCAACAAATATAGCTTTGGAAACTGTAACGTGCTGGAGCAGTGTGGCACCAATCAACTCATATTGAACAAAGACTAATCTCTACCCTTTCTAATACGTCCCGAGTCCTCTACTTATACCCTCCGAACCCCTGGCGACTCCCTACGTGCCCATACATGCCAAGTCTCAGTGCCTTTACCGAGCGCCACTTCATTGCCACTCAGCACGTGACATCCTGGCACCTGACAGAAACCAGAGCAGTACTCGAGTCTTCCGGAAATTCTGTTCAGTTATGTGCTTCTGCTCATCAAAGTTCTCCTGTCGAGCCGGATCCTGTTGATTACATGACTCTATGCTTCAGATTACATGATTTTGTGTGCTGGGAAGACGATTTAAGCTTTTGGGGCCAAGGATCGACAGAACACAAGGATTTCTTGGCCAATTACAGCCTGAAACCTACTTCTACACAATCGAACATCCATGTTCTCCGCTATGGTATCAAAAGTCAACTCGACCGCAATAGGTCTATTTACGTTAGCCTAATTCCTTACGAAAGCCAATCCAACAAAACGAACTTTCAGCAACAAGACTGCCTCAATCGAACTCCTTGCTGTTGCTCCATTAGCCGCTATTGCTCCTGGAGACTTCCTCAGTCTCTTCCCAGGACGGCTCCGGTATACAGATCACAAACCAACGAGAGCTATCAGCGGGCCAGTCTCAAATCTTTTGGTTAGATTATTCGGAGGTGATGGAGAAGCTAAATAAGATAAAGGTAGCCAAGGCCAGCGAGGTAACAAACGTTTGTCTTGCGTAGGAAAGGGTGGATAAGGTAAAAGGAGACAAGTCCTTCTGCCAGTATTTGCAGGCCATGGTTATAGCCACGCGGCACATCAATCTATTTGATCAGCTTGTTCGTCCATCCTCGGGAGCAGGTATGCTGTCTGGATATGACGAAAGACTTGGGAATCCAAGGCATGGATGAATATCTTATAAGTGCAACGTACCGGACAGTGAAGTTTAGTGATTGGGAATAGTCATTATGTAACCTGATAATTAATAACAACTTGGCTTAATGACTAACGTCCATCCTTACGTAGCGAGAAACCCGCCGTACCGAGACAAAAATAACAAGTACTTTAACTTTGAGCAACTAAAACCCTATACACATATCAATATGTTCTATAAATTTATATATAAGTTATCTTCCGTGGCCACTACTAAACACCGTGAGCCGATACCACTAGAAAATTACGTTCGTGTCGTCGCCCTGGCGACTGATTTACGGGTAGTCTCATTTTATAATATAATAGACTTTCTCAAGAACAGCTCGATTATCTAGCTTTTATCTCTCCTGTTATATGCATAAAAGAGTCGCATTAAAGCTTCAAGGCCTTCTTATCAAAGCTGGAAGTTATTATCGGCTTTTGTGGTTACCGTAGCGTGCAATATCATGCTAGATCGCGCCACCCTGGTGGGAACCTCAAATCAAGCGGCCCCACATTGCACATGATTACCAGACCAAGTGACTGAATTTTCACTTATGTAATTATTGCAAGCATAAATTAGCGTCCCTCCACAGCCTCTGGATATATACACTCAAAGGTAAGTTGCATGACTAGAAAATCATTTTTAGCATAAATATGTGGAGAAAAAACTATTATACATGAGGTGTTCGCTGTAGAGCCACAGGTCAAGTACGGGCCCTTAGGCCAAGCTTTCGAAACAACTTGTGCCGTTTTGATGTTGAGGGAGGGTTTTTGCTACCAGGATGCGACGATCCTGTTGGCAGGTCGCCCGCACGCTCTTCTATTTTTGCTGGGGCCTTGTTCTCAACCACGGCATCCAAAGTACATAACTTGTCCCGCAAAGTCGCGGAATTAGCATGTTCAAGTCCGAAGACTTGCTCATACCCACGCAACGCTCTTGAAAACATAGTCCTGGCCTTCGCTAGATCAGCTTGACGTTCGAAGAGACGGCCTAGGTTCAAGATCGCGTTTAGCGCTGGGACATAAGTGGTGATATTATCTGGACCGATCGCGTTCTCGTAGCCTTGTAGCGCCCGCTGGTACATCTGCTCGGCCTCGACCAGCTTGCCCTGGTCGGCGTAGACGAGACCCAGGTCGTTGGCCGTAGCGAGCGTCGACGTGTGCTCTGGACCCAATGCCTTCTCGTAGCCATGCAGCGCCTGCTGGTACATCTGCTCGGCCTCGACTAGCTTGCCTTGGTTCCTGTAGAGGAGACCTACGTTGTTGACCGTAGAGAGCGTCGACGTGTGGTCCGGACCGATCGCGTTCTCGTAGCCATGCAGCGCCCGCTGGTACATCTGCTCGGCTTCGACTAGCTTGCCTTGGTTTATGTAGAGGAGACCCAGGTTGTTGGCAGTAGCGAGCGTCGACATGTGGTCCGGACCCCATGCCTTCTCGTAGCCTTGTAGCGCCCGCTGGTACATCTGCTCGGCCTCGACCAGCTTGCCCTGGTCGGTGTAGACGTTCCCCAGGTTGTTGACCGTAGCGAGCGTCGACATGTGGTCTGGACCCCATACCTTCTCGTAGCCTTGCAGCGCCCGCTGGTACATCTGCTCGGCCTCGACAAGCTTGCCCTGGTTCTTGTAGAGGAGACCTAGGTTGTGGACAGTGTCGAGCGTGGACGTGTAGTCCGAACCCCATGCCTTCTCATAGCCATGCAGCGCCTGCTGGTACATCTGCTCGGCCTCGACTAGCTTGCCCTGGTGAACGTAAAAGTTCCCTAGGTTAATAACCGTAGAGAGCGTTAACATGTGGGCCGGACCCCATACCTTCTCGTAGCCATGCAGCGCCCGCTGGTACATCTGCTCGGCCTCGACCAGCTTGTCCTGGTTCCTATAGAGGTTTCCCAGGTTATTAACCATAGCGAGCGTCGACGTGTGGTCCGGACCCCATACCTTCTCGTAGCCTTGTAGCGCCCGCTGGTACATCTGCTCGGCCTCGACAAGCTTGCCCTGGTCGGCGTAGAGGAGACCCAGGTTATGGCATTCATCTGCTAGCCCATCGTTTGCTACCAAGCTATTTGAAAACATATATGAGCATCTCGCTGCGTGTTGGAGAAGTCGACGCTGTATTAGCCATGGCTGACCTTCCTTCTCTGTGGGGACATGTGCTCCCACAAACTTCACAGCTAGCCTAGCTAGATCGCAATCCCACTCTTGGTTCAGAGCATGAATGGTCCAGGAGTGAACACATCCATGAATGCTATACCCTTTAGACTCGATCCATTCCTGTGAAGACGTGGCTACTTCCACTAGCCCAAGGTTACTCAAGACTCGCACCGCACCGTCGAAGCTTAACTCGTCTTTAGTGAGCTCTCGTAGCCATTCGGGGTCCTCAGAACCGCTATGTCGAAGAAGCTCAAACCAAAGATCCTGGTTGTCAAAATACGCCCATAAGCGAAGGAGGTTTGCCGAGAGGGGGTTCCGCTGTTTGATATTATCAAATGAGATTTGCCATGTCGAATAGAGCGTTCGGTCTTCGTACGAGCTTAGCTCAGGACTTATCTCCTTGAGTCTCACCCATGACTCCTTGTATAAACGAAGATAGTCTGAGAAACTCCTCGCTGTTTGATCGAGGTATGCTCCAGCAGTAGCTAATGCAAGTGGAAATCCATCCAATTCCTGCGCAAGTTTCATAGCATCGGGATCTAGCATTTTAAGGTTAGAAAAGTAATATTAAATCTAGAACATCCCTACCCATTATCAGCCCTTGTCGTCTCGATGCGTTTAACAGAATCTCAAGACCTTCATCCACATTTCCTAGCTTTCGAATTTGGATAGGATGACCTATTCTGACGTCCGATGACCGCGTTGTGATGATAATTGACCCTTGATATGATTCGGGAAGGAACTTTCTGATATCCACAGCCGTAGGATCCGTCCCACCAGATAGTTTAGGGTTGTCGTAGTTGTCGTAGATCATCAGCCACCGTGTGTTATTAGGCAGACTCAGCCACGACTTAACAGAATCAACTACCTCATCAAGGTTTTGGTTCGTATCCATGTTGCTAAACCGGATAGCCGACGGGTGTTCTCTTGATATTTGCTTAGCTAACTTAACAAAGCTCTGCTTCAGAGAATCCTCGTCTTTGATGCTCAACCAGAGTATTGCCGAGTAATTGTCCTTGTGCCGCTTCGCATATGCAATACTAAGCTGTGTCTTGCCGATTCCGCCTAGACCGTGAAGAACAACTGCTCGACGGGAGCCATCGCCTTTGAGTGTCTTGTGTATTTTCGAGAGCTCATCTTCCCTGGCCACGAAGTGTTCGACGTCGGAAACATCAGAGAGGCTGAAGGAGATTGAGAAGTCTTCGCGCTTGAACCCTGATAAAGTCAGCAGCTTCTTAAACACCCAGATTTATCTTTCCTCTCGATGAGTGCTTATAGAAAAAGAGCAAGACGCGCCTTTTGAGGCCTTATCAATCTCTTCTCGGAGTCGTTGCAACGCTCTATCTCTCCCTTCGCTGTAGATGAGCGACATGTTGACGTCGAAAATGCCTAGTAGCGAGTATGCCTTGTCTTCCTGGCGAAAGGTCTCACGACTTGCAGCCCACGATAATCGCTCAGCGACGCTGAAGTCAGACAAAGGGCTCCCTCGAAGGGCACTGGCTGGAATGCCTGTTACCTCGCAGATATGTCGTTCTAGGGAGGCCTTATTGCCTAATAGCTCCCCCTCTTCTGAGAAGAAGTCGACTGACGCCGGCGCAATAAGCTCTTGCAGAGTCCAGCCTCGTGAGAACCATATACTTTTTCGAAATGTCAGTTCCCAGGCCTCGTTAGACCCATCAGCCGAATCGGTTCGAGGTCGCGAAACATCTGGCAGATAAACGTAGCACTTGGTCGCATCCCGGTACCAGCGAAACATCGAGTTGATAGCTTCCTGAAGCTCGACGGCATTAGATTTATCGATACAGCAGGTGTCCACCCAAAAGTATTGTAAACCGTCACGCCTCGCCTGTTCTCCGCAGAACTGTATCTTGCCGTAGCCACCCTTGCCTTTACTCGTGCCGTCTGTCAGATCCTTGAAAGTGACCTCCTCCGCTCCCCATCTGTGCGAAAGTATAGCATACTTCTTGGGTATATCGCCTTCAAAGAACTCAGTCAGGCTGAAGTCGCCATCGTTGTTGTACTGTAGCAGACGCATTATTCGACTAGGTTCGAGGATCGCAGGAGGAAGGGTTCTCGGTAGCTGAGCCGTTGAAAGAGCATAGATGTAGAGTGAGGTGAAGGTTGGAGAAGACGTCGCGTTGAGGTTGGCGCCCTGAGCGGCAGCCTCGCGGTAATGACATCAACGAGCATCACCACGGAAGACCTGCCAATCGCACAGGCTTACCGCAGGAGCTCAGGAAGTCATATGGGACAGGATGTAGATATTCGAAGCCACTCTCGATTGAGCATGGGTGTGTGTTCATGTCGCTGAGGGGGAGCTGAAGGAATAGCACAGTGAATAACGGAAAAGTACAATCAGTAATCTGGGGTCCAAGCTTTAATTTTTGATATTTTCGAATTGTCTAGCCTTAAATCTTAGGCTGACATTTATTCTTCAATTCATGAAATGCGGGGAGAGTGAGGGGGTCGTTATACCCTAACCAAACCTCGTTAATCGCTTCGATTCGAGGTACAACGCGAACATAATTTTCTGGTGGGAGAGGCGCAGAGTGTTCAGGAGTGGCCACGGGGTACGGCTCAAATAACAATATGGGATATTTGGATGTGTGCACAGATTTAAATATGTTTAAAGTCAAAGTATCCCTCAATTTTCTCGGCACGGTGGGTTTCTCGCTACGTAGGGAGGGACGTTATAAGTCTTGGTTTCTTTGATTATCATATGCCAATATATCTGCACTCTAATAACCGACGTTCCCTGTCAGGCGAACATCACTGTTGATAGGCTCTAGCGGTCAAATAAACTAACGTATATGCCTGTCGCAAGACGTAGGATGTTGAACCGGACTTCTTGACCTATAGCGTTTATGTTATTCGTGATGCTCCTTCTTTGATATACTTATTAAGGAATAATTGATGCTGTCGAAGTGGGTTTCACTTGGGCTAGCCAATGCACGGACTGGAGATCGCCGTGAGACCCCGCGCCCCGCGCCCCGCTTTTTTGACACTTTGTGCAACGTCACCCAAATTACCTTTTGTCTCGACGAGGCTCCAATGCTAACCATCAAGTGCCCATAAATCGCGTCATCAAGCATTCTACGTGAGCCACCATCCAAGCGCGATGACCAAAGTACTTGATTTCGACGAGTACACTATCGCTTGGGTGGCGGTTCTACCAATCGAGGCGGAGGCTGCCTTGGGCATGCTCGACAAGCAACACGACGGGTACTTCGAGACAGGTCGAGGCGATGATTATATATATATTGGAGGGGAACTCAACGGACACAAGATCGTGGTTGCGACGTGGCCAGCCGGTCAGAACTACGGTCCTGGCGCTGCTGCTGCGCTCGTGAATCAGGTGAAGGCGCGCTTCTCGAATATCTGGTTTGCCTTATTAGTTGGAGTCGCTGCTGGTCTACCTAACCACTCTCCCGAGCATCCTGCGAAATTTCGCGATATCCGCCTCGGCGACGTCCTTGTCTGCGTACCAGATAAGGACAGCGCTGGTATAATCCAGTACGACCTCGGGCGCGACACGGAGCAGGGGTTCTTCCCAAACGGCAGGCAAGCAGAGACTCCGGCGATTGTTAGATCTGCGATAGCGAATATCCAACTTACCAAGAAGAGGCCATTCCGAGCGGGAAACACATTGGCGAATTACCTAGCGAGCGTTCAGCAGGCCGATGAGGACGGCAGATTCCTCTGTCCTAGTCAGTCAGAGGACAAGTTGTTCGCGAGATTAGAGGATACCATAGTCCCAAGGGAACCTCGCGATGAGTCTGAGCGCACAATGGTCTGGTATGGTAACATTGGGTCTGGTGGCTCATTGATGCGGAACCCCATCCGGCGAGATGAATTACGAGACAAATACGATCTCATTGGGTTGGAAATGGAAGCAGCCGGGGTTATAAATACGTTACCGACAGGAGTAATCCGGGGAGTCTGCGACTATGGAGACAGTCAGAAGAACAAGATCTGGCAACCGTATGCAGCCGCTGCAGCAGCCGCGTATGCGAAAGGGATTCTCTGTGCTATAAACCCTAAGGTGAAGGCACAGACAGGTTAGTAGCGCTATTTGTATTATGGCGTTTTCTCTCTCTCGGTCAAGCAGGGACATCTCTATAA
This sequence comes from Bisporella sp. PMI_857, assembly GCA_021307315.1. NCBI lineage: Eukaryota > Fungi > Ascomycota > Leotiomycetes > Helotiales > Helotiaceae > Bisporella > Bisporella sp. PMI_857. The sequence goes on along the minus strand of JAJSPD010000011.1, from coordinate 829,444 downwards.
GATACAAGAAGACAATGTACTATACTAGAAAGCTCCTTTTTTCATATGATTTCTTGAACTATATATAAGGAATATTGATTCAAAGGCTTTTTTATTCTGTTTGTAATTGTCTTTGTGCCAGACTTGGTCTATGCTAAGCTCTATTTTATAGATAATACCATTCCATTTATAGTACCATTCAACAAAAATCCAAACTTCACTGGTCGTGAGGATCAACTTGCTGAGCTTGAAAAAAGGCTCTTTATAGGAGAGCAGACTTCTAAGATCGCAATTACTGGTCTTGGAGGAGTAGGGAAAACGCAACTAGTGCTCGAACTGGCCTATCGAATCAGGGTAAAGTATCAGAGTTGCTCCATCTTGTGGATACCTGCGACCGACACAGAGAGTCTTCAACAAGCGTACCTGGATGTTGCTCAGCAACTTAACATTGCTGGTCGGGATGATAAAACGGCCAATGTTAAGAAACTTGTCCAACTCCATCTAAGCAAGACCACGCGGCCATGGCTATTGATTTTCGACAATGCCGACGATGTTAATATGTGGGTTGCGGAGGCTGGGGTTGAGCCAGGATCCGGCCGTCTAATCGACTACCTTCCACGCAGTGAACAAGGACGCATCGTCTTCACGACGCGCGACAGGAAGACAGCCGTTAAGCTCGCACGCCAGAATGTGGTAGAGGTACCGGAGATGGACGAAGAAGTAGCGATCCAGTTGCTACAGAAGTGCTTAATGAATCCGGATCTGGTTAATAATAGAACAGATACAATGGCCCTTCTAAAAGAGCTCACCTACCTTCCGCTCGCTATTGTTCAGGCAGCAGCATACATCAACGAGAATGGAATTGCGTTCGTGGACTATCTGTCCCTTCTTGCAGATCAAGAAGAGGCCGTTATTGAACTCCTTAGCGAGGACTTTGAGGATGACGGGAGATATGTCAATGTAAAGAACCCTGTGGCTACCACGTGGCTCATCTCGTTTGAACAGATCCGGCATCGCGATCCTCTCGCAGTCGACTACTTATCATTTATGGCCTGTATAGATCCCAAGGACATTCCCCGGTCTCTGCTTCCAGCAGGAGCGTCTCGAAAAAAAGAGATAGATGCGATCGGGACACTCGAAGCCTATTCGTTTATTATAAAGCGAGCGGCAGACCTGGCTCTTGATCTTCACCGACTAGTGCATCTCGCAACGAGAAACTGGCTTCGGCAAAATCATCTGATCGCTCAATGGACCGAAAGGGCGATTATACAATTAGAGGAGGTGTTCCCAGACGATGACCACCAAAATAGAACTACGTGGAGAACGTATTTGCCACACGTATGTTATGTACTAATGTCTGATAAATCTGATAAAGATGGGGAGACTAGGATTGCACTATCGCTGAGATTTGGGGAGTGTCTATTTAGCGATGGGCGATATAATGAGGCTGAGGCACCGTTTGTTGAAGTAATGGAGAGGTATGAGAGAGTCCTCGGGCTGGAGCATCCTTCTACGCTGACCAGCATGGCCAACTTGGCTTCGACCTACCGGGATCAGGGGCGCTGGAAGGAGGCCGAAGACTTGGAGGTGCAAGTGATGGAGACGAGAAAAAGGGTGTTAGGGCCGGAGCATCCTGACACGCTGACCAGCATAGCCAGCTTGGCTTCGACCTACCGGAATCAGGGACGCTGGAAAGAGGCCGAAGACTTGGACGTGCAAGTGATGAAAACAAGAAAGAGGGTGTTAGGGCCGGAGCATCCTGACACGCTGACCAGCATAGCCAACTTGGCTTCGACCTACCGGGATCAAGGGCGCTGGAAAGAGGCCGAAGACTTGGAGGTGCAAGTTATGAAAACAAGAAAAAGGGTGTTAGGGCTGGAGCATCCTGACACGCTGACCAGCATAAGCAACTTGGCTTCGACATTTTGGAATCAGGGACGCTGGAAAAAGGCCGAAGACTTGGAGGTGCAAGTGATGGAGGCGAGTTTGAGGGTGTTAGGGCCGGAGCATCCTTTTACGCTGACCAGCATAAGCAACTTGGCTTCGACATTTTGGAATCAGGGACGCTGGAAAGAGGCCGAAGACTTGGAGGTGCAAGTTATGGAGACGAGAAAGAGGGTTTTAGGGCCGGAGCATCCTGACACGCTGACCAGCATGGGCAACTTGGCTTCGACATTTTGGAATCAGGGACGCTGGAATGAGGCCGAAGACTTGGAGGTGCAAGTTATGAAAACAAGAAAAAGGGTGTTAAGGCCGGAGCATCCTGACACGCTGACCAGCATAAGCAACTTGGCTTCGACATTTTGGAATCAGGGACGCTGGAAAGAGGCCGAAGACTTGGACGTGCAAGTGATGGAGGCGAGTTTGAGGGTGTTAGGGCCGGAGCATCCTGACACGCTGACCAGCATGGGCAACTTGGCTTCGACCTACCGGGATCAGGGGCGCTGGAAGGAGGCCGAAGACTTGGACGTGCAAGTGATGGAGACGAGAAAGAGGGTTTTAGGGCCGGAGCATCCTGACACGCTGACCAGCATAAGCAACTTGGCTTCGACATTTTGGAATCAGGGACGCTGGAAAAAGGCCGAAGACTTGGACGTGCAAGTGATGGAGACGAGAAAGAGGGTGTTAGGGCCGGAGCATCCTTCTACGCTGACCAGCATGGGCAACTTGGCTTCGACCTACCGGAATCAGGGACGCTGGAAGGAGGCCGAAGACTTGGACGTGCAAGTGATGGAGACGAGAAAAAGGGTGTTAGGGCCGAAGCATCCTTCTACGCTGACCAGCATAGCCAACTTGGCTTCGACCTACCGGAATCAGGGACGCTGGAAAAAGGCCGAAAACTTGGAGGTGCAAGTGATGGAGACAAGAAAAAGGGTGTTAGGGCCGGAGCATCCTTCTACGCTGACCAGCATGGCCAACTTGGCTTCGACATTTTGGAATCAGGGACGCTGGAATGAGGCCGAAAACTTGGAGGTGCAAGTGATGGAGACGAGAAAAAGGGTGTTAAAGTCGGAACATCCAGACACGCTGACCAGCATGGCCAACTTGGCTTCGACCTACCGGAATCAGGGACGCTGGAATGAGGCCGAAGACTTGGACGTACAAGTGATAGAAACGAGAAAGAGGGTGTTAGGGCCGGAGCATCCAGACACGCTGACTAGCATGGCCAACTTAGCGTCGACATACAGGCACCAAGGCCGAGGTATAGATGCCCTCAAGCTAATGGAGGAATGTGTAATGTTACGGGCCAGGACTATAGGTACTAATCACCCTGATACTTTGTCTTCTCGTACAACGTTACTTGGATGGCAGACAGAGCAGTTAGACATTAGTGCCTTGTTTGACAAAGACCTGGATGTGTAGTAGTAAAGAGTAACGAATCAGAATCAATAGCAATAATAGAAGTTAATAAAAAAAAGTCTGCCATGTACAGTGCTTCAACATAAAAGATCAAAGGAAGTCGGGTAAATATTTACCGGCCACGTACGACACCTCTAGCACGTGCAGCCTGAGGCTTACAATTAAAACAGCAAGCATAACCGAGCAGCATTCCGTCGAGCGGCTGACCTTCTAATTCTCGTGCACAATACCTTACCACTTTGTAAAATAAACCAAAAAATATTAGTATAAGTTAATTAGACTACTGTTAACTGATGCCATTAGAGTTTTGAGCTTTAAAATATTATTAAAAGGTGAGTAAAACGTAAGGCGAATAAACAAGGCACAATAGAATTTGTCACCGGCCTGACCTTATCTTGGAGCTTGGCTCCTGAGGGCTCGGCATCTTAGAGCTTGGCGACCGACACTACGGGGCTCGCTTACACTGGCTCCTGGCCAACCTCCTGTATATAAAGCACTGCTTTCCTTCCCTTCTTCTGTCCGTAGCTTGTTCTCTTAGTTATAATAATTGACAGTCGTTCATACCTTTGAGTCCCTCTACGTGAGATCTACGGATCGAGATCCCTGTTCGCCTCGAGTTGTCACAGAAATGCTAATTAAAAGACGATTAACTAGTCTTCGCGTAAGTTAATTGGAAAGTAAATACGTAGATTTGAGCTCTAACAGGGTCGAAATAAAATTAGAGCTCCGTGGATAGGATTGAAATGCTGTATGTTGAGTTATTTGCGATCTAATTGAATATTGAGTTGTACTACGGGATTTTCGCCTCGCAGGGATGTCGGTTAGAAGAGGGGAAGGAAAGCAGCGCTTTATATACAGACTGGCCAGGGGCCAGTGTAAGCGAGGTCTTGTGGTGTCAGGGCCGAGCCCTCAGGGGCCGAGCCTTAAGGGGCCCTAAGCGAGATAGGGCCAGGGCCGTGACACTTTTCTTCCTTCCCTCTCTTCTTCCATCTGTGGTTTGTTCCCCTCGTTATAACAATTGATAGCCGTTTCATACCTTTGAGCCCTCCTCCCTGAGATTCTACGGATCGAGATCCCTGAGTTGTTACAGCCACGTTGCCTTTCCCTGGAGCACACCTGACCTAGATCAGCCGGGCTCTCCCCGAGCTCCTTTTCCTTCCTTGGCTTGAGGCTCTCTCGTATGACCACGCCGTTGCCCTCTATAAATCTGCAGCGTGCCGTCACAGTAGATTCAGGAACGATACTTTATATGTCAAGCGTCTGCGCTACATCAAATTTCTAGCCCTCGACGATACTGCGTTTAATAACTAATTAATACACGTTTAGCCGGTTAACGTGGTTTATCAGTAAGTCGCGCATGTCAGTGAGTCGCGCACTTCTGTAACAACCGAAGCATAGGCGAAGGTCATGGTGCGGGATCAGGAGGCTGACGATCAGGGTATAAGGGGTTTCAGAGCCGATACGGAGGAGAGTCGGAGTCGCCTATATAAAGGCCTGCTCCTACTCTCTACAGCTGTTCCTCATGTTTTTGTATCCTTCGTAGTAGACCTATTAGGCAGTCATATTCAGTCTATTGTACGCACTCCCATACGCCTCTATTCTAGCCCGTGACTCCTTGCATCGTTAACCGGGCTGGCTTGCTGCTAAAAAAGAATGTTCTACTGTAACAGCCAGAATCCGTCAAACCAGTTCAAGACCCCGGATATGGATAAAACGGAAGGGATTAAGGATTTCAGCTGCAATACCTTCAGGACTGCAAACGGCGTAACAATCCTATGGCCAGCCACAGGCTTGCAGCTACAGAAGCTACAGGCTTGCATCCACTACGATAGCGTATGACCTAGACTGTCACAGGCTTCAGCTACAGCAGCTACAGGCCTACAACTACTGTAAAGGCGTATGGCCTAGACTGTCGTGGGCTTCAGCTGTTAGAGTACTTTCGGGGGTACTAAAATCACAAGCCTGTGACGCTGTAGGACACCATCGAGGGGCGAAGGATACAAAAGAAAGCTAGAACTCCTTGGAGGAGGGCAGGCCTGAGTTTTTCATAGATTCATAGACCTATATTTCATATCAATACAACGCTATTACTTTTATATTTGCCAGTCACGCGTCTTTACTACATACGTGTCTTTATCTGCTATATTGCAATCCCTCCTGCCGCCCTGTTTGTTACACTCTGCGATCCTCGAGTCAGGTATGCGTCACATCCCCGCGGATGCGAACTGCCTCTGCCGAGCGGTGTTATCTTCGGTGAATAATGAAAGAAGATGAGTAGATAGGCACTTTCGTAGTCTGTAAATGTGATCCTAGCCATCAGCTTCTAATAATACAGAGCCGCTTACGCTATCGCTTCTTCAATCCATTGCCATAACTTCTTATCCGCCACAAACCCTTCGCTCAACCCTGCCACCATTGTAAGTTTCCTCGCTATAGCTTCTTTCCCCGAACGCGAATTGTGAAAGTATTCCTTTTCATCTTTTTTAATCTCATCTGCTGAACGATCATCCTCCGTAAGCGTCCTATCTAGCTCTACAAATTCTTTTTTTTTGTACGTCTTTGAAAAGTCTAGGAATATTTACATCATCCTCCGGTTTATACACTGACATATACAGCTCTGTGAAATAACGATAGTCTTGCAAACCATCGAGAGTTACAAGCCGCGAAAATAGCCATGCTTTCCGGGTGGAATCCCAGAATTCAGGGTTTAGCTTGATATCTTTTCCTTGAAGAAAGTGATGGGTGAAACTGGCTCTGAAAGTAGGAACTAGTGTCGTGTCAACTTCATCTCTTGGGTGAGGGAAGCTTGGAGTTATAAGGAGTGTCGATATAGGAACGGTAGAAGAGAATGCCCAGTCAGTGACGCAAGTGATATTGAAATCACTATCAACGAAAATATTGCTTGTACTGAGGTCTGGATGGTAAAGAAAGTATCCATCCTCGAAATCGCCTGATATCGCAAACGGCTGCTGGGTAATGAAAGGTATCATTTGGTGTAGGAAGTGCCCGGCGATGCAGTAATTCAATCTATTTTTGCTACTGTCGATTTTTGAACCTACAGTAACAAAATCATTCCATCGACTAACTGCAGATCGGTAGCTAAAAAGTGTTTCGAATTCTCTGAGTTCCGGGATTGGTGCGAAAAAAGCGTGCTGTTCTAGCTGAAGCTCTTTGACATGAAGAAGAAATGCTGAAAGTTGTGATTCGTAGTAATCCTGGGTATGTTGAAATGGGCCTTGTGAGACGTCGTCGTTTAAAGAATCTCGCTGGTGCCAAACCAGTGCAGGCGAGAGACACTTTTTAATGCGATATTCTCCATCTTCCTCGAATAGCGACCCTATATCATCGAACCGCAGATTCAACAACTATGAAGATATTGCACCTAGCTGCTCCATTTTCTTTTTCTTATCTACTGTTGGTATAAAGTCATGTGAACGTTCCATGACGCACAGACCACCACCTGAATGTATTTAAGTTCTCGCTCGTAGGACGTAGCTTAGAACAATCAAGAACAAGTCAACCACCTACAACGAGCATATATAGCACTGCGCTGAGATCGCGGTGCTACGTGCCCCGTGGGTAACCGACTTAAGCTATTGCAAGTCATCAATACGAAGAAGATATCACAGAGAGTGATACCAACACTATCCGGCGAGTAAAAAAAAAATTCTTTATAACCTGATCCGGGGTTTCGTTCGGAAAGCTTATTCTTTAACCAGCTTATTAGAATCTCTAACAGCCAGGGTCGGTTAAAGACGGCCATCGTGACAGCCTAAAGCCTGCCGAAGGCTTTTCAGCTGTAGTACTTTCAGGGCTGCAAGCAGCAAGCTCCGCCCATGGCCAGCCACAGGCTCACAGCTAAGCACAGTTGAAGATATAAAGGACAGCCAGAGCTCTCTGAACAAAGCAAGCTTGACTTTTTTCTCCTGTTAGACTTACAAGCATACTTCTGATATCAATTCATTGTCACGGCCCTGGCCTTTTCTCACTTGGAGCTTGGCACCGGATATCCCAGAGCTCGGACGGAGCTCAGCACCGGACACCACAAAGCTCGCTTATCCTGGCCTCCGGCCAGTTCCTGTATATAGAGCGCTGCTTTCCTTCCCTTCTTCTGCCCGTAGCTTGTTCTCTTAGTGTTAGTACCCATTTATATGTATTTATGATCATGTGACTAGCACCTGAAACTTGGGACCTCGATCCTACTCAACCTCTTAGAACAAGAGCTTACAACAAGGAAGAATCAACCATCAATCAAGACTTATCCACCAACCTCAACGAGCATTGCGCATGAAACACATGCGTGCGTGCCCTCAGGTTAAAGTATAAGTAATTACTGCAACCCGGGTGTTCCCACACTTAGTTATAACAATTGATAGTTGTTCACACCTCTGAGTCCTTCCACCTAGATCTACGGATCGAGATCTGTAACAGATAGAGGGCAGCAGGAGGGATTGCAATATAACAGGTGAGAACACTTGACGAGCGCTGTAGTTGCAATAGTGATGTACTGATATTAGAAGTATGCTTGTAAGTCTAACATGGAAAGGAAAACTCAGGCTTGCTTTGTTCAGAAAGCTCTAGCTGTTCCTTATATCTTTCACTGTGCTGTAGCTGTGAGCCTGTGGCTGCTGGAGCTGTTGTAGCTGTAAGCCTGTGGCTGGCCATGGGCGGGGCGTGCCGCTTGCAGCCCTGAAAGTGCTACAGCTGAAAAACCTTCGGCTGGCTGTTAGGCTGTCACGATAGCCGTCTTAAACCGACCCTGGCTGTTACAGCACTTCTGTAAAGGAACCTGTAGCCGACCTAAACCGACCTGTGCTGCTATAAACCATTTCTAACCGACTTTAGTGTAAACTATCTGTCACAGACTAGGTTCACTCATGAGCTTAGTATGCGTGGGTCGCGTGCGCAGAGATATCGTGATGATATTGTTGTCTAGTTGTCTAAAGAACAGGAGAACTCAGAAGGAAACGTTCGCCCTAAATAGGGGTTCCGAGCCTGCATCCTAATTTCAGAGGTTCCTTGGCGAGCGGGTCAAGCAAGCTTGGCAAGCTTGACAAGCCACAGCTCAAATGACAGAACGAGAAAATAATTAATGATAAGCAGGAGGAATTGGGGATGCCTTCAGGCTCTCTATTGTTGTCTATGTGTGATAATACAAAATTGTAGAACTGTGCGTGTGTGAAAAGTCTTCCGCGCTAGCATTCCCCACTTAGTCAGGGACATGTCAGCTACCTAGATTCTCAAATCCTGACATCAAAGCATGTGCTTCTCTGTGACACTATCCTTAAACCGATTGTGGCCTACTGTAAAACCATTCTTAACCGATCCTGGCTGTTACAGTGGCATATCAAATTTGTTTGTTTGTTTGTTTGTTTGTTTGTTTGTTTGTTTTGTTTTTCTATTTAACGTCTAACTAAAGGGCCGTGCAAAGCACGGGACCTACTCCGTGCTCGAAGATACGACGCTAGGAGTAAACTCCTAGAAACCAGAGGCTGAAAGCCTGGGGCATGTTGGGATACTTGGCGTTATTCCTTAACCGCAAGTATTAGGTAGGAAGGTATTTACACTGAAACTGAGGAATGAGCCCTCCTCTGCGCTCTAGCCCTCCTACTCCCCGTGGCTCTCGCACCGTCATTATGTGTTTGAGACAAAAGAAAAGGTAATAGTTGACAAAAGAAATGGCCAGCTAGCTGGCTTTGCGGTAAAGACAGATGTCCTCAAAAAAGCGGGTTTTGCGCCACCATTCAGTTAGCGTAGCGGCACCTTCGCTAGTGCCGAGTAGTTGTGGGATTAAGGTGGAAAGAGGCCCTCGGGGTCGGTTGCAGCGCCTGCGGGCGATTCTGCAAAAAAGGAAGTAAATGGGAGTTTTAGGGAGGCCGCAGAAGCAATAAAGCTGTGCGTCTGTATGGTCGAACCTTTCGTGGTAGTCTTTGAAGTCGCCGTGGTTTGACCTGGTTGCTATAATGCGGCCAAGCTCTTTTCTAGGGAGCCGAAGCTCTTGTAAAGAAACGGGAGCAGTGGTGATTGATAACAGTTGGTAGTTTTCATGTGCGAAAGTCGCTCACCACTCTGCTCGTGCTTTTGAAGCTTGCTGTGCGTGCCATTTCTTTAATGAAGCAAACGACAATAAATAAGAAGCATTAAGGAGCTGGGAAGAGCCTTTACGGGCTTCTGCATCTGCCAAGTCGTTTCCGGGAATATTTGCGTGGCCAGGCACCCACCGGATGTGTATGTCGCCGGCTAGTGTAGCGTTGTCTCTTTTCTGCCAGTCTTCTCTAGCTTTAATAAAAGAATTGAAAATAAGCTGTGAAGTGGTAAGTGAAAAAGACAGCAAGCGTTTTGCGACTTCGAGGTTGTCGAGGCAGATCCAGGTGTTTTTAGCTAGTCCGTTCGACGAGTGACGAAGAGCTGCTTGTGCACCGAGTAGCGCAGCAATAGCTTCCGCGTCGAAGATTTCTGCGCTAAAGCCGAAAGCGAAAACTTCTTTGACTGTAGCTTCGGGCAGTACTAGAGCATAGCCTGCTCCTGCGTTGCCGTTTTGGAGTTTTGAGCCGTCCGTATACACTACTATGTCGTTTGCTGGAATTTGGTGGATAAAGTGCGAAAAGGTGGCGGCCCGTTGTTCTTTTGTGTACGTCGGGTCGGGAGCGCCTATTCGTTTCTCTATATCTGCGGAGCTTTCGGCCGAGAACCAAAGTAGTAGAGCTATCGTGTCGAGCTGTTCTGAAGCAGGTAGCGACAGGTATCTTATTGCGAAACGAGTTGAAACGCGGCTACGACGAGTCGGGATCAGTAGCCCTCGGACGGCTTCGGCTCGTGTGCGTAGCGGGTGCTGAGAGTCGAGCCGGCGTATGCGGAATGTTGCGCGCCTAGCTATTTCGTCGAGCTTAAGTTCGGGAGGTGCCAATCCTGATTCTCGGTATAGAATTGAGTACGGGGTTGTTTTGAAGACCGGGAAGATAGCTTTAGCTGCAGCTCGAGTAGTAATTTCAAGCTTTGTAAGTAAGCCATCTATTCGGTTCGAAGTATAGCCGTTGTGTGTTTGCCTTTTTCGGCCTGGCCACCATGTTTCTGCTGCGAAGTACGCTACCGGCAAGACGCACGCTGTTACGGCTTGTCGTGTAAGCATAAAGGAGACTCCTCGAAGCGTGTTGCCGAGTGACGAGAAAGCGTAAGCTGTTTTCAGAGCTTTGGTTGCTTGAGCAAGTGCGTAGTATTTGAAAGTTAGTTTCCTGTCGAAAAGCACTCCAAGCCATTTTAAGTAAAAGCGTTCAGTGCTTTCAGATACTACGAGGGATCCAGCTGTTACCGATAGAAATCTGTTTTTGTCCGCGTGCCTACGAGAAAAGTGTAGAAGTTCTGATTTTTCAAAGTCGAACGTAATTCCTTCCGAGCGTCCCTATTCTAAAGCTTGTGCCAGGGTAGCTGAAAGAGCGTATGTGTTTTCTCTCAGAAAGTGTCACGGCGCTGGCGCGCCTACAGCTCCTTTATGGCCTAACAGCCCGTAAGGCATCCACATTGGGGATCACGCGGAACGCCACGTGGCCCAAACACCTGTATATATGCTTCCCTCTCTGCCTCCATAGTCCTGTAGTTCTATTATTCTCGATTCTTACCCGTATTACTTTGAGCCGTTGCTCTTATTCTACGTGCCGTGACAGAAAGAGTGAGATTTTGTAAATAGCGGCGTCGTCGGCGTAGCCGAATCCTCCTTGAAATAGTCTTAGGAAAAATAAAAAAGAAATGTGAAGCATAAATAGAATGCCAGAAATGTCACGGCGCTGGCGCGCCTACGGCTTCTATAAGGCCTGACGGCCTGTAAGGCACCCGTGGGGACACTCGCGTAGCACGTCACGTGATCCGAACTCCTGTATATAGGCTTCCCTTTCTACTTCCATAGTTCTGTAGTTCTATTATTCTCGATTCTTACCCGTATTACTTTGAGCCGTTGCTCCTATCCTACGTGCCGTGACAAGAAACTGAAGAGCCCTAAGGTAGCCCGCACACGATTTCTATTTCGTCTCTGATTTCGCCGTCGAGCCGAATGCATACTTTACGCTTTGTAGCGAACGATGCAACCCATCTTACCAAGTAATTGAGCCAGCTTTGTTCGCGTAGCCTTTTGACAAGCCTACCTAGTAGGACAGCGTCGAAAGCGCCTTTGACGTCGAGCGTAAGCATCGACGCTGTCAAGCCCTGATTCAGCGCTGTTTCGATGTCATGCGTAAAGCATGTTGTAAAGTCGACCGACGACCGCAAAGGGAGCGCGCCGAATTGTTGTGCTGCAACTACCTGGTATTTTATAGCAATCCATGACATCCTTTTTGCTACTAGCCTTTCCAGGCCTTTTCCGAGCACCGAAAGTAAAGCGATAAGTCTGTATAACCGAAGAGAAGCCCGATCTGCTTTTTTGGGTTTGCTGATTATAGCTAATATAGCGGTGCGGAAGCAGATTGAGTAGTAGCCGACATGTATGCACGCTTAGAATAGTTGACTGATATAGCTTTTAAGCAGCGGCCACCCTACTCGTAAAAGTAGTGTAGGGATTTCGTTTTTGCCAAGCGCGGTATTGCCTGCTCCGAGTATTGACTTTTCTATTTCTTGTTCGGTAAAGTCAGGAAACGAGAGTGACGTTACAGAGACGGCGAGAGCTGTAAGTGGAATGTCACCTGCTTTAGCAGTGTTTTGTAGAAAGTTTCGTGCGAATATGTCTCGTTTTGCTTCTGGAGTAGTTGCCGGAAGAGCACGCGGGCGAAAAGGGTCTTTTAAGAAAGGAGAACGGAATGAGCCCGTAGACTTGTGCCACTTTGCAATACTGAAGACGTCTTTGCTTGTAGCTGCTTCGTCGAGCTTTTTCTTGTAGAAAAACACTTTTGCTTGCCGAGTTGCTTTGCGTAGCTCTTTCTTTGCTTCGCTTGCTGCGAACCCGTAGTATTCTCTTCTGGCCGCACGGAATGCCTGTACTGCTGTAGCGCATACGTCGTTCCACCAGGGCTGTCCTTTGTTATGTGGAAATGCGCGCTTAGCTGTGTCACGTCGCGTGCTCCCAAGCACACGTGACCTATATTAGGCGAGCTCCCCTGACAGAAATAGGGTGTATTAGGCAGGGAATGGATGAGAGGATCAGTGAAGATATCACAGCGATTGTACGTAGGCTTGTTTTTTTTGAGTGTTACAGATGATGATTATCTACAGTTCTCAGCCGTAAATATATACGTGGCAGGTATGCCCTAGCTCCTTGGCCTACTTACGTAAGCCGATTCCTGACATCCCCGAGCGCCTCGTGTATATATAGCCTGCTCTCCTCGAGCTCCCTCTTCCTTCCTCAGCTATAGATTCTCGTATTGCACCACCGTTGCCCTCTGTATCTGTAGATCCACAGCGCGTGCCGTGACATTATCTATAGCTCCCCTTAATCAACAGCCTGGGAAGGCCTAATATCCTCCTGAGGAGGCTCGAATACCTACCCCTTACGAAGGTTAGAATATCGTACCGGAAGCTCGAGGAGCTCTCGACGACCTACAGCAGCGCTCGCCCACCTCCTCTCCTTTCGAAGAAGTCGCGGCTCGTAAGCTTACGCTCCGCGCAATCAGAGAGCTCTCGATACTATATTTATCCTCTGATTCACTTATTTTGTCATTCTATTTATTTTGTTATTTTGTTACAAGCACGACAATGGCTGATCCTACAGGCACACGACGCGGTGCTAAGGGCAAAGCAGCAGCAACTACTTCGGAAGCACCACACGCTCAAAACCCCGGCTCCTCTTAAAGCGACGAAGCAGGACCATCATTTTCTGAGAACTTTGCTATGATAGCAATACAGGCCACTTTACAGCAAATACAGGAAAAGCTGGTTACTAGCAAAGAGCAAACGCGACTACAAGCTGCACAGCTCGTCGAGCTGAAAAAGCAGCTGGCAACAGAGAGCAGGTTTACCTCGGAATCACTCTCTATTCAGCTTTCAAGCTCGGACACTCCCCTCTGTACGGTAGAGCGGGAACTGACGGTGGAGACGCTACGCTCCGCTTATTTTTCTAGAAGGGTTCCCTAGTCAACCGCCCACCCTAGTCAACCGCCCACCCTAGTCAACCGCCCACCCTAGTCAACCGCCCAAAATATGTACCTAAATTATCTATTTTCTTCACAAAACAATAGATTCAACACCAAAAGTAAAGTTTTTTTGAAGAAAATATGCAAGCCGTGATCATTATATTACTGTACAACAAAAAAAGTAGATCCCCTATTTGTATTTCGGCCGAAATCGAATTCTGCCACTTCGACTAGTACCTATCACCACCTTTTCCTTGCTCTCTTTCTCTTCTTTCTCCATTTCTTTCTCTCCTTTTGGTGATTTTCGTATTATAGGGCGTTTTGCTGGTCGTAAAGAAGCAGGCTTAGGTATTTTGATGAGTTTGAAAGGAGTTAGAGAAGCTGGCGTAGGTGGATTAAATAAGGATCGAGTTGGTGATTCAAATAGTGGTTTCAAAGGCGAATCACTACTAAATAAATCGTCATTCCAGGCCGTAAGCTCTTCAACTAGTTCAGCAGAGCTGGCAGTCCTTTTTGCTGTAGAAACAAGTCTTTTTGCTGATGATTTTGCTGGCGTATTTAACCTATTCCTAGCCGGCTTGTTGACCTTTCCTACAGCCTTCGATTTATCACCAAATATCTCATTCGAATCAAGAGCCAACAATTCCTTAATAGCAACCTTTTCCTCTTTTTTCCAAGCTATCGATATTGCCTTTTCTCTCTTCTTATATTGTGCTTCGGCCTTTCTATTCGCAGCGGCAGTTTCGATCTCGTTCAGAAATGTGATATCACATACTCTAGCACCGTTAGTATTGATTTTTTTACCTGATCGTTTAGTACGGTTCTTAGCTATTTTGTCAGCTTGGATAAACTGAGTGTTAACAGCTTCAGTGATATGCTGTTTTGTAAGAGAAATCTTCAGGCCTTTGCTAAGCTTCTCCATCACTTCTTGAAGACGTACGACTTCGGTTTTCAAAGAATCGGCGTGTTGTATTAAAGCAGTAAGTTCACCAACGTTTGAAGGCGTTTTGAGTGCTGATTGCGGTATAGGTCCTCCTGCCGTTGTAGGTCGAGAATCTGATTTTGTTGATACTGTCGGTATGAAATCCAAACGTTCAATACGAATCGAATCATCTTGTAGGTCGACAATAATTGATTCTAGATTCTCTTCTAAAGCAACTCGTTTTTGGCCAGGAACGTATGGAGGCTGTAATCGATCATACACCTCAAATCGACTATTGCAAAGGCCAGCTTTCTTCCACGCGTGTATAATGTTGATTTCAGTTAAAGCTTGAAGGCGAGCTTCACTAAAGATCTCACAAAACTCGATTTTGTCGATATTGTGAGAGCCTCCAAATCTGCTACGCTCCAAAACGCCTTGCGTGTATTTCGTCGAAAGTGGCCCAAATAGGCCAACATCTAGAGGTTGTAATAGGTGCGTTGAGTGCTTGCAAAGGCAAAAACAGATAATCTTGTTTTCTAGGCAATATTTAAGAGCTTCGAGAGTTACGTGTGAGCCATGGCCATCAAATAATAGCAACCTCCAGCCTCGAGGAATCCCTTCGGCTTGATCTCTCTTTTCTTGTTCTGTAAGATCAACTCGAGATTCTGGTTCAAATACCTGCTTAATCCATTCTAGGAATAGTTCATTATCAGTCCACCCTCTTTCAGAAATACAAACTTTTCCTTGAGGAAAAGCACGTATCCAATTCTCTTGCAACGTCTTCGCTTTGAAAATGATCCATGGCTTGAGAAAGCGACCTGTTTTAGAAACACACTCTATAAGAGATACCCATTCTCTGTTCCCTGGTTGCGCCATAGCAACACGTTGATTGGCTCTACTACAAATTACTTGGAACTTCTGAATATAGCCCAGCATGATTCCTTTCTCATCCATATTCCATACGTCTTTTTCAGCTATATTGTAGTCGGCTAACGTTTTATCAAGCAGATCGAAATACGCCTCGATAACTTCTCCGTCTTCAGCCGTTATTCTATCTTTATCAAGAGGAGGAACAAAGCGTGTGCGTAAGTCGGGATGACGCTTAATAAAGCTGGAAACCCAGTTTTTGTAGAGCTTTCCAGGCTGACCTTTCGCAATACAGAGATCCCAAGCTAATCGATATAATTCTCGAGGCAAACAAGGCCAATTCCATCGTTCTAGCTGTAGAATGTGCTCTCGTAAGCACTCTTCCTCATCCATATCCAACCTTTGTCGGCTCTCCATTTCTTTCCTTTTCGAGGTTGTGGTTTTGTATTATGTAAGGCAGCGCCCCTGAATTGCCAAGGCGAAGCTCGGTTGAGCTCACCGCCTCTTGGCGGTGTGCTCTAAGCGACTAGTCATCACGTGCGGGAAGCTTTATATTACGCGATAGTTTCTCTTTGTACTTAGAACTAAATTCAACCTTTTTACCTGTATTGACCTACAGCTCTACGAGCTACAATACACTCTCTGCTACGCTCTATTGAATTCACGTACACAACGCAACAGTTATGAGCCCGGTCTGCAGCTATTAAAGCTTCCGAATCCGCACGTTGTGCTCGTTTAGAACGTAGCTTTTGTTATTTGACTTCTTTCAACCAACATCACCCATCACCACCCAAGCAGCCCCAACGACACCGATATGAGCGACGAGCTTTCTACAGGACTATCTCTAGCTCTGCCAGAGGAAGTTCTCCTCAAGGACAGAAGGAGCTGGCCGCCATGGTACAACCAGCTCTTGTGGCAATCCCGAATGAGGTCGGTGTGGCATTTGATCGATCCAAAAGCCGAAGACGCTATCAACCCTCTGGAACAACGGAAGGAAGGACCTCGGATTGAAGATATGCGCCTGGCACTCCAGAAACAAAGGATGGAGACTTACGAGCGTGCGAACACAGCATGGGAAGCTCTAGGAAAGCCAGCCGCCGATAAACCCCCCAATCCAGTCCCAGCAACACTGGCAGATGTAGAGAAGGAATACAATATTCGATTCAAGGAACATACGGATAGAGTAGCGTACTACAACGCTCTGTCGAATCAATACCAGGCTGTTTGGAAATGGGTTCATCATACAGTCGACAAAACAATCCTTCACGACGTTACCACGTCGCTCCTTGCGAGCAGCACATACACTCTCCAGGCGCTCGTACGAGCACTGCAGCAGGAACTGGCACCTTCGGAAATGAGCACCTACACCACTGCCAGGGAAGAATACAGGGCGGTGCTGAAAAGGGCCAAACAAGGAGGGGTGAGCCACGCAACCTGGTACGCGGAATGGAATAAAGCGTATCAGACGGCGAAAGCCTACAAGGTGAGCGACGTTGAAGGCGTCATGGCCACTAAGGATTTTTTGGAAGCTCTATCGTACAAGCTAGCACCAGATTGGGCGCGCGCCGAGCTAGCAAAGTTAATTCGCGCAAGCGAGCTCGGCGAGACTCCACAATCATTACAGGAATACGGCAGATGGTTCTCAGCTCTGGTTCACGAAAACAATCTGAGGCAAGTTGGGAAAAACCCCGGAATCTTTGCTACTTTGGGGGGGCGCTCAGACAACCAAGGAGCAGGAGCCAACTCAGGGCAAAGCTCGGGCGAGCTCAACGACTGTCCGTGCAGAGAAGAGGGTGGTCACAAGTGGCAACCACAGAACTGCGGATTGCTGGAGTACGTGCTTACGGGAAAGACAAACGCCTATATCAGAAAGCCTGTAACGGACTCCAAGTGCGAGAAAATCAAGAGGCGCTTGAAGGAAAAGAAATGGAAGGCTTTACGCTCCAAGCTCAGAGAAAAAGGGTGGCTTGAGGAAAACGAGGATGCCACGCAAAAGAAGAGTTCCTCGGGAGGCAAATTCCCTGGGGCCGTGAACGCAGCGGTCATAGATCCAACGCTCATGGAGAACATCCAACAGGTCTACGCAACGCTCAGAGGCACGAAACACCCGCTCTCTAAAAGCACTCTCTTGGACAATTGTGGTGCTATGCACTTGGTAAATGCAAAGGAACTTCTGGAACCAGGATCTTTCAAAGAAGCAACAAGTGACGAGTGCGTGGAAGCAGGGAGCTCCTACCTTCCCATTCTCGGGCGCGGGAAGCGCAGGATCAAGAACGCTCTTGCGGGAAAAAGAGGGCCCAATACGGAAGATTTGGTTCTTTCAGACGTTGCGGTAGTCGATGGATTTCATGTCAATATTGTTTCGGAAGCTCGTTTGCGAGATGCTGGAGTTTGGTACACAGGTTTCGACTGCTCGCTGAGATTTGGAACAGAGGAAGAGAATGTTGTGTTGAAAAAGCTAGAACGCCGATTTAACATAGTTTTCTTAGAATACAAGTTGCTTTCTTCTTGTTTCTCTTTCCCTCAGAATCTCTCTATCATGATGTTTCCAACAATAAAGAGACGAGTCAGGCAGAGCTTCCGAAGATCGAAAGATAAGCTCAATCCGCGAACTGACAGCGAGCATGTGTGGCATGCAAGAGCAGGACATCTCGGCCCGGCAGCTCTGGAACACCTGGTTGAAAATGCAAGGAACGTCAAGATTAACGGCATAAAGCGGGTAAACTGTCAACACTGTGCTCTAGCGCACGCATCACAAGTTGTAAGCCGTCGCACATCGGAGCACAAGTCACCGCGGCCGTTTTACAGGATTTCTTGGGATTTATTTGACTTTGTCAAAGGATATCAGGGAGCTCGCTGGTTACTGGTGATCAAAGACGAGTACAGTGGAAAGCTTTTTGGGTATGCTATGGTAAGCAAGTCAGGAACTCAAATCTTTAACATCCTGAGACAATTCGAGCATTGGGTCAGCAGACAGTATGCTCTATCAATTTGCAAAATTCGACACGACAATGACACGTCGATAATCCCTATTAATGGAAAGTCGGCATATCAATTGTGGGCAGAAGAAGAAGGCATCGAGATTGAACTTACTCCGACGTACACGCACGAAAGCAACGGCGGCGCGGAGAGAGCAGGACAAGAAGCAATCACACGCTCGATCAAGATGAGGCTCGGAGCAAACTTGCCTGAAAGGTTATGGCCAGAGACAGCGTTGGCAGGCATTTACCTGTACAATAAGAGCCCTTCGGAAGTTCACAAGTGGAAATCGCCGAATGAAGTGCTAAACACATGGTTCCGCAACTACTTCCGGTGGTATGACCCTGCGCTCGTTGAGCGTATCACTAACGACTTGAGACCGGATTGGAACGGGATTTATGTGTATGGAGCGCGCGCATACCCATTGATGAAAGAAAGAGAAGCAAACAAGCAAAAAAGAGACTTTAAGGTAAAACCAAGAGGACATATCGGATATTTGGTTGGATACTGTGCTTCCAATATTTACAGAATCTGGATTCCTCAGCTCGACAAGGTTATTACTACTCGGAATGTAACGTTCGACGAAAACATTCTTTACTCTCCAGAATTCGAAAAAGTGGAAGGCCAACCACTTAGGATCATACGAGACATTATCGAAGTGATCGAGGAGAGCGAAGAAATTCAGGACGCTGAGCTTGTTTTTGAGAATGTAGAGTCCCGGGACTTAGAGCTTGTCCAGCAATCAGAAGAAACCTCTAACTCTCAAGAGAGCACAGAACCTTCGAGCGAAGCTTTACGGAGCCAGAACTCGGGGGTGACAACGCTCGAAAAATCAGGAGAAACACCTGCAGAGAACGAAGGACTTCTGACTCCCGAACCTACTCCAGAGCCAAACCGGATGGACAAAAGGCAGTCAGGGAGGGATTTTTCTGCTCCACAAGAGCTTAGCAACCAACAAGCAACAGCTCGAGAGCAGGAGCAGATAAACTATCCAGAAAAGGATAGTAGTGATGCAAATCGGAAGCCAACTCGTGAAACGCGTCACCTCGAGATTGATACTTGGCAAAGAACATCACAGGACCAAGCACAGGGTCAAACATCAAGTGCTGGAAGAGCACAGGAATCCGTGGACAAAGCTCCAGAGCATGCTTCGAATGAGAGCAGTGCTCATCACGGAAACCAAGAACAAGGAGCAACGGCACAACCCAGAGAGAAACGCAAGCGCAGGATTCATGGCCCTGCGACTCGCTCAAGCAAAAGGCTGCAAGAAAAAAGCCAAGGGAGCACGCCAGACAGTACCAACTTTGCTTTTACGAGCAGAGAGCTGCTGTCTACAATGCTCAGCAATCACAAGCACTGGGCAGTGCCGGAACTTTATACTCGATTCTTTGGTACTTTCTGGCAATCGCAAGAAGAATGGCCAAATGAACGAAACCCAGTGAGAACAGTGCACGAAACAATCGAGCGCTCCGTCCTCAAATCGCTAGCTCTGGAGAGCGCTCCAAGCTTGCCTCGTATTCATCTAAAAAATCTTCCTAAGGCTCCGAAAAATTGGAGAGAGTTGGAAAAGCACATTGTTGGGGACTACTTTAAAGCAGACGCTGAACTAGAATTACGAAATTTAGAAAGTCGGAACTGCTGGAGAGTGATCGAGCGCAGCCGAGTAACTACTAAGCCGATTCCTCTCAAATGGGTATTCACGTACAAACCAGACTCAGCAGGATTTCTAGTAAGGTGTCGATCAAGGATAGTAGTGAGAGGGGACTTGCAGGACAAAGCAACAATCTTGTCAACCTACGCCGCAACGCTCGCAGCACGCTCTTTTCGAACAGCTATGGCGATAGCTGCACATTTTGATCTCGAGGTGAAACAATTCGATGTGATCAACGCTTTTATCAATGCCAAGCGCGAAGAGAGCGGTGAAGCAGTAATTTGCCAGCTCCCAGACGGGTTCAAACAGCCTGGGATGTGTGTGCAAGTAGACCGAGCGCTGTACGGGATGAGGGATGCTCCTGCACTGTGGTTCAAAGAGTTTACGTCTACTCTAGAAAAGTTAGAGCTAATAATGTGCGCAGAAGAGCCGTGTATGTATATGGACAAGCTGCGGAAAATATTCGTAATCTTTTTTGTGGATGACGTACAAGTTCTCTACCACCAAGATGACGAAAAAGCGGCTAATTCGGTAATCACCGGCTTGAAAGGAGCATATGAGCTGCGAGACTTAGAAGATGTAGAATGGTTTCTCGGAATAAAAGTAATTCGAGACCGAGCAGCGAGGAAAATCTGGCTTGTTCATGACTCTTACATCGAAAAGATCACAGAGCGGTTCAAATTGCTTCCTGGAAAATGTCCGAGCACACCACTCCCTGCAGTAGAGCTCAAGAAGCACACCGGAAAAGCATCTCCAGCTTCAATTCAGGAGTTCCAGGAGAAGGTAGGGTCGGTGCTGTACACTGCAATCATGCTCCGACCAGACGTAGCATTCGCAGCTTCGCAATTATCTCACTTTTTGACTAACCCAGGGCCAGAACACCTAAGAGCTGTGAACTGGACAATTCAATACCTGTACGGAACGCGTTTCTTAGCGATTCAATATGGGGGGTGCTCGGAAGCGCAGATGATCATAGCATCGGATGCTTCTTTCGCGGATGACCCTGAAACTAGGAAGTCATCACAAGGATATGTTTTTTCACTATTCGGTGGGTTAATTGCATGGAAGGCAGCCAGACAAGATACAGTCACCACTTCAACAACGGAAGCAGAGCTGCTTGGTGTAGAGCGTACGGGTAAAGAGACTATAGCTCTCCAGCGTTTTTTCAGAGAAATTCAACTAGACCTGGGAGAGCTGTGGAATATCTATTGCGACAATCAACAAACAATCCGATTGATTGTAGAAGAGAACGAAAGAATCTCTACTAAGCTCCGGCATGTCGACATACAAAATATGTGGCTGCGCCAGGAGCACCGCAAAGGAACGTTCCAAGTTTCATATTTGCCTACAGGCGATATGCCAGCTGACGGCTTGACCAAAAACTTACCTCGACAAAAATTCGAACACTTCAGAGTTCTTCTCAACCTCCAGGACATAAGAGGAAAAGTCGAGCAATTGGACATGAAGGCAAAGATCGGAGAGCACCTGGACAACTAATCAAGTGCTTGGTGATATACGAAATTACACTCTTTTGAATATTTCTTTTGTTTATTTCACAGAACAGAGCAGGAAAATCTCAATAGCCTCAACCGGCCCCGGAAGAATCACATAAGCACGGATTATAGAGACGGCGCTCTCTCAACTAATATACATGTGGGCGACGTTCCCAAGCGGGTACGTTCCCAAGCCCACGGTTTAAGGAGACGGGGCTCCATCCACCACCACATCTATCAGGGTAACGTTCCCAAGCCCACGGTTTATAGAGCCGGGGCTCTCTCTAAAGTTGGCTCAAAGCCACGTCCACCGCGCGGTGGCATAGCTCGGCCAGCCGCTGGCGCGAAGCACCACCCAACACCCCTTCCTCCTCCTCCACCTCTATCAGGACCCGAAGGGCCCCACGAAGCTTGTTGACTCTCTATGCTCTAGTTAGCTTTGCCACTACAATTGCAATGCTCGTAAAGCAGCAAAACCTACGGACTTGACCACCGGAGTGGCCTCCAAAGCCGCAGAAAGGCGGCGGGCGACAGGGAGAAGAGCAGCCGGAGCTGCAACACACGAGTGCCCCGCAGAGCACCGGACGCAGCGACCACCAGCTTTACCTGCTCTATTATAGCAGGCGCCGGTAGACTTACCTGCCAAGGCGCTGCGAACGCAACCAAGGCAGGGGTCCACACGGCGACCCGCGTTTTCTTCTTCTTCTTCTTCTTCTTCCTCAACCGGGCGGGCAAGAGGGAGGCGGGGAGCGCGGGAGCGGCGGAGAAGCGGGACCAACGGCTCGTCATCATCGTCGTCGTCGTCATCCTCCTCCTCCTCCGAAAAGGAGGCGAAAGGAGGGGAGAGAAAGATAGAAGGAGAGGAGGCGAGGGAGGCGGGAGCGGAGCCGGGGGCGGAGCCATGCTCTGGGAGCAGAGGGCCGGAGACGGTGGTGCTCGGAAGAGCGGCAGCGGCAGCGCGACGAACAGCTTTCTTTGCTGCCTTCCTTGCAGCTTTCTTCACCTTTTGGCGCTACACATGCAATCAGCACCCAGACTTTTGAGCGGGGTAAATTTGCAAAGTGAACTCGAAAAGCATGCGACTCAAGCGATAGACGCTTGACGAGCAAGGAACGACAAGATATGAACACCACTTACAGCGAGATAAGAAGCACTACGCTTCTTAGCCATGGTTGCGGTTGTTGTTGTTGATGGTGATGATGGCTGAGGAGTTGTTTGGAGCTGGCAACGCGTGGGGTATTTATTTGTTTACTTGGAGCGTTGGAAAGGTTGCTCCCAGGCTCGGATGCGCGCGTATCCGTGATAGGCAACAACGAGAAGCCGAGGCTGGTAAACAAGTGAACTTATCTGGGAATAACCTCACTTGGGGGGTGTATTATGTAAGGCAGCGCCCCTGAATTGCCAAGGCGAAGCTCGGTTGAGCTCACCGCCTCTTGGCGGTGTGCTCTAAGCGACTAGTCATCACGTGCGGGAAGCTTTATATTACGCGATAGTTTCTCTTTGTACTTAGAACTAAATTCAACCTTTTTACCTGTATTGACCTACAGCTCTACGAGCTACAATACACTCTCTGCTACGCTCTATTGAATTCACGTACACAACGCAACATTTTGCCATTACAACGATCCCGTATTGTACTCCATGGCACATCAAATTGGCGGCCTAATTGACGATATTTGAGCTGAGGATTGGTTTTCCAACAAGCTATAGCAGCTTCAAGGCGGTCTTTCGATGAAATAATCGGTACTACGACGTCTGGAAGAGGATCAATTCGACGTTTTGTAGAGCGTTTTCGCGCTGTTTTCGGAGCCTTCTTTTTTTGACATCGAATAGGCATGGTGATAGCTTCTAAATTAATGTGAATTTGATTGATTTGAGGTGCAAAACAAAGGTATTTGGCATTTACAAGGCAGAGGAATCTATGCTAATTTGATGTTTTTGGGCGGTTGACTAGGGTGGGCGGTTGACTAGGGAACCCTTCTACCCTTGCTCGTGTCAGGGATATTCAGGAGTTCGACGACGGAATAAATTTTACATACAAGAGCTGGGAGATTCAGCTGTTCGGCTTTTTCCGGCGTTACTTCAAAATGTTCGAAACAGAGCAAGACAAGTTGGAGTACGTGTTTCGGAGAACAACAGGCCTAGCTCAAAGCTTTTTGGAGGACAGAATATGTCAGGCGCCAGGATGTCACGTGCTGAGGGGCAATGAAGGGGGCTCGGTAAAGGCACTGAGACTTGGCATGTATGGGCACGAAGGGAGCCGCCAGGGGTTCGGAGGGTATAAGTAGGGGGCTCGGGACGCAGTAGAGAGGGTAGAGATTAGTCTTTGTTCAATATGAGTTGATTTGTGCCACACTACTCCAGCACCTTACAGAATAAGCCATTTGTCGCTTATACGCTACACAACAGTGGCTGAAATGCTCGAAACACTTATTATGAGCATAGTCGACGCTAACGAGCAAATCGAGCAGCGGAAAGAATACTACAAGCTTTATATGACAAATTCAAAGAGCTTCGCTAAGTTTAAGCACAAGTTTTTTTCTTGTGCAAATAAAGCTAACATTCCAGTTTCGGAGCGGCAAGTGTCACGGCACGTAGAATAAGAGCAACGGCTCAAAGTAATACGGGTAAGAATCGAGAATAATAGAACTACAGGACTATGGAGGCAGAGAGGGAAGCATATATACAGGTGTTTGGGCCACGTGGCGTTCCGCGTGATCCCCAATGTGGATGCCTTACGGGCTGTTAGGCCATAAAGGAGCTGTAGGCGCGCCAGCGCCGTGACAATACATGGCTGCTGGCGGTAGTAGCATCAAAGAAGGCTTAGTAACTAAAGGCAATAATAGTGTAGGTAATACCAACACTCGCATTGGAGAAAATACAGGTGTTGGCGATTCGATATCCATACACGAGTGTAAATCGAGGTCTGAAAAAGAATCAATTGGTTTACAGGTTGCAGTCGCGCTTTACGGGTTCCTTACGGGGTCGTACAGGCAGTGTCGCATTCTGGTGGGGGGTGCAGAACGCGCTTAGTCATAATTCTAAACTGACCCCTAGGGGCCAGTGTAGTGGGACCCCCCCCCCCCCCAATACGCCGGGTGTATCCGTATCCGCACCCCGACACCGGCGTCAATGTATTTGATAGAACGAGAAAATACACAATGATAGTCAGAAGGAATTGGGGATGCCGTTCAGGCTCTCTATTGTTGTCTATGTGTGTAATGATACAGAATTGTAGAACACTGTGTGCGTGAAAAGTCTTCCGCGCTAGCGTTCCCCACTTAGTCAGGAACATGTAGCACCTAGATTCTCAAATCCTGACAATATTGGGCCCGTCAGCTACCTGGATCTCATATCCTAACACGGTCACACTTGGCGCTAAGCCCCGCTGACGTGGGCTTGTGGCTAAGCTAAACCCCTACCGCGATCACCACCTACAACAACTGCCCAAAGCGCCAATCGAGCGCCAGCTTGCTGCCTGCCCGGTGTGCTCCAGCTAATGTACGAAACTTGAGTAGGTCGAGAGATATGTATCGCTGCTCTGCGCTTTCTGGCTTCCACGATAATATACTTGCATTGCGATCGAACTCGACCTATATTCTTTGCTCGTGGAGAACATGAGAGTGCCATGATGCGTCTTCTGAAGCGCTTATCGGGCGGCGACTTCGAGCTAATTTCTTTCAACGATGACAACTCACCTCCGTATGCTATCCTATCGCACACCTGGACTGAGGATCAAGAAGTCACGTATAATGAGCTGGTGGCCAGCACAGGCAAGGACAAGACTGGCTACGCCAAAATCCGCTTCTGTGTAGACAGAGCTGCCGAAGATGGCCTAGAGTACTCCTGGGTGGATACTTGCTGCATAGACAAGTCTACTAGCACTGAGCTTAGTACAGCCATCAATTCTATGTTCCGCTGGTACCGGCGTGCATCCAAGTGCTATGTATATTTATCGGATATTTCTGTGCCGGAGGAGGTTACTAACGCTGAAGCTTTCCGCATAACGTGGGAAGAATCTTTTCGACGGAGTCGATGGTTCACGCGAGGCTGGACGTTGCAAGAGCTTTTAGCGCCGGCCACTGTTGAGTTTTTCTCCAAAGAGGGCAAGCGGCTAGGCAGAAAAATATCGTTAGAGCAGGAAATTTATGAGATCACCAAGATTCCTATCGGAGTACTAAGAGGACAAAGTCTTACCGAGTTCAGCGTTAAAGAGCGAATGAGCTGGGCGGCCAAACGCACAACAATGTTAAAAGAAGACAAAGTATATTGTTTACTAGGAATCTTCGGGGTATTTTTATCGCTTATATATGGAGAAGGAGAAGTATACGCAACTCAACGACTGAAAGAGGAGATACAAAAGCGTCAGGATAAGCGGGGAACGGAAAGTCTGCAAGACTTAACAGGTACGTTTTGTTCAGGCAAAGTAGCATTTTTTTATAAAGGTTATTATGCAACTAATGATGTATAGTGTCCTCGCTTTTACCTTTCCCAAGGAACGAACTTTTCATCGGACGAGAAGACCAGCTTCAATCTCTCGAACAATTCCTTCTTTTCTCTAACACCCACCGACGTATAACAATTTGTGGACTAGGAGGTTGCGGTAAATCAGCGCTTGCTATTGAGTTTGCATATCGGGCACTGGCGAGACATGCTAAACGTCTGGTTTTCTGGGTGCCTGCTATTAGCCAAGACAGCTTCGAGCTTGCCTATCGGGAAATCGGAATCCGCCTCCGTATACCAGGAATTACCGATGATAACGCAGACATTCGGAAGCTTGTTAAAGACACGCTAAGCTTAGGCAGCTTGGGCGACTGGCTAATGATCGTTGATAATGCTGATGACCCTGAAGTCCTATTAGGTACTACTAATAGCGATCCGATGTCAGCTCGACTGAGCGACTATCTTCCGCACAGTAATAGAGGCACAATACTTTTCACAACTCGGAGTAGGAAAGCGGCCGGAGATTTAACGCAAAGCTATGTTTTAGAGCTGAATGATATAAGCAAAGCTGAAGCTAGGCAGCTGCTAGCGCGGCGAATAACGAAGAAAGCGTTGTTTAATAACGAGCTGGCTGTTGACGAACTGCTGGAGATACTTACATATCTACCTCTTGCTATTGTACAGGCAGCCGCTTTCATCAACAATAACGATATATCAGTATCCGGGTATATATCATTGTTCCGACAAACTGGTTCAGAAAGCGAGCTTTTTAGCGAGCATTTCGAAGACTTTAGCAGATATCGAGAAATGGACAGCACGATTGCAAAAACGTGGCATATCTCGTTCGATCAGATACGTAAGCAAGACCGACTTGCTGCGGAGTACCTTTCGTTTATGGCGTGCATCGATCGCATCAACATTCCCCAGTCGATATTACCTCCTGGAGACTCCTCGGTGCAGCAAGCTAAAGCGCTTGGAACCCTGACAGGATACGCATTTATTATAGAGCGCCAACAGACGGTACAAGAGCTAGGCAGAGAAAGGCTTTTCGATATGCACCGACTCGTCCACATGGCGTCTGTCTGGTGGCTAGACGGACATAACGAGCGGGCGACTTGGGCGGGCGCAGCAGTGGCCCGGCTTAAGAAGCTAGTGCCGCACGGCGGGCATAAAAAAAAGGAAATATGGACGGCATACCTCTCGCACGCAATCCACGTGGCTGGACTTAATGGCGCACTGGACGAAACAGTAAGAGCTTCAATTTTAAATCGGGTGGGACTGTGTCAAGCAAGCCTCGGGCAATATTCAATAGCAGAAACAGTGCACCGACAAGTACTATTATTAAGAGAAAAGAAATTAGGAAATGAGCATAAACGGACGCTTATAAGTATGAATGAAGTTGGAGTAGCACTTGGCATGCAAGGAAGGTACGGGGAGGCAGAATCGATGGACAAGCAGACACTGGCGCGGCGAGAGAAGGTGCTTGGGCCTGAGCATCCGGACACACTAATGAGCATGAACAACCTGGCGCATGTGCTGGAGCGCCAAGGGAAGTATAAAGAGGCAGAATCGATAAACAGGCAAACGCTAGCGCGGCGAGAAAAGGTGCTTGGGCCTGAGCATCCGGACACGCTAATAAGCATGAACAACTTAGCGGGAGTGCTGAACAGCCAAGGCAAGTACAAAGAGACAGAATTGATAAACAAGCAGACACTGGCGCGGCGAGAAAAGGTACTTGGGCCTGAGCATCCGGACACACTGGCGAGCGTAGACAACTTGGCGGGAGTGCTGGAGCACCAAAGCAGGTACAAAGAGGCAGAATCAATGAACAGGCAGACACTAGCGCGGTGGAAGAAAAAGTTTGGGCCTGGGTATTCGGACACGCTGAAAAGCATGAACAACTTGGCGCTCGTGTTGGAGCGCCAAGGCAGGTACGAAAAGGCAGAATCGATGGACAAGCAAACACTGGCGTGGCGAGAAAAGGTGCTTGAGCCTGAGCATCCTACTACGCTGATGAGCATGAATAACTTGGCGCTCGTGCTGGACAGCCAAGGCGAGTACAAGGAGGCAGAATTGATGAACAAGCAAACGCTGGCGCAGCGAGAAAAGGGGCTTGGGCCTGAGCATCCTACTACGCTGAAGAGCATGAACAACTTGGCGCACGTGTTGGAGCGCCAAGGCAAGTATAAAGAGGCAGAATCGATAAACAGGCAAACTCTAGCGCGGCGAGAAAAGGTGCTTGGGGCCGAGCATCCGGACACGCTGGCGAGCATGAACAACTTAGCGGGAGTGCTGAAGCGCCAAGGCAGGTACGAAGAGGCAGAATCGATGAACAGGCAAACGCTAGCGCGGCGAGAAAAGGTGCTTGGGCCTGAGCATCCTACTACGCTGAAGAGCATGAACAACTTGGCGGGAGTGCTGGAACGCCAAGGCAAGTATAAAGAGGCAGAATCGACAAACAGGCAAACGCTGGCGCGGCGAGAAAAGGTGCTTGGGCCTGAGCACCCTTCTACGCTGACAAGCATGAGCAACTTAGCGGGAGTGCTGGAGCACCAAGGCAAGTACGAGGAGGCAGAATCGATGAGCAGGCAGACGCTGGCGCAGCGAGAAAAGGTGCTTGGGCCTGAGCATCCTACTACACTGATAAGCATGAACAACTTGGCGCACGTGTTGGAGCGCCAAGGCAAGTATAGAGAGGCAGAATCAATGAACGGGCAAACTCTAGCGCGGCGAGAAAAGGTGCTTGGGCCCGAGCATCCGGACACGCTGGCGAGCATGAACAACTTGGCGGGAGTGCTGAAGCGCCAAGGCAGGTACGAAGAGGCAGAATCGATGAACAGGCAAACGCTAGCGCGGCGAGAAAAGGTGCTTGGGCCTGAGCATCCTACTACGCTGAAGAGCATGAACAACTTGGCGGGAGTGCTGGAACGCCAAGGCAAGTATAAAGAGGCAGAATCGACAAACAGGCAAACGCTGGCGCGGCGAGAAAAGGTGCTTGGGCCTGAGCACCCTTCTACGCTGACAAGCATGAGCAACTTAGCGGGAGTGCTGGAGCACCAAGGCAAGTACGAAGAGGCAGAATCGATGAGCAGGCAGACGCTGGCGCAGCGAGAAAAGGTGCTTGGGCCTGAGCATCCTACTACACTGATAAGCATGAACAACTTGGCGCACGTGTTGGAGCGCCAAGGCAAGTATAAAGAGGCAGAATCAATGAACGGGCAAACGCTAACGCGGCGAGAAAAGGTGCTTGGGGCCGAGCATCCGGACACGCTGGCGAGCATGAACAACTTAGCGGGAGTACTGAACAGTCAAAGCAAGTACAAAGAGGCAGAATCGATGAACAGGCAAACGCTAGCGCGGCGAGAGAAGGTGCTTGGGCCTGAGCATCTATACACGCTGATGAGCATGAACAACTTGGCGGGTGTGCTAGAGCGCCAAGGCAAGTACGAAGAGGCAGAATCAATTAATAGGCAGACGCTGGCGCGGCGAGAAAAGGTGCTTGGGCCTGAGCATCCAGACACGCTGACGAGCATAAGCAACTTGGCGCTCGTGCTAAATAGTCAAGGCAAGTACAGAGAGGCAGAATTGATGAACAGGCAGACGCTAGCACGGCGAAAAGAGGTGCTTGGACCTGAGCATCCAGACACGCTGACGAGCATAAGCAACTTGGCGCTCGTGCTAAATAGTCAAGGCAAGTACAGAGAGGCAGAATTGATGAACAGGCAGACGCTAGCACGGCGAAAAGAGGTGCTTGGACCTGAGCATCCGGACACGCTGACGAGCATGAATAACTTGGCGCTCGTGCTAGACAGTCAAAGCAAGTACAAGGAGGCAGAATTGATGAACAGGCAGACGCTGGCACGGTCGGAGAAGGTGCTAGGGCCTGAGCATCCGGACACGTTGATCAGCATGAGCAACTTGGCGCTCGTACTAGACAACCAAAACAAGTACAAGGAGGCAGAATTGATGAACAGGCAGACGCTGGCACGGTCGGAGAAGGTGCTAGGACCTGAGCATCCGGACACGTTGATCAGCATGAGCAACTTGGCGCTCGTACTAGACAACCAAAACAAGTACGAGGAGGCAGAATCGATGAACAGGCAAACGCTAGCGCGGCGAGAAAAGGTGCTTGGGCCTGAGCATCCGGACACGCTAATAAGCATGAACAACTTAGCAGGTGTGCTGGAGCACCAAGGCAGGTACGAGGAGGCAGAATCGGTAAACAGGCAGACGCTAGCGCGGCGAGAAAAGGTACTTGGTCCTGAGCATCCGGACACGCTGATGGGTGTGTACAGCCTTGCTCGCCTCCTTGAAAATCGGCATCGCTACGACGAATCTCTTGTTCTGTATGAAAGAGCATGCGCTGCGTACAGCACCGTTCTTGGTATAGATCATCTGACTACTCGAGCGTGTCGCCAACATTATTCCGAAATGCTGGCATCGCGAGAGCACGGTCCGTCTGCTTTTCCTCCTAAAATACCAAATGGTGGCATAAGCATGTGTACAGGCAAGAGATCTAGGCTGTCACGTGGGCTGGCGAAGATGTGTATTAGAAGCTCAAAATTCTGTGTAAAATAACTGAATTTTATTTGTGTATAGTACGCTACATGAAACCATGCAGCTATGACCTTACAAACAACCATACGGATGCAGGTGTTCCAGTTTGGGCGAGTCATACTGTCGGATCACTCTACCCGTGGCAACACCACGTAATTGCTACGCAGTTGCCTGTTGGGTTGAATGTGATCTAATTCTTGAAGGATGAATCAAGGGATGAGGATATGCCTCATCCCTAAGTCATGTGACGAAGTCACATGACCCATCCTCCATTCAGTAACTAATCTATACTGGTAAATATTGATACAAACACATACTCGAAACAAGCCTCCGTCCTGCGGCCCGACCCGAGTCAAGTTAGCGGTTTGACAATCCGCGTCAGCATTGCTAAATTACAGCTATCCTGTTTCCGCTTTTGAGTATACTAGGAAGTGGGGCTTTCGTTTGCTGCTCAATGGGCATTATGTCACTACTGAAGGCAATAAATTCAAGCATGTGCATGCTTTGCTCGGGATATAATCTTTCTATATCTATCTACAGCTCGATGAGTTTTGGTATTACGGGCTAAGCAGGAGTTTCCATAGAAGATATGAAGTATAGATAAAGCTTAGGATTCAAAGCTTTTTTTCCCGAGATTATCTGCGCTTCTCGATTGTTGATTTTTGTGGGTTCACTCTAATACGGGGCACCACCACATTCCTGACGTGAGTGCCTATTGTATTCTTGAGTGAGTGATTGATTGAGTGTTAAGTTCTAACTACGGTGAAACTACGAGTTATATAACCCCGTTCCGGGTCACGTGAACGACATCCCTCGTTCAAGTGCATAACTACATGACGTGATAGAACGAGAAATACACAATGATATTCAGAAGGTATTGGGGATGCCGACAGGCTCTCTATTGTTGTCTCTATTGCATACATGTGTGATCATTGTTCTAGCAATGTGTGTGTGAAAAGTCTTCAGCGCTAGCGTTCCCGCTTAGTCAGAGACGTGTCAGCTACCCCTGGATTCTCAAATCCTAACATGACGTCTTGACAGAACGAGAAAATACTCAATGATAAGCAGGAGGAATTGGGGATGCCTTCAGGCTCTCTATTGTTGTCTATGTGTAATAATACAAAATTGTAGAACTGTGCGTGTGTGAAAAGGCTTCCGCGCTAGCGTTCCCCACTTAGTCAGGGACATGTCAGCTACCTAGATTCTCAAATCCTGACACCTCTCTAGGTAATTGTGCTAACATTTAGTGTTGGAACCCATGTAACTAGTCACGTGAAGAGTTGTGGGTCCCCTCGAGTGTCAGAAATAGGGTTTATTAGGCAAGAGGAGTCAGTTAGAGGATCTGTGAGGGTATCACGGTGATGGAAATACAGGCTTGTATGAGCGTTACAGATGATGATATTATCTACAGTTCTGAGCTGTAAATGAGGGGAAATGATTTCTAGCTCCTTGGCCTACTTACGTAAGCCGATTCCTGACATCGGGACCTGCAACCTCTTCGCGACACGTAGCTTAGAAAACAACAAGAATCGACACACATCTTACACCTGACGCCAACGAGCATACTAAGTGAAATCACTAGTCTGCCCGGCGACCCGTGAGATGCAGTCGACCGACATTTAGTATCGCTTGGAAAATGCATTTGTCCCCAGTGCGCTCTGCAATCTATATATCAAACGTGAATTCCTTTGACCATGTTTTTTTTTTGCAGCCAAATTATCACGAACCCTGGCAACACACAGTGCTGTTTTGTTCCTAATCATCTCTGGGATGGCAACTCTAGAGGATACGATCTTCCTTCACCAACCTTTTTTCTTTGGAACCAAGGTGCTGGCGCTCAATATTGCCCAACACCTACGACTACAGTACCTGGGGGACAAACAATTTTGGAGCCCGTGCATATATTCCCGCAGCATGTTATTGGGATGGCTCTCGGAACATGCTCTATCTTAGCAAACGTAATCCTCACCGCTGGCGTAACCACGAGCCGAGCAAGCACTTACCTTTTCTCACGGGTAGTGGAGGACATCTCTCGACGAGGTAGAGCAATCTTGGTTATTCGAACAGATATGTCACCAGCGCTGAACAGATGTAATGTGTGAAACAGCCAAGCGTATTGGCCATATTTGGCTTAGTCGCTCTCCGCATCAGGACCCCTATTTTTACCACTCTAGATAGTTGATTCTATTAGCTCTACAATCAATATCATATGCCCTATTCTACAACCTATTCTATGATAAGATCACCTACAATCTATCCGTTTGACGTAATGAACCACTTCAAAATCCACCTCCCAGGGCTGAACCAAGGCATCACGTCACCTATGCAATTACCTGATCCTCCTTCCCCAAACGATCTATCGCTCTGCTGAATGCATTTATCATCCCATCGTACATTATACCATGGTCGTGTAATGTGCCCGTGAAGATGTCCCCATCTCTAATTGGAAAGAGAGCGGATCGGAGCTCGCGAGCCAACGGCTTGAGGCTCTCGAACTTCGGCGCAAACTCCGCGATGATGCTCTCGAATCGATTTTTGCCCATAACCCCCATCTTATTCCGAGCAATATCTGTATACATCCCAGTATACCAACCTCGCAGTATATTTGTCTTCGGTCTCAGTGGCTTGTTAGGTTTTTGCCTGCCCATACTTTCATAGCCATATTGAATGCACATCCATACGAAGACGTAAAAAAATGACTCGAGGTCATGCCGATATGTGTGACCTTTGCCTTCAAGAACCTCGACCGCCATGAATCGCGTAGTGCCAGTCCGGTGACGAGCTTCACTCGGCATACTGTTCAACTCCTTTGCCAAATCCAAGTCAATTAGTCTTCCTTTCGGGGGCATCTTCGGCAGGGAGTTCGGTAATGATGATGTTATTTTCGGAGACATCCCGATGAAGAATCTTTCCAACCTCAAGCAGTGACCTATGACCTCGGATAGCATCACGCAGCGCCTCTAAAAGCTCTTTGACTGATTGATATTCGTGGAGAGGTCGTCCAGCTGGTGAAGTCACCAAGCAGTAGTTCACTCGGTTGCCGTACGCCTCACTTTCGCAGCCTGTCAGACTGTCGGCTCCAGTTTCTTGAATACTGTCGACGTTATTCCGCTGCCACTCATTCCGGCAGTCCGCCAGACTGTCGACCACTGTTTCTTGAATACTGTGAGTCCCAATTGCGTCTAGCTCGCTTTCTTCGATACGCACATTTGCCGTGCTGGCATGACTACTGTTGGATTTGGATCTCTTCAGCCTGCTTCCCCCATCAAGCCTTTCATCTCTTTTTCTTTTTTGCCCAGAGGAAGAGGTTGTGGCGCTACTTGCACCGATTCCCAGGCCCCCTGACCTTCCTCTGAGACTTGCTTTAGAGTACGCCCGACGGGATTCCGGACTACCGTTGACCCAAGACGCTTTGCTCGATAGCTTTCGTGGCGTTCCGAATCTCATGTCTCGTCGCAAATGTGAAATAGTGTCCGGGCCACCGTCGATAGTAATCTGCTCATGATTGAACCACACAGCAATGCCCGTGACTCCCCTCTCCTTGGCCAACTTCAA
Organism: Bisporella sp. PMI_857; assembly: GCA_021307315.1. Lineage (NCBI taxonomy): Eukaryota > Fungi > Ascomycota > Leotiomycetes > Helotiales > Helotiaceae > Bisporella > Bisporella sp. PMI_857. The sequence goes on along the minus strand of JAJSPD010000011.1, from coordinate 795,586 downwards.
CAGTTCTCCCTCCCGCTGCATTTTATCAGACGGCCAAGCGAACTTGACCACATACTCCCATTCTGTAGAGTCGCTTTTCCTTCCTCGATAACAGGCTGTTCCCCGGCACACTATTGCCTTTGTCGAAGCGATTGGCTGGTCCTCCAAATAGATCCTCAAATCCTGTGCGACGATGTACTTGCCGGTCCCATTACGCTTGATGAACGTATTTAACCCCAATTCCGCGTCCGCCATCAACGCATAGCCAGCAATAACCCCGATGAATCGCTCTGGCTCTATGTGAATATCGAACCTCTCGGAGTTGTACAGTCCAGATCTGTCAAACACCCAAAGCCGCATCAGACTTCCGCAGATCGTAAACCCAGGCACGAATCGTCGATCAGGTTGACTTCCAAACACTTCGCGTGCATATCCGGCCAACCGTATCAGTGTTTTTGGAGAACGATCCTCTTCAGGATTCTGCTTGTGCTCCCCAATAACAAGTACATTTGACCAGTCGTGTTCGCCGTCCGGTAAGGCAGCGTCGGCGGGGGTAAGGAAAATGTCAAGCTTGCGATCAGCCTCCGATCCCCTCAACACTTTGTTCGCTGATGTGTAATATCTGCGGTGAAGCCTGCTGATGAGAGTGTCCTGGAACTTCATGAACCATTCAAAAAAAGGACCCTGAATTGAAGGCTCTGGCCACCCACTCCAGCGACCCTCTGTATACTGGGCTCTTGACTCTTTGTAGATATCCCTCACGTTGTTCGTCCAGGGCTTCCCTTCGAAGTATCGCTCGTAAAAGCCCCCGACATCGTAGTAGACGCACCCGGTGAGTTCCTCGAGTATTCGCTGATCAACTTCATTGTGGATCTGTTCAATTCCCCTCTGAGAAGCCGCGCTGGATCGTAGTGGCGTGTCGAAGACGGCTTTCTCGAAGGGAGTCGGAGGTGTGACGGGAGTTGTTTGCGCGATTAACTCAAACACCGCACGCCAAATATCCGCGTTATTCGAAGTCGGTGTGCCAGGTTCATTCCTGACAATCGATTCCACTATAGGGATAGATGACGCGATATTCACCTGGTTCGCATCCACACGACTGTATAATATAGCAAGGTCACCAGAGAGAGTTCTGTCAGCTATTCGTGAAGGAAGGATTCGAGCCGCCGGTTCAATCTGCAGAGCTTGAATAAGGTCGAGCACCAGGTTTTTGGTAGCTATATATGTTAGCAAGGAATGTAGGCGGAAGAAGTTGGGCCATACCTGCAACGCAGCTGTTGAAAAGACGGCCTGTACTGCATCGCAAGAGGCGGCGATGCTCAGATCTGTGCATGTCGATTGAAAGAGATGTCGAAAGGCATTTAACCCTTCCGTGATCGGATTACTTCTGATTTTTTCTAGCTCGGAGGCAGTAGCCATGAGGAGGATGATCGTCAATGCTGTAATAATGAAAGACGTGAATTGGGTGGGGGAAATGGGGTGGGATTGTTTGCGCTCTCAACTGAACTGGCATTACTGTAGTGAATTGCGGGATAGCTGTAGAATCTCTGCATTAGGTGGACGTAGAATATAAGAATAAATATGCACAAATCCAAATGCAGTATTTTTTATAGTGCGGGGCTTTTGATGCCTTCGACAAAGCTTTCACGAGTTCATGGGAAATCTTGGAAGGATGAATGAGAAGAAATTATTTCGCAAAATATGTCTTCATACCCAACATCGCCCGAAAATGACCGTTAATAATTTCGCACAAGGCCTCAAGCAGCCCAGCACTTTCCCAGCGCAGAAGAAAGAAAGTTCCAATTGCCGTCCCTCGCTTGCTCGTCCCTCCAACTATGAAGGCGGGCGAGACATTGATCTTATACCTCATTCTGCGATTTAGAGTGCCTGAATCTCGGAGAATGGCCTCGCTTTGTTATCTATGTTCACTCTTGAGTGCAGTTAAATCCACTAATCGCTTACAGGGCCTCCAACATCGCATTCGTTCTGAGCCGACGATTACCCAGACATCAATCAATTGCTGCTAGCTAATTTCACAACATTGCTACTGACATCTACGACATGGATTGGGACGAGCGCGCTAAGGTTTATCACAGGGCCATTTCGCTCGCATGGTCTGGTAGATTCAACAACGTTCAACGCCCTCCTATTGCTACCTGGGTATCTACCTTTCGGAACGGTCAGCTTTGTGAAGTCGTGGGCGATAATTGCGGCTCATTTAATTGGAGCTGCCAAGTACGATTCAAAGACGGAGTACAATAGATAGTACGCTTTGCTGTGCCAGGGAGGGCCATTAATGGAGACGAAAAGGTTCGCCACGAGGTTGCTACAATGCAATTCATCAAACAGAGACGAGAATTCCTGTTCCCTCTGTCTTAGCATAGGACATGTCCAAAGATAACCCTCCAGGCTTAGGGGCATTCACTATTATAGACTTCATCGAAGGAGAGCCTTTGGGCAAGATTTTGGAGGTCCTTCCCGAGCCTGAGAGTGGTCAAGCCCTGCGAGAAGATATCAGCGACAGAGATCTGGATATCATCTACCGCCAAATCGCAAGTATCCTCCTGGAATTGTCAGAGCACGACTTTCCTCGGATTGGTTCTTTATCCAGAATAGACCGCAACACCTGCATCGACTCAAGACTCCTGACGCTCAAGATGAATGAGCCAGAGCGCTATGGAGGTGTTAATATCAGTAGTATGTTGACTCTTCAAACTTCTTATAACTAGCCCATATTCTTACATTTCTTCTCTGTATAGATCATGGTTCCAGGGCCTTCTCCTTTGCTACCAGATACTTTCATTATGTCGCCGAACAAGGTCTACAGCATCCTTGCGGGCAGCCAAACTCTATCGACGATATCGATGACGCCTGTAGCAAGTACGTCCATCGCAGTATCTTCAAGGCAATGTTGCCGCGTTTCGTCTCCGACAAGCATGATCGTGGTCCTTTCGAACTGGCTTGCGACGATTTCGATTTGGAAATATATTTGTCAATAACTGTTGGAATGCATGTATGTAGCTTCACGCGTTCCATATCGCAAGGATTGTGGGTCCTCTACCATCTATATAACTACCTGGCAATAGGCCGTAGCTTAGAAGAATCAACGGATATCATAACCACACCAGCAAGAGCGTAGTCACAGCTACTACGCCTTTTGCTACGTGGTAGGTATTCCGACAGTGTTGTTATGGTAGAGAACACGTAAAAGAGCGGCAGCGTAGAAGTGATCAAAGTGGTAAGGTAGATCTTGGCCTACGAGGGGGTGGTACAGACTTATTGCACCCTACTGTACTTGGACTAACAAATCAATGTTGGTATTAAATCTTCAGAGACGTGTTGTATCATGTCAAGAGCGGGTATCGCCTCTATGCCGGCCACATGGCCATGACCAAACCCAACTGTGATTTTAGTCTGGATCCGGTATGATTCTTCAAATAAAAACGCGTACCTTGCAACTCTGTTGGCTAGTCAGGCTGGAGTACCATGGCAAATTGTATATAAGAACGTAAAACCGCCTTGTGATTTTTGCCTCAGCTTATATCTCCTGCAACATCAACATATTTATCAGGCGCCGTTGTTCCGTGTATCAAGACTTGCCAGCTTCATTTCCGCCCTTTCGTGTACGAACCTTACGTTGTTACTTCTTTATATTTTCAGATATCTTCAACATTCTAATTAACTACATCACCACTATCATGCGTCTATTCAGCACTTCAGCAAAAGCTTTTTTTCAAAAGGTTCGGCTTTCCAGTCGAAAGAATTCCTGAATCCCACAAATCTGCCTATGAAAAGTTTTTCGCCCCAGGTGGAGGCGCTGAACGGGTACGAGTTTCTATCCCTATATTATCAATTGATATTCTGACACGGCCTTCTAGAAATTTGGGAAAATTGAATCAGCACCAGTGCGGTCTCGTGGTGGAAACCCAGTCCATCAATCTTCATATAATAGGGCAGACAAAGCTTGGATTATCTGTTGGTATAAAGTCAAAAGTTATGTGAATATCCCACGATGCACAGGCCACCACCTGAATGTATTTAAGTTCTCGCTCGTAGGATAGAACTTAGAACAATCAAGAACAAGTCAACCACCTGCAACGAGCATATATAGCACTGCGCTGAGATGGCGGTGCTACGTGCCCCGTGGGTAGCCGACTTAAGCTATTGCAAGTCATCAATACGAAGAAGTATCACAGAGAGTGATACAAACAGTTGGGTTTGAAGATATATGTTGAAATAGAAGAATAGAGTCACGGGCCTTCAGAGAGTATAGGGTAAACAAGTCAATTGCTGAAGGCTGTGGAATCACAAATCTATAGAAGGGAATCTATCTACTTATAGAGGTGTGATACTCCCACATGAGTATCACATGTGTATTATCACATGCAACCCCGTATGTAGACTCGTCATCGAAAGCAAAAGTAAGTATCCATCTTCTGCAAGCAGACTTACCGCTTCCGCAATAGGCTAGGTATGATCCTTAGACCTAACCTTGTTCAATAATATAACTGCGGTGTTTGCACCAAAATTTGCAGTCTTGAGGATCTGGTTGAGGATTTGGGAAATACTCTTTTTCACAAGCGAGATCCGTCACCTTTCACGGGAACTTACCAAGATCGCGAGATAATGTACGGTCGGATGTTCAAGGCGATCGGCCATTTGAGAAATTGCTGGCAGGTACAGAAGCCAAAGTCAGCCAATCCTGCTTTCGCGTCAGTAATGATTCTTGAAAAATGTCGCTGTGAAGATGAGATGACTTGATGTTGGAATAACTTCAGGGGCCGTCGCGATCCCAAACCACTCACCGATATTTCGCCCTCCAATCACGGAACGAGATCATCCTTACCATGTCGAGTTTGGAAGCTAGAGCCTGAAGAAGTGGTTTTTGAGCCGACGACGCCCGAAGATAGTCCGTGAGATAAAAGAACTTGCATAGTAATGGCCAATCCAGGTCTTCGAATACCGGTAACCTACGATTGAACGGCCAGGCCAAATCTTCGAACTCAGACAGCTCAAGGTTGGATAGCCATCTCTCAAAACCCCGAAAGGTTCGACGTCTACTTCTGGAAGTAGTACAACCCATTCGTGAGTCTCCTTAAAGCCGTCTGTGAGCATCGAATGAAAGACTGGCCAGCATGCGCAAAGCTGTTGCTCGCTGAATCATTTTTGTTGGAAAGAGTGTGACAGGAAGTTGGAAATTAGTGACTCTTTATACGCTTAGGGACGCGTACTTTTAGGTATGGGCCGGACCCAGAACAAAGATGTGGAAATCCTCCAAAATTTATCATTGATGGTGGGGTGCACCAATCGCTTCGGCTAGTGTCCTGCACAGTTGCCCACGAAGTTGTGAGGATGAGACGTTCGCCAATCGCCAGTAAGGCTGGCCAGCTGTCATGCTTTTGACATGCATGCTTCGCCACAATCCCGCATCCGACCCCCCCAGAGCTATCTTATCAACTGGCCATCCATTTTGACCTTGCTTCAACAATTTTGAACTCGTTTTCCAAGATGCCATTGTGGGGTAACGCAGAAAGAAATGTTACTGACTTCTTTAAAAAGCTAACCAAGCCAACGTCTTTGCGGCCAACTTCGTCCAAGTCCGCCCTATCCAAAGTAACATCACCCAAGCCTACGACTCGCCATAAACTACGAAGCAAAGTTGACACCCTTTTCTCAAACACCTTCGCCCGCTCTATTGAGCCATAACGATGGCGTCGCAGGGTGGAGGGTCGTTCAGACTAGCCTTGACTCGAGTGCGATCCCTTTCAGATATCCAAGAAGTCGGAACTAGCGTCGTTTCTGAGCCTTCGGACGGCCATAAGGCTCTTCTTGAGTAAGTTGGGTTATTTTCCCATTCCCCTGTGTCTTTCCATAATGAGAAATGGCTGATGTTTCGTGGGTAGCCTTGTTTTTATTCACGGGCTGGGCGGCCATCCCGTAGACACCTGGGCGGCTGTCAAGCCAAAGCTGCAACACAAGAGGGATCAGAGTCGAAGCTCGTCGAGATCGAGACAAGGGAAGGAGTCGCGAAAGCATACACCGAAGACAAATGAGGGGAATATCGAGGAGAAGAGTCTGCATAAAAGAATTTGGGGCAAGATCCACCGAAAGAAAGTTCAGCAGGACGACGACGCTAGTAAGCCAGATATAATCGGATTGAAGAATCGCAGGTCGAATGAGAACAAAGTGGTGAGGACCAGCCAAAGTTCAACGTCTTTAAGTGGGGCTTCCTTAACTTCTGGGATTGGTGAGGCTCAAGAAGACTCGACATCAAATCAAGATCAGCGCCCCATCATAACAGACTATCCACCCGACAGAATAGTACTATCTTCGGATTCATCTGATAAGAGTCTAGACAAGATTTTTTGGCCTCGGGATATTTTGTCTTATGATGAAAGATTCCAGCAAGCACGGATTCTCACGTGTGGTTATGACTCCCGTCCAATACGCTTTCTGCAAGGACAAGATCGGAATGGCATCAAGGCACACGCAGATGCGATAATGGAGGATTTGATCCGGATGCGGGAAGCCGACGTAGGCATCACTATCTCGGTGATAATTGGGCTCGCTAACATTTTGTATTTCAGAGCGAACGACATCTTATATTTATCGTGCACAGTCTTGGTGGCATCATCCTGAAGGAGATCTTACGAAAATCCGCACGCATGTCACAATGGAATCCAGAAGACCAATCCATATACAAATCCACTAGAGGGATAGCATTCATTGGAACACCGCACCATGGAAGCAAGGGGGCCGATTGGGCGGAACAGCTGGAAAAATTGGCTTTCTTTGCCGGGCACAGCGTAAACACATCAATCTTGGAAGATCTCCGGAAGAACAGTAAGAACTTGGAGCAACTAAACAGTGAATTCACATCCTTGCTCCGCGAAGCACGATTCTACACCCGTTGCTTCTACGAGTCTTCTGGTATGACATCCCTCAAGCTTGTGGGACGACGCGTCGTCAATGATACATCGGCTTCAATTGAAGACCCAGTGGTAAACAAAAATCTTCCCCTTGACGGGACGCATTCTCGAATATGCAAGTTTGTGAATAAAGACGAATCAGGTTACATCAGAGTTTCAGCAGCTATTCAGCACTTCATTAACGAAGTACCACCAAGATATGTTCCCGAGAAACGCTCGGAGCCAGCCCCATCAGCTTCGACAGCTGCACCATCAGTCATACATCTTGCTGAATTCCAGTCGGCCATTCTTGAATCACGTATGTGCATTTCTAATATATAAATGCCGAGAGTGCCGGGTGACATAATTTGTGAAACTCAGTCGTTCTCAGAACTTTTTGAGATTGAGCCGTCCTAGAAAGAGAAAGACTTCTTCCCCGATCTTGGTCCGAACTCACTGAGAAGGACTTCCATCGTCTTAATCTGATATATCTCTTAGGATATCTTGACTCGTTAGCCTTTCCAGAAATGGGACATCGGCAAGACGAAGTGCTAGACGCACGCGCGGATTCGTGTGCATGGATTCTCCAGCACAAAGAGTATACGACATGGAGAGCGGATAATCACGGCCTGCTCTGGATCCAAGGAAAGCCCGGTTCTGGAAAGTCTACCTTGATGAAAAGGATCTTCCGGGAATTCAATAAGGACGGGGCCCGCGGGCGTATCTATCTTGCCTTCTTCTTCCACAAGCGAGGTACTCAGTTACAGCAGACTCCCATCGGCATGTTTCGGACTATGATATATCAATTATTGAGTCAAGTCCCGTCGGCTAGTGCTGACTTCCAGAGGCTGTATGAAGAGAAGAGAAAGTTCCAGGGAGATATTGGAAAGGATTGGGAATGGCGCGAACTAGAGCTTCGCAGAGTTCTAGAGTCTTCTTTGGTCTCAGCAGTGAAAACCCATTCCATTATTATCTTTGTGGACGCTCTTGATGAAGCTGGCGAGGACTCAGCGCGGCGTATCGTCTCTTATCTTCACGAGGTCAACGAGCTACTACTTAACTCAAAGCATGCCACAAGTATCTGTTTCTCTTGTCGTCATTTCCCTATCATCAAGACCAATAGTGGTGTTCATATTTGCGTGGAAGACGAGAATCACAAGGATATCTCAACGTATACTTTAGCAGAACTCCAAAGGCAGATGCATGTGCAAGACCGTGAGTTGGGGTCAGATGACCTAAACTTATTACAAACACGTATCTCAAACAAAGCGTCAGGAGTATTCCTGTGGGTCACTCTTGTTATTCCAGTAATCGTAAAGCAATATAACGAAGGAAGAGCCTCGGGGGAAATATTTAAGGCGCTAGAAGAAGTTCCATCAGATCTCGGTGATATCTATAAGCACATCCTTATGCTGATAGATCCTAAAGACCGGCAACGGACACTGCACTTAATGCAATGGATATGTCTTGCTGAGAGACCTCTTTCACTGGCCGAGCTCCGATTCGCTCTAGCCTCGGATGATTCCTCGATTCACCGATTCCAATATTATGCTCAAGAATCCACCGGATTTGTCGAAAGCGATGAGCGGATGAAAAAGATGACCATCGCCCTATCTGGAGGCTTGGCAGAAGTTAAATTTCACCAAGACAAATACATTATTCAATTCATCCACCAGTCGGTTAACGACTTCCTGCTCAAGGATGGCTTCGAATGGCTTGATCAAAGTCCCACTAGAGATGCTATTGGTCGAGGACATGACCGGTTGTCTAGATCTTGTATCAACTACTTGAAACTAGAAGAAGTTCAAAACGTAGCAAATTCGAGGTCGGCAAATGAGTCGACAATAACTGCAAATCTTCCTTTCTCAGAGTACGCAACGAAGTCTTGGTTCCTGCATGCACAGAAGGCAGAAAGTTGGAATATTCCCCAACGTGACCTTATTCAGCGATTTCAATGGCCTTCTGCTCAGCACTTTCTTCATTGGATAATGATCTTCAGAAAGATAGACAAATACGATAGCAGGTGTCCACTAATGAAAACGAAATTAATGCATTTGGCGGCTGCTTCCAATCTCGAGAGCATAGTGAGAGCGCTATTGGAATCAGAAACGCCTTTAGAAGCGGAAGATGACGAGGGTAATAGAGCTCTGCATTATGCCGCTCGTTGGGGCCACAAGAAAATAGTCAGTATACTCCTTGATGCAAATGCTGATATAGACGCAAGAAACACCGGACAACGCACACCATTAGAGCGCGCGGCAGCCGGTGGACATGAGGCAGTCGTAGAGCTGCTGTTAGAAAAAGGTGCAGAAGTAAATTACCAGACTGGAGAGTCAGGAAGTGCATTGCAAAGTGCTGCTTTGAAAGGAAGTTGTGTAGTTGTGAAGCTGTTGCTCGACAGAGGAGCCGACATCAACGCCCAAGGCGGGGAGTATGGCAATTCACTCCAAGCAGCAGCATATCGGGGAAGCGAACCTGTGGTCAGGCTGCTCCTTGATAAAGGCGCCAATATTCACGCTCAAGGCGGACAGTACGGCAATGCACTCCAAGCAGCAGCATTACGAGGAAGCGAACCTGTGGTCAGGCTGCTCCTCGACAAAGGCGCCGATGTTCACGCTCAAGGCGGGGAGTACGGCAACGCACTACAGGCTGCTTCATATAAGGGAAGCGAGGCTGTAGTCAAGCTGCTTCTTGACAAAGGCGCTGATATTCACGCTCAAGGCGGGGAGTACGGCAATGCACTTTTAGCAGCAGCATTTCAGAGAAGCGAACCTGTGGTCAGGCTGCTCCTGGATAAAGGCGCCGATATTCACGCTCAAGACGGACACTACGGCAATGCACTCCAAGCAGCAGCATTACGAGGAAGCGAACCTGTGGTCAGGCTGCTCCTCGACAAAGGCGCCGATGTTCACGCTCAAGGCGGGGAGTACGGCAACGCACTACAGGCTGCTTCATATAAGGGAAGCGAGGCTGTAGTCAAGCTGCTTCTCGACAAAGGGGCCGATATTCACGCTCAAGGCGGGGAGTACGGCAATGCACTCCAAGCAGCAGCAGCGGCATATCAGGGAAGTGAACCTGTGGTCAGGCTGCTCCTCGACAAAGGCGCCGATATTCACGCTCAAGGCGGGGAGTACGACAATGCACTTTTAGCAGCAGCATTTCAGGGAAGCGAACCTGTGATCAGGCTGCTCCTTGATAAAGGCGCCGATATTCACGCTCAAGGCGGGAAGTACGGCAACGCACTACAGGCTGCTGCATATCAGGGAAGCGAGGCTGTAGTCAAGCTGCTTCTCGACAAAGGGGCCGATATTCGCGCTCAAGGCGGGGAGTACGGCAATGCACTTTTAGCAGCAGCATTTCAGAGAAGCGAACCTGTGGTCAGGCTGCTCCTTGATAAAGGCGCCGATATTCACGCTCAAGACGGACACTACGGCAATGCACTCCAAGCAGCAGCATTACGAGGAAGCGAACCTGTGGTCAGGCTGCTCCTCGACAAAGGCGCCGATATTCACGCTCAAGGCGGACAGTACAGCAACGCACTACAGGCTGCTGCATATCAGGGAAGCGAGGCTGTAGTCAAGCTGCTTCTCGACAAAGGCGCTGATGTTCACACTCAAGGCGGGAAGTACGGTAATACGCTCCAAGCAGCAGCAGCGGCATATCAGGGAAGCGAACCTGTGGTCAAGCTGCTTCTCAACAAAGGCGCCGATATTCACGCTCAAGGCGGGAAGTACGGCAACGCACTACAGGCTGCTGCATATCAGGGAAGCGAGGCTGTAGTCAAGCTGCTTCTCGACAAAGGGGCCGATATTCACGCTCAAGGCGGGGAGTACGGCAATGCACTCCAAGCAGCAGCAGCGGCATATCAGGGAAGTGAACCTGTGGTCAGGCTGCTCCTCGACAAAGGCGCCGATATTCACGCTCAAGGCGGGGAGTACGGCAATGCACTTCAAGCAGCAGCATATCGGGGAAGCGAACCTGTGGTCAGGCTGCTCCTCGACAAAGGCGCCAATGTTCACGCTCAAGGCGGGGAGTACGGCAATGCACTTCAAGCAGCAGCATATCGGGGAAGCGAACCTGTTGTGAAGCTGCTCCTTGATAAATCCGCCAACATCAGTTGCCAAGACAATCAAGGCCGATGTCCACTTCATCTTACTATAAGAGGTGGTCATCAGAAGCTGATAGATCTCGTCTTAGCTGATATCGAAATACCAGATTGGAATTACCAAGACCAGCAAGGCTGCTCTGCACTTCATTTTGCTGCCTCTGGTGGGTCGGACCAGATCGTCCAAATCATCTTAGAGTCTGATGTTGATATCAATCTTTTAGACACATACGGCTGGACAGCACTTCATTGGGCCTGTCGAAATGGCAGTCGCAAGACCGTACAGATACTGAGAGAATCTGGAGCGGATTCGAGCCGAAAAGATATCAAAGGCTGGACACCACTTGATGTAGCCACGTTTTGTCAAAATGACTCGTTGGTTTCCCTGTTCCAGGATAACACGGACCAAGCAGGTTCAAAGCAACTTATCACCAGGTCTGGCAATCGTCAGTACTACTACTGTAGTTCTTGTTATCATGTGAGTTGTCTCTTAACAATAGCACATGCATCAGCTAATCAAATAATTCAGAATATATATGGCAGCCGTTATAATTGTAAGGAGTGCAGGTTTTTCGATCTCTGTTTCAGGTGTATCATAGATGCAGCTCGAATACATCAGCACGGTCATAGGTTCGAGGTGATAGTAGGTTAAATTTACGGCAAATATCTCATATACCACAAAAAAGTGCCCATATTTCTCATATACCACTACTTTTGTTGACGAATATCTTATATACCACAAAAGTGGTATATGAGATATTCGTCAAAAAAAGTATGGTATATCAGATATTCGTCAACACTCGCTATAAAGCCTGTAATACAAGCGCTGTAAGCCTAAAATCATTGTCATTTTTTTCAACTTTTTAACTCTTTTATTCTAAACTTTGTAATCCATATCCTTTTCCAGACCTTGTAGCGTACCGTAAAGGCAATTCAATATCGACAAATTGGTGATCTACAATTATTCCACTCTCAATGTCTGAAAGCTCGTTGCTATTAAGTCGATCAACGTTCTCTATTTGTATGCCCAATTCTCGATCAAGGCGCTCTGCCTTTTCTTTATTCTCACTCCTTTCTTCCTTTTTCTCTTTTTCATTCTCTCCTTCATTTTCAGATTGTAGCCATTTCTAAACTCTTTGTCGACGTCCGCTAGAAACAGGCTGATTCGTACAACGACGACGATTATGACCCTATTCAAGGCAATTGCTACAGCGGGTTTGCTTTTTATTCCATGTGCTTTTGCGTATTCGTTTAGTTCGAGGTCGGCCGATTGACTTTTGTACTGTAGGAAGTTTGATTGAATTATCGCAAAGTAGGTCGACTGTCGATATTGGTGCTAATGAAGCTTGATAAGTATCGCGATAAAAGCCAGCTGTAAATAAATTATCGAAATAATCAACTAGGTCAGTACGAAAAATCTTTGCAGCTGCGATTACGTGAGAACAAGGCGATTGAAACTGGTAAAAAGCTGTACAATTACAATGCTTTTCATTCAGGTTTACTATCCACTTACGACCTGATTCAGGATCCTCAACTTGCGCAACAGCTTCATTCGAAAGATAAACTCGATATCGACGAGAAGCTTTAAAACGATCTTTGAATTTGGCTATAGGCACGTCGGCAAGGCTTTCAGATTTGCTTTTTTCTGTACGTTTTCTGAACCACATTTCTGAAGTCAAAAGATAAATACCATTTAACAATTGAAGAGGAGGCATCTAGCGATATTTGTTTCAAGCTGAATTCAAAGACTTAACAATATTCGAAGTGTTATGGCCAAATTGAGGATATTGCGAGTAAGCTTTGGTCCAGAGCTTATTGTCGATATTAGAAAGGTAATTGAACGCGTCAATACTCAATTCTCTTATTTTTACTATTTCGGCTTCAAACAACTGAAGCGTTTTTGCTTCACATATTCTCCAGAACAATAGCTTTACTTTATTGCCAAATCTTTGCTGTAAGTTATCGGCAATATGCTGACAACAGTGAAGATAAATAGCGTTAAGATACAGCTCTGCAACAGCGTTTGCTATTCCTTTTTCGCGATCGGAAACAAAAGTATGCTGGTTCTGTACAGTAATAGGGAAAGCAAGCTTAAAGTGATGTAAAAACCACGTCTACCAGCGTTGATTTTCAACAAGTACTAATTCTCAAGCTAAAAGAACAATCTTGTCGTTTGCGTCGATTCCACAACAAATCATTAATACCATACGATATCGAGACTTTGTATAAGTTTCATCAATAGCATAAAACTGGCGAATACATTCAGAAGCAATACGAAAAGGGCCGGAAGCAAAAAAAGCTGCTTGAAATATACCGTCAGTTTGCGTTTGGAGTTCGGCGTAATTGTTTTCGTCGGCTTGCTTGAATCTTTCGACATAGCTAGAAAGCAACGCAAAAGATTCAGTTTCATCGCCGTAAAGCTCTTTTAAAACAGCTTGTTTAACACGGTACGCCTAGAGATATGGAATGTTGTTGAAAAATTAAAGGCGTTTATTCGACTGAATTTGTTTGGCAGTGATATCAAGATTGTCAATAATCGACGCTCGGTGATAAGGTATTACGAACTTCAAATTATTCGTATTTGAAGCTGTCAAATAATTTGCAGAAAAGCAAGTATAAAGCTCCAAGTGAGTTATAACTACGCTTTTCTTCTTAGAATCAACCGCTCTAATTTTGAATTTGCAAATATCTGCAGTACGGCACACAATATTGAAGCGTTGTTTATCGGAATAAGTAGCTTTCCATGATTCAGAAGCATTCGCAACAAAATCCTTTATAGCTTCTTTTGCTAACGCAATATTAGAAAAGGTATTACCGACGTAGAGCGCCATAGCTATAATAATGTTATAAAAGAACGATAATCGACAAAATACGAATATTTGTTGTGCGTCAAGTGCTCTAGTCTCTTGGCGCAATGTATAGGTCTTCAAAATACTTAGCAATAAAACGATGGTATATAAGATATATTAGTGTTTCTCATATACTATCGTTTTGTCATTAGGTATCTGAAATACCACTGTTTTGCGCCAAGAGACAAACGGTGGTATATGAGATATTTGCCGTTAAATTTATGAATGGAACGATGTTCGAGGTTTTTTTCCTTCTTTTAGTTTCGTGTTTGTAGCAATGCAGGATTGCGAGTACGGAAGCTTCATTGCCTTTGGTGTGGAGAATTAGCAATGTCCTGACCAGGAAATGGTAGATGGTGGAAGCATCGATGATTCTAACGACGAAGATTATTGTTGGAATGCATGTATATAGCTTCACGCGTTCCATATCACGAGGATTGTGGTCTTCTACCATCTATATAACTACCTGGCAATAGGCCGTAGCTTAGAAGAATCAACGAATATTAAAACCACACCAGCAAGACCGTAGTCACAGCTACTACGCCTTTTGCTACGTGGTAGGTATTCCGACAATTATCGCGATATGAGCGACTCCGCCGGCTCTGAGATAGGAGGCCGACCACATTCTCGGAAACGAGTCAGGCGGACAGAGGACACAGAACACAACGATGTGAAAGCCCCCTCCGCTCATTCCCTCGACGTCTCATGTCAAGCGATTGCAGCCACCTCGTTGACAGCATGCAGGAGAGCGAAGAGATTCCCATCCATGGATACCTTACACTAAAGACCATTGAGTCGAAAGTCATGTAGTGTCTCACATTTTCTCAGCAATCATTACCAGAACCTGGTGGAATGTGGCAGAGACAAGAAATTGCCAGGAACATCTCTAGCAGAAATGATAGGAGAGACTTGGAATGGTCGCCTATGCAAGAATGGGCTAGAAGCAAACCAGTCAGGAGTTCTCGATTCTCGCCCAAAGATGACGAACTTCTATTGCAATTAAAAGGGGAGAGTTTATCGTGGGATGAGATTTCAGAACACTTCCCGGAGAGGAGCAAGGGGACGTTGCAGGTGCACTACAGTACCAAGTTGAAACATCGCTCGGAGACGTCTAAGACGACGAGGAAGCGCCGGAGGAATGGATGAGTTGCGAGCCCCTGCTTCAGAATGATAATTGATATTTGCAATGCATTTATTGAATACCGCATCATCGTTTCTGCTCAGGTTGTTGGTTCCCTTTGTCACCCTAAGCCATGAGCCGCGACCACGCACTGAATGGCGTCCTTGATATGCTCGATATAGCAGAGGTATTCCTATTCGACTTGTAAGCAAACTGAGCCAACTAACAAGACCCTACCTAACTCATCGCACCTCATACTTATCACTTTATACATCACCCTATATAATTTCTTTTTTCACATCTTATAGGTGTTGCTACGTGCAGTGACATCTTTGTCGGAACACAGTAAGTCGCGCGTTCATTTGCTTGCATGGTATCAGTGTATCGTACAGCTTTCCCAACCCTTTTGTGGCAAACAATACGCCGCACAGTGCTGATGCCCAGGTCTCGCTATACAATTGCCTTTTTCTCTTCTTCCAGAGAGCCAATTGCCCTGTTGAACGCCTTGATCATCCCATCGTACATGATATTGTTGTCGCGGAACGTTCCGGTAAATTGATTGCCCCGTCCTTTCAGGTTCTCGAACTTCGGTGGAAATTCTGCAATGATGTTCTTAAACAGCATTTGTCTTGGATAGAACGGACCTATACTTTGAGTTTTAATAAAGAGGACTTCATCTGTTAAGCTGCTCTGTTTCTGCTGCTAATATCTATTTATAGAATTTACTCTTGTATCCTCCAATATTGGAGCAAGGCTCGTCAGCTAACCGCCCGGCCCCTAGCCGCACCCACCCACGACCCAAAGCCTGAGGCGGGGGTGTTTTGCTGTGCAGACCTCTTTCACCGCTGAAGAAATGGTTAGATGTAGACCGTTCTCATCTAGGCACAAGGCGACCTGACTTCCCACACTCAACAGAGTGAGACCAACCATCTGAATTTGTTTTTGGCGGATTTCCTGGTGGTGTCGGTGACCGTCGGGCGCTGGGAGACAGGCGGACAAAATGATGGCTGATCCTATTCGGGAATAATTAGCTAGTGAAGTCATGCAATCTCGTCTAAAACTTTGGTTATCATCTCCTTGCTACGATCCACTATAGGGATGCGTTCTCGAGTCATCAAAGCCCCATGCACATCCGTATCGCACATTCCCAAGTTATACCCATGAGATTTCGGCTATGGAAATTATTATGTTCCTGGTTTCTGAACAGTTGACCCTTCGAACCTGCTATTGCGATTCCCGCACTTATGCTTCTCGCCCACTAACCTCGAATAAGCATGGAGAGCAATAACCTAACATTGAATTTACTAGGAATCTAACCTCGGTTGCTATATTACCTATACTTTAACTTTTAGCCTGTGGTTTTTGGCGGATCTCCTTAGAACCGGCGAACTGGTTGTGCTTGAAGAGGACCATGAGCTTTCTCGATCCGGTACTACTACGGGGCTGTGAAAATATTCGCATTCATTTGCAAATATCTCAGTTTTGTTTGTGCAGTCCGACTTGTCAAGGAGGGAGGAGCTTGGGGCGGAGCTCTGGCGGCGGCGATTGTGGAAGGGGGCTGCTGGTGAGAGCTGGGACCTGATTCCATGGAGTAATGAGTCCTACTCCGTTGTAGTGCTTGACAAGCATCTGTGCTGCGGAAGCACGTTTTTCCAGGTTCACGATTGCCATCTCCCCAATCTTTGAAACCGTATCCACGTTTGAGGCCGCAGACAAAACCGCCCGCTGCACCTCCGTAACAGACTTAAACTGATTCGACTTCTGACGGAACTCCCTTGCATCTAATGTCCACAGCACGTGACAAAGAGTGACCAAACATTTACTTTGTGTGTCTGATCTCCTTCTCGAAACATTTCAGGGGTTATATAAGTGCGGCTACCGGCAAATGTCGCGGCGTCAACAGCACGGTTACAGAGTCCAAAATCTCCAAGCTGGAATATGGAGTAGACAACCAAGGCCGCACCTTTATCGCAATGGAACACATATACGACATCGAACTTAAAGACATTGGGAAGGAATGCCGGAGGCCTGCTTCAGGACAAAAGCCCCATGTTTCTCATGGGAAATTCGAGACCTGTGCCGACGTTGCCGACAAAAACGCTGACAGTTTCATCACCAACTTCGTCCTTCCACAGCTTCAACAGCTCACGTCCTACGAGACCGGACTGAACGGCTTTGTCCTTCCCCCGCCACGCATCACCGAGACGATTCCCAGGGAAACTTGGCAGCCAATAACGTCGGCTGGAGAGCCATTCCGCCTTATCCATGGGGACCTCGCCCGACACAACATCATGGTCTCGCCTAAGACGCTAAAAAGTTACTTGTATCTTCGACTGGGAGCATGCCGGCTACTTCCCCTCCCCCCGAGCTAGACGCAAATGTGTGGCGTATAACGCATAGCGAGTACCACAGGCTGTTCGACGCCCAGGAGAGAATTCAGAAGGAACTCGAACAGATCGGAGGGTGAAAATAGACAGCTTTCAGCATATATAAAGGTGGAGTTTTTATCACGGTCAGAGTAGTCTCTTTTATTTGGGAACAAAATTGTCAGCAGAATGCCAATTTTACTATTTCCAAACTAAAGAGCTAGCTACAGGAACAGGCGTCCATCTTGAATAAACAGTACAAGTCTCAGCTTTATAACATAGTTACATAAGAAAGCCAAACTAGTAAGTTTAACTGCAGAACAGTCTCGACTACTATTGAGAGCGAATGCAAATTCTTAAGTCTTCCCTTAGCACCCACAGCTATTGTTGTCGCACTTTTGGAAAGGTGGCTTGTTGCAGCTCCGCTTCGAGCAGAAGTAAACGGAATCGTTATTCATTGTCCCGCAGTGCCAGCACGCACTTTCGCCGTCCTCCTATGTATAGCCACTTCAGTATTAAACGTCCGAGATAAAGCGTTATTGCGGGTGCTCATGGGTTGCTGAGGTTAGGGCCGTCGTCTGGTCGAGGCAAGTCGGTAATAAAGACGGAGAGTGATGGACGAGTGAAGTGTGCTATTGCTGAGGAAAGAGTCCAGAGGGATTAGGAGGCGGGACGAAGAGGTTGACTGACCTTTGAAAATGGGAGCATCGTCGCTATCATCGTTGCTTTGGGCAAACAGGCCGGAGGATTTTATGACCAGATTTGGCAGGGGGAACTTCACAGCGGCTTGGCTGAGAACGGTGGTGCGAAATCACGCAGGAGGATCGTGTATTGCAGAGACAGGAGAGGCTATGTTCGAAAGGAGATTTATGTCGAATGTAGGGATTAGTCGAAGCATATGCTTTGGAGTTCTATTGGAAGGACTTACAGAGTTATTGACAGCGCTGTATTGAATTGTCTTAGGGGCTGCGTGGGGCGTTAAGATGCTGTGTATTTATTGAGAATCTCAGGTGCCTGAACGCTCTTATTAATACTCGGTGGACAGCGAGGCTTGACATTATCAAGTTGACTACCAACAGAAGTATATCATCATATTTTGCACCATGGCTTACTAACATTGGCCGATTCAAAGCAACAAGACGATACTTTGTAAAGGCTGTCTGCGAAGTGTTCACTGGCTTAGACTGATATGTTCAAGGCGGAAAGTGTTGCTGGAAAGTCAAAAATGACGGGTGGTATACCGGAAAAGCGAAATCGCGGGTGTTGGCGTGCAGGAAAGGCGTGGATGTTTTTGCGTGAGTTAATGCATGGCATATTCATTCACCCCCCGGAGTCAGGCTCGCTTACCCTCCCCCCGCCGCCAATGGTCGATGCACATGCACACTTACTTCGCATCCGGCCAAACAGTTATGCCAAGATACGACGATAACGTGCCGAGCCGCGGTGCTATCCCAAAGATGAAAATCGATTGAGACGCGCCAGTAATGCTCGGCAGAACAATTTCTCCGCTTTAGCTTCTAGTTGATTTGGTCAGACGGGATATATTGCTATGCACGGCAAACGCCTGGGACGTTCGCCCGCATTTGTCACGTCGAGATGTATAATGTACCACTGCCAATCAATTCTATGGTAATATTATGATGGTCTGCCTAGCCCTGGTCCAAAGGAGAGAAGCAAGGCGGCATGCGGCTCAAACGTGAATCGCATTGGTAAGTCATTCCACGCATGAGTGTCACGGCTATGGCTCATCGGCCTGCTCCACACACCCTAGGCGGGGAGCACAGGAGGGCTGTTGCTGACGTTTCTACGAAAAGACGCGGGCACCAATTAAACACTGCGCGCACTAGACAGTGCGGGAGACAAATGAGTGGCGTCTGAATTCTGCAGAACAGGTGGGGAAAGTTCGGAAGTATTACCCGGTTATGGGACGTGCGGGTCGTTTCGACGCAAGGTACCGATCAGCGTGTCGATCTTGCATGAATGTGCACGCCACAGCAGCTATAGGGCTGAGGACGATTTCCCGCATAGTAGTGGGGTTTTGGCTCATGTGGCCGCCCCCCGCCCCCGTAATCAACCGAATCACCACATGGCTTTATGTTCAAGAATGCGTGAAATGAGGACGACATGTTCTCAAGAGTATTTCGGGATACCTATCGCGTAGCAAAAGGCGTAGTATTGAACTCTTTACGAAATAAGCTTTCAGCGCTACCAGTCTTTGTGGTCTCCTGGGTTTATAGAGACAACTCGAAAATTGTCTGGGTTATTAGAAAGCTTGCCCTCTCACTAAAGTCAAGACCCAGTGCGGGTATACTCATCATACCGACAAAAGGTTGGGTAGAGGCAAAAAAAAGTTATCTCAGTTACTTAGTCGCTTCGCTGCCAAGGCGATCCAGCCAACTAGGCCTATTAAGCCCACACGTGCTTGCGAGCGTCAGCGAAGCGTCTGAGAACAAATGGTGATCGTTTTAGTGGTAACGATTGACTTTTATTGCAACAACTCAAAGCGAACAGGAATCTCGATCCGTAGATCTCAAGTAGAGGGACTCAAAAGTATAAACGACTGTCAATTGTTATAACTAAAAGAACAAGCTACAGACAGGAAGGAAAGCTGTGCTCTATATATGGGAGGCTGGCCAGGGGTTAGAGCCCTGTGGCGTCGGTCGCCAAGCTCTAAAAGATAGGGCCAGGGTCGTGACACAATTACCCGTGAAAAGGATGACGTTGTGCAAAAATGCCATTTATTAATAGAATCTTAGTATTTCGAAGACCTGGAAACAAGACATCTCAAACCGTATATTCCAGACCTGGATTATTGGATTGATGCTTTTATATTTGACAACGGTGGTTATTGATGGTAAGCTGGTGCATTGAACCAATCATAAGCGAGAACACCCGCCTTTCGGCTGTGCGTTTCGGTATCTGAAATGCTTCACATTCTCGGCCTACGTTCAACGATGTGCGATTTTCACTCGCCTGTCGTTATTGGGTCGTTTATTCCGGATCGTGTTGATATAAAGTGATGTGATTTGAGCTGGTGTCTGCTAAAAGGACTATAGTAATAGCGGCAGAATTGTTCTAGCTAGCAGTAATATATCGAGCAGATGAATTTATCCGGAAACCGGAGAAATAATCTACGGTTGACAAAAGCTTACTATACTTTACATAATGTTATAGAGCCGGCTTTAACTGAAAGCAGTATATTTTTAGAGTGGCTATATGTCACGGCACGCGCTGTGGATCTACAGATACAGAGGGCAACGGTGGTGCAATACGAGAATCTATAGCTAAGGAAGGAAGAGGAGCTCGAGGAGAGCAGGCTATATATACACGAGGCGCTCTGAGAGCTCGCCTAATATAGGTCACGTGTGCTTGGGAGCACGGGACGTGACACTATATAAGTATAAGGATAGTTTAAGCTAGCTATATTGGTATTAGTGTAGTTGGAGATGTGGGCGTAAAACATAGAATTATAGCTGAAGCTAATTTCGATCGCTATTGTAGATTTTTTACATTATAAAGATTGCGATACACTTATTCTCTATTTGTTTACTAAAGCCGATTATTAAAGCATCAGTAACCTACACATGATTATTGAATAGTCGAGACGGCTAGCTATAACTTTGTACAGTAGCTAGCTAGCGGTTAGCCGGTTTTTGTCACGGCCCTGGCCCTATCTCGAGCTTGGCCCCTGCTGCCACAGGGCTTGGCATCCCAGAGCTTGGCGACCGATGCTACAGGGCTCGCTTATACTGGCCCCTGGCCAGCTTCCTGTATATAAAGCACTGTTCTCCTTCCCTTCTTCTGCCTGTAGCTTGTTCTCTTAGTTATAACAATTGATAGTTGTTCACACCTCTGAGTCCTTCTACCTAGATCTACGGATCGAGATCCCTGTTCAGCTTGAGTTGTTACAGTTTTGCGCGCTCGCAACGTTGCACAACCACCGCAAGGCTGCTATTCAGCCAAGTCGACACAGACGTAGCCTAGATCTAACTTCGACTTCAACTCAACAGATAACCTCGCATAAATGCCGATTCGGCGACTCAATATTCACTGAGAACCCTTTTCTTTAGGCCTCTCGAATCTGGCCGAATAATTCGTCTTTTAGAACGCAGCGACGATGGCGAGTTCAGCCTGGCCGAGCACTTCGGCGACGATATTCCCCGGTATGCCATACTTTCGCACACATGTCTACAGACACCGTCCGTCGTAGGCCCGAACAAACTACATATAATATTGTTAGTACCCATTTATATGTATTTATGATCATGTGACTAGCACCTGAAACGTGGGACCTCGATCCTACTCAACCCCTTAGAACAAGAGCTCACAACAATCAAGAATTAACCCACAATCAAGACTTATCCACCAACCTCAACGAGCATTGCGCATGAAACACATGCGTGCGTGCCCTCAGGTTAAAGTATAAGTAATTACTCCGACCCGGGTGTTCCCACAGATATTTAGTCCATGGAAGACATATCTACTCGGGGCGTTCGAATGTCGTACGAACAGAATCCTGTTGAGACGTCGAAGCATGTGCATTTTGTTGAGGTTGAGGTTGAAACTGAGTTTGTGTTTGAGTTTGAGTTTGAGGTTGAGGAGTTTGATGAGTTTGAGGTTGAGGTTGAGGTTGAGCTTGTGGACTGAAAATGAGCTGCAGAGTTATGATTCGTGTTTCGCTTTGGTTCAAAGTCAGCGAAAACAGCTTATTCACAACCTCACGTAAATCTTCAATCCGCTCGCCCACAAACCCGACAAATCAAGAGGAATCTACCCAATAGTCGATTGAGAAGCTAAATCATCAGTCCTGCCGACCCATATCATCTATCGACCTTTTTTCCTGTCATTATTCACGATAGTGACACTAATGTCGCCGATAACGGCCAACATGATATCTTGGCACTGCTTTCCTGCAGAGATTCGTCTTACGGTCTTGGAAGTCTTACTGCAGGACGGTTGTAACTTGCCTGACTTCGCCACGGTGTCACAAGAGTGGCAGACGATCATCGAGCGGCATAACTTTTCCCGGATCAAGCTGACGTCGTCACGCGTCGCCGATTTTGGTCCGATGGTTCATCGCAATAGGAGTCTCGTACGCTACATTTGGTTTTGCTTGGAACTCCAAGAATATAATTGCACCGAATGTGAACCTCATGATCCAGATTTGATCGGCCTAAGCAACGCAGATAATGTCCTAATTACTACAGCATTCCAAAATCTTTTTTCAACACTTAGCGTATGGGAACCAAACAGTAGCTTGCTGCTAGATATCAGCGTTTACTCCCCCAGCGACTCAGAGCATTGGTTCAAATATCTGACTTTTGAGCCTGATGTTGCTTCCGATATGTGTGGCCGAAATCAACATACAAAGCAGTCGATATTGGTCAAAGCTAGCGACCACCACCACGGATGGATTGCTGGTAGTCAAAATTCCGTTCCCCCTTTTGCTGCTATCGAGAAAGTCTTTGACGAAATCATGGGCGAAGGACCGTTTAATAACGAAAAACAAGAATTCCAGTGGTGGCAGCAACTACCATTAGTCCCGGCAGTAACAGGTGTGCTTCTCCGTCAACAGAACCGCCGACGATGGAAGCCGGCCGCGTTGGCACATATGTTTGCCCGTATGCCTGGACTCCAGGAAATTCATTACGAGCCTTGGAGGGAATGGTTCGATAATCAGCAGCGGTGGACGGACCAATGTGAGTGCTATTACGTCAGTCTATCGTTTTCCGCCACTTCTGTGTTCCAGTTATACTATTGGCTGTTGATAACCTGCTAATACTCTTGTTTTTTGTAGCTTTGCAACTTCTTTTTGAATCGCTCACTTCCGATCGACTACGGAGACTCGTAATCTTCGAGAATTTCGACCAAACGTACCCAGCTAGTTACATTAATATGAGCTGTGATCCTGTGCGAACACCATCTTTTTATGTTAGCCGGGCGGTTGCTAGCGCTAGTCTTACGCTTGAACACCTTTCAGCGTCGTTCATAGTAGACGCTAGCCATTTTTTTGGTGCTCGAGAACTTTCCTGGAAATGGCCCAACTTAACTTGGCTTGCGCTGACTTCACGACTGCTCGTACCACAGGAGTGCCCGACGGAGTTGGATGACATGCTCCGGGGAGCAGCAGCAGCGGCCATGAAAATGCCGAATCTTGAAACAATGGAAATATGGAACGGAGAAAAGGGATTAGCGATGCTTTTCAAGTACCAGCGACCTGAGCGAGAGCGACCTGCTGTAATAACATGGAGAGGAACATGGGAATTGGCCCTGCGACCTCCCGTGATCCAGGCTTGGGACTCCGTAGCACTGAAGCATCGCGGCCAAGGACATGTTATTGTCAAGGAGTTGCTGGATACTGGTGCTTGTGTCAAGTCTCATGGTGATGCTATACGCCATTTGAAACTGTCAAGGCCGGTTATTCGCCCTGTCTCATTGCGGCAGATTCAGATGGAGCACATAATTGGAGAAGGAGTGCAAAGCTAATAGCTCAATCTCTGCTACCAGTCTAGGAATATGCGGAATAACTTAACCTGGGACATTTTCCTCGCTACAAGCACCAGCGAATTTTGTGGATCCAAATAACAATGTCACGAAGGATGAGATTAATCGTCTACCCCAAATTTTTGGGATAAGAATCTTCAATTTCTTTGATTTGCTACGAGTGAATAGTACCCCGCGACGCACGGACCACACGAATGTATTATGGCTTTCGTACGTAGATTAGCACTTAGAATGAACAAGAACAAGTCAACCACCTGCAACGAGCATATATAGCACTGCGCTGAGATGGCGGTGCTACGTGCCCCGTGGGTAACCGACTTAAGCAATTGCAAATCATCATACGAAGTATCACAGAAAGTGATACAATTAGTTTAGTAGATCACATGCGGTTTTGGTTAGGTGGGGTTTTGAGCAGGGATATCAGTTATTGTTGGTATAAAGTCATGTGAACGTTCCATGACGCACAGGCCACCACCTGAATGTATTTAAGTTCTCGCTCGTAGGACGTAACTTAGAAAAATGAAGAACAAGTCAACCACCTACAACGAGCACATATAGCACTGCGCTGAGATCGCGGTGCTACGTGCCCCGTGGGTAACCGACTTAAGCTATTGCAAGTCATCAATACGAAGAAGGTATCACAGAGAGTGATACCAACAGTTATCTTATCGTGACTGGAAAATGTTGCTTCTCTCGAATCTTGGACGAGTACGAGACAAAATTTGAAGAAGAACAAGAAGAGGTTGGTAAAGATTTGTTTGCAGCGAAGATGTCAAGTCTACATTTGATCGCAAACACTAGAAGAGTGCTCTCACCGAAGTCATTTGTCCTAGGTAATCATCTGTCAGGAATCGGCTTACGTAATTAGCCAGGAGCTAGAAATCTCTTCCCCTCATTTACGGCTTAGAACTATAGACAATATCATCATCCGTAACGCTCTTACAAGCCTGTATTTCCATCGCCGTGATACCCTCACAGATCCTCTAATTGATTCCCTGCCTAATAGAACCCATTTCCGACATCATCTCATAGGCTGATTTATCATATCATCTAATCATTTACGTAACTTGAGCGAAATTTTTCTATGTATTTGTTCAACTCAATGACAAGCATCTTCATTCGAGGACACTGGGTTGAGCTGCATCCGATGCGACATTTTAATACAATTTGCGGGGTTACTTCCTTGTACCATTGTTGTTCGTTCTTCGGTTAGTGGGTAGCGCCTGGGCATCAGCGAGGTGCGCATATCAAATGTGAGAGCTCCACCCCCTTTTCATCTTTGTCAATATATCCCCACCACAAGAGTCTACAAACAGAAACCATGAACAAAGTGCCAACAGAAAGCTTCTTCAGAGTAATTGACAATCTCGACACACCTTTGGCCCCACTTGCCACCATTTCACGCGACTGGCAACCCGTCATTGAAGCTCGCACTATGGCGGAGGTGTGCGTGCGAAGTGACGATGCGAGTCAGCTCGATGTCATCTTTGGAGATACTCGCCGGCGATTATCATTGAAGAAACTCAAGTACCACATCATCTTACCATCGTTCAGTATCACACGATGGGGCAAGCTGCCAAGTCGTCGAGAGTGCTCAGAGAATGATACAATCTTTTCCAGAGAACTACTGAGCCTGTTTGTTCGCCTTCATACCTACGAGACCGATGGTGGCCCTTCTTTTGGTCTTCAGATAGAAGTGTCGTCGCCTATGGATTCGCACGATCAAGGCGCTGCCTCTGTTAGTGAAGGGACTGGCCCAGATCGAAACAATAACACATATATCAAATTTGATAACCTGGACCCTGAGCCTCTCCCTGCTCTTACTCAGGTTGCTGAAATAGAGCAGAGTGGAGGTCGAAATCTGCATCCCACGGTTATTGAATCGATCT
Organism: Bisporella sp. PMI_857; assembly: GCA_021307315.1. Lineage (NCBI taxonomy): Eukaryota > Fungi > Ascomycota > Leotiomycetes > Helotiales > Helotiaceae > Bisporella > Bisporella sp. PMI_857. Next base: position 769,866 of record JAJSPD010000011.1, on the reverse strand, counting down.
TACGTGCACTGCCTGCTGTAGAGACAGTCCGTTGGTATTTTTCTGGGCCTGAAGTTCGACTTCATGACCTCAGGTTGGAGATCAGAACTTGTAGGATTCTCTCCCAGTTCTTGCTTCATCTATAAGTTGACCATCATTTTCTAGCACTGGCTCAGGCCCTATCTGGCGCCAAGTTATCCTCGTTGAGGGAACTCAACATCTACTGGAGTGATGCCGAAGTCTTCAATCACAGCTTTCAGTCAAGAAGTTTACTCAATCCGCAAACGGGCGCAGACGATTTAAGTATTGCGCTACGGAAAGTGGCCCAGCTTCCCACGATAAAGACTCTCAAATTGACAGGGTCGTTTATCTTATCAAACGAATTCTTCAATATCACAAGCTCAGATTCCGAGTAATCCGAATGGCCGTCGCTGGAAATTTTGAACTTACAACTTAGTACTATGACTCCAAGCGGGGGCTGGTACTATACTGGAGATCCAGACTCGACTGAGCCCAATAATGAACGTTCATACGATTCAGAGGACGAAGAAGAAGTCATCGATTCCGCTGATTCTGATGCGGAGGATTACCCTGCTGTATGGGAATGGGTCAAGCTAAACGGAGAGCAGCCAAATCATCTCTGGCGTAACCGACCTGACCCTGAGGTCTACAATCCCTTTCTGTTGGAGGCGATCTTGTCTGTTTCTCGGATGCCCTCCCTTCGAAACCTGACGTTACAAATCGGATCCATGGGCACTAGTCTAGTTACAGACCTCGAATATCGTATTGCAGGATCGAAGAGCTCGAAATTGAGACATATTAGTCTTGAGTCAGACATGGAGGTCTTCGAATGGCCACGCTGGGATTTGCTCTTGACACAGGTGACGTCAAGTTACGATGGCGAAGCTACGGACTGGGACATTCCGCAAGAATTAAAGCAGGCGATTACGGATATTACAGGGTCTGAAGTCAACGGATTTAACATATGGAACGGGAACCAACTCATGGAGATATGAAGTCATGGACGTCTAATACTGCTCACCGTTGGGTATAATACAATTCCCAAATCTCCTAGGTCAATGTATCACCGTTGTCAAGTTTGACGTTGTCAATACTAAAAGATTTTTACAAAAATGTCAAATGTGAGATTTGCATGCGAAAGCCTCTCAGCCATTGCCTCATGTACATTCTTTTCCACACTACGGCAAAGGATTTGTCCAAGTCCCAATTACAGCGTTGACCTCCGCTCTCAAAGTGGTAATCTTTACTCTTAAGGCAGCTCTTCCTGGGTCATCGTTGGCAGGAACAGTATTCGCCAGGACATTCTCAATCTGTGGCACCCATGTGTTGGAGAAAGTATCAAAACGACTAATTGTTACTGTGGTATGTCCAGTCGCCCAGGCGAGCCATGCCGCCTGGAGTCCATGAGGAGTATAAGTAGGATCATTGGCCTGGATTGCCGCCTCTGCGGTTGCAAAGTGCACTTCCACTCGTCTCGCTTGGTCGCGATATATCGTGCGAATAGCTAGCATTGCCATGTATTTGTATACCATTAACGCATTTTTCATGTTGCGGATAGCGGAATGAACCGTCTGCTCGCTCGCTACCGCATTGGTCAACTTGCTAGCAGCCGTGATTGTGGTGCCTTTGAAGCCCTGGAAACTTGTTAGCTATTCGACTCAACACATCCATATTCTCCTAAGTACGACTCACCCGCTCTTTCACAAGGTTGAGCACTTCAATGATTCTCATAAGTTCACCTTCATTGCGTCCATCTCCAGGATATGCTTTTGCTACATATACCCATGGATTCTGGGGCTGACCAGCAATTGGTACATTGCCTCTGTTCCAATATCTGGACATCTGCGAACAAACAGAGTTCGTGTTGCCCGGTTGTCGATAATTGGCGTCCATAAACATTTTAAGCATTTGAGCCTCAAGAACATGCTCTGCAATATACCTTTCAGTGGGAGTTAGACTTCCAGGGGGTCTTTCCACAGGTTGTTCTACAGCCTGAACGCCAAAAAGATAGTTGTTGCAGTCAGCCCAATCAGCATTGTCGTATATGATTATTGCATCAGGATAATCGGGATAGAATATTGTCTGCGCGCCGTTGCCGCTGCAAGCTGTGATCTTCTTGACCTGTCTTTCCTCAAGCAAATGTGGCTCGTCTTCTGATCGAGTTCCCCTGGCAAAGTCTGGTCCCTTGGAGAATAGATCTCTTTTCATATTGTCGCCATCCGGCTCGTCAGTACCGTCAACACCAAAGATCAATCTACAGTCAACAGTTTCCGCTGATCCTCCTTTGGTTGGGCACCCCGCTTTTGGCAGCCTGAAAACTGGCCCATAGGTTGTGAGACGCTTTTTCAGTATCACTGGTTCGGTTCCCTCTATCAGACCATATCCTGTTGTGTTGATATCCCTTCTTCTTCCAGTGCCTTCGTTAGTCAGACATTTCCACTCATCTCCATTATTAGGAATCCGAGTTCTCGAGATGGAACCGAATGATAATGTTTCTGGTTCCCAATGGAATGCATCTGGAACGGTGGCCTTCCCAACGAGTCCAGCACCAGCATCAACCGCATACGCAAATCCACAATCTCCACTGACAATGTCTGATTTCGCTCGCATCCGTACCCAGCCATCGGCCACTAATTCTGCGGTACACTTTCCAACTCTCCATTCCTTGTCCACGTCAATGCCGAAACTCAACGTGGGCATGATATGAGCCTCCATATACCCCGTCGCTTGAACCGAAGCATCAAACTCAGGCTGCTTCAATCCCGAGACATCTAGATTTTTACTCGGCGAATCTAGTTCTTGTGGTTTGAACTCATCGGTCTGCTCTGTATACGTTTGCCGAATCTCCCATGACGCGATCTCGACTTTTGCTTCGACGTGTCCGGAAATGGCAATACCAGCCTTTACCTGAGCATCTAGAATAAATTCAGGTCCGATTGTCATGACGCCAGGGACTCGAAATCCGGCTCCTGGTAGGGGTACTTTTGTCAGGTTGAACGGTTTGGAGTCGAAGTCAACCTTGGCAATCGCATCGAGGGTGAAGGTAGCGGTAATCTCTCCTTCATTGTTGAAATGTAGGAATGAGTTACTGAGGTCTAGAAACCCGCCCTCGTTTAGAGTGGTAACAATTGTTAGACCGAAAGAGGTCGCAATCCTGACTGAGGTCGTCGCGATTGCTTCCTTTAACAAAGTTAGTTTATTTCTTTCGATGCTCTAGAGGTGGAGAGCAAAGGAAATCTCAAGCCAGCTCTCGAGGTATATGCTGAGAATGACGACTCTTATATGAAGCCTCTCGGATCTGAGAGACAAATGACATTGATAGAAACTCAGAACTCTGATGTGTTTTCCAGACTTGGGAGACACGCGATAATAATGAAGAGTTGGACTTACAATGTTTGCAGCAGCTCTTGTGTTCACATTCAGCTGACATTCCCAATCTTCTTGAAGAATGATGGCACTGATCTCGTCGGTGTAATAGTGTCGAAAGGTTGGCTTGATTCCTCCATTCAGGAGACCTCTCAGCCAGGAAACGATATCTTCACCGAACCAGCGCTTATGTAGCTCTTCTTTACTAGGACCTCCGAAATGCATGTCATCGCGGAATTCCTCTTCGAGCCAGCGCTTGTGGTTGCCACCCATGGCTTCGAGTGACCGCTTCTTCTTCTTCTTTGTACCTGCGGCTTTCGCAACTATATTGTCCCAGTATCCCTAGGAAAATATTAGCATATAAATGCCACAAAGCTGGCACTCGATGTACTGACAACCTGATTGCTGTAATCGACTCGTAGTTGAGTAGGCCCAAACCTTCGAGGAACTCTCTCAAATCGGTAGTCAAATGTCAAGTCATAAACGACTGGCTTATGACCGTAGTTTCGTTTGTACAGATGATGGGGTAGAGTTTGGTTTTCGGACGGGACCATGGTTTTCGCAACAGCATATTTCCCAGGTCCACATCCTTTCGGCATTTCTATGATTGTTCCTGGGACACCATCACCTCGACTAATATGGCCGCAGTTACTCTTCGCTGAAACATCAGTACAGAACATTTGAATGGTCTGCTCCTCCTCGCTAGCAGCATCGTTGCAGTTGAAGAGTTCCCAATGGGAACCATCTCTTTTGTCCAATGATGTCTGAATCTCCTCGTTCGAGGCCATGAGGTAGAAGGATACTGCAGCATCGCTGGGATTGTCACCGCCTAGCGTATCTTCCACGCCGTCTCCCCACGTATTGTCGACATTGAGGTCAAACTTTGTGTCGATGGTGTCGCCAATTGGAGGATTCTTGAAGATGCGGTCCAGAGGTACTAGGGGAAAGAGTGGTTCTCCACCGGGCGGATCACAGCAGAAAACTCAGGCACGCTCCAGTCTGGGTGAACATGATTCGCCCTGGCCACTTCAACGAAGTCAGTAGTGTTTTCACGAAGGTCAACTGTATCTTCGTTTAAGGTCTCGACTCTCGAGAACAAAGAGTGGATGAACTCCCAAGACAGCTCTCCGGATATTACGACTCCCATATTATAACAAAACAAGGAGAGGGGTTGGACGTACTACTTGTTCGTTGCCATTTAGACCTGGGTATTGAGCTCGCAGTGGTTATCAAAGCAAGACCCTGGTTTACCATACCAATTGCAGTTAGTCCACCGTTCGAGTGAGTCAGGTGGACAACAGTAAAGCTCAAGAAGTTCCATGTCTAAGTCATTCAACATGTCGGATAGAAGATCACCGATGATTCCAAAGAACTGAGCAAAGTCGGCAATGGTTGACAGGAACGTTCCAGCAAATGTCTATAATGTGATCAGTACAATTCAGACATCGAAGGGGGAATGTTACCAGAGGTTTATCCCCAGATCTACAAGATTCTCCCATGCCACTCCAGTAGCATTTGTTCGTGCGTCCTTCAGGCACTTTGCAACAGTATGCCTTGTTCCCGTCCTCGCAGTACTTACCGTCGCCCCATCTGTTCAACTGCAGGGCAACTTCACCATCATGACAGCGACCATTACATGATGGAGCAGTCCCACGCCATTCGCAGTCGTCGGCATTAGGGGAATCTGGTTGAGAGACTAATGTTGAAGTCAGCTCCTATTCCAGTGCGTAGCTGATCAACATACCATTCCATTACAAGCTCTTGCATGCACCCAAGCTTCATAATATCTAATAACTCGCTTCCTCACATTCCCGCCACTGCTGCCAGAACCTGGTTGCTCAGAGTTGCTTTGACAGCCTTTATTTTCTTCTGCCGAAACATGACAAAAGTCTTCTGTCATTCCACAATATCCGAATTCGGAACAGTAACTTCGCTCATCAGCCCGTGACCAGACACTAGATTCAATATGCTTACACGTTCAAAGGACATTCCATTCTTTTCCGGGAGTCGCAGCGTTTTGCCCACACTCTGCTTTTGCATCGCAGTTGCTAAAGCAAACTTCATTCGGAGAAATATTGCTCGTACTGCATGCTTCGGGTCCATAATTACACCATCCTGTCGCCTTGGGGCAGCATGCTCCTACTAAGCGTCAGTCCAGGTATCTGACATCTTTCGACAATCCTCTTTACCATTTCGACATGGCCTTCCTTCGCTACAAGAGTAGTCTTCATCCTGTGTAACCTGTCGACCGAGTAGAAGATCACGAGATGAGATCACTGAAGCCTCGCAGACTGGAGCTTGTAGAAGCCGGGCTGGCTTGACGGAGTAGTCGTTTGGGCTGTGAGAATTTAGAATTAGCCATCTTCACTGATCAGGGCGACTTTATCTCAAGACACATAGTTGGAGGAGAAATACTTACTCGAAGAAAATATTTATACATGTTGAATTGTTGTCTGGAATGTCAATTTTCGGAATAGAAGCCGGTAAAGACAGGACAGAAACGAAGAACAGATAAAGTATCAAGAATGATTGTGTACGAGTTTTCTGACACGGAATGAACGTTGGAAAAGCCATCATGGTTAATTCCTGGCCAGGTTGACGATTAAGGGGCTATCACTGGGGTACGAAAGCATACTTATTCAGTCAAATCACTTCCGAACTCCTTTCACCATGGGGTGAAGAACCGTTACCACACTCGACGAGCTTTCCGACTTGGCATCAACTTCCCTTGACATCGCATGCTGGGATCAGAAGTATCATGCAGAGATAGGGAGCATCTTCTACAAATGGTGTGAAACGGCCAAGCCTATTGGCCCGATTTGGCTTAGCTGTTCTTGGCGTCAAGACCCCTATTTTCATCACTCTAAATAGTTGATTCTATTAGATCTACAATCAAATTCGTATGCCCCATTCTACAACCTATTCTGTGATAAGATCACCTACAATCTATCCGTTTGACAGATGGCTAATCCTAGTATCTCTGAATATTATAGCCGTCCTCGCTGTCTTGGAGTCTATACCACTCATCTCACTCACATAGAAAGTAAATCGCTGACCCTGAATAAGCAGAAAAGGCGAACTGCAATTGGGTAATATTATACGAGCATGGTTTGTGTCGCAATCAGCTTATTTTGCGGCACACACTGATTACTTCTTCTAATCACCCCGCATCCGCACCCCGAAACAATTGCCGTTGCCCGCCAATTCGCCGATCATTGGCCACAGAATAGCTTGTGTTCTGTATGCGTCATAATACTAGAATCGATACAATAGATCATTCTATCATTCCGCACGTACTAGACTAGTCACCCTACCTGTGTTCTGGCGGCTTACTGTGGGTATGAGTGAATAGCACATCACGCGACGCGCGGACCACATGCATCTCTTATAGCTCTCGTACGTAGATTATTTAGCACTTAGAATGAATCGAGAACAAGTCAACCACCTACAACGAGCATAACAGCACTGCGCTGAGATGGCGGTGCTACGTGCCCCGTGGGTAACCGACTTAAGCAATTGCAAGTCATCATACGAAGTATTACAGAAAGTGATACAAACACTTACAATTGGCTATATTAACTATATTGACTATTCAACTCGATTCTTTATTCTTTATTCTTTCTGCAAGTAAGGTCGCGCCTTGACTCCATCTGCCGTATCGTGGTCTAGTCGCACCCTTTGCTTCACTTTCTCAAAATTGGCTCGAGGAACTCAGTGATTCTGGTGATTGTAGGGCCGACATATGGTTCACGATCGTAAAAGTCCATGTGACGACCGCCTGGCATCACAAAGCTCTGAACGGATGTGGAAGGGTCGTAGGCGGCCGCTGAACTGCTGTTGCTGCTCAGAATGTTGTAGAGTCGCTCAGAGTGCCATGCGCTCTCGGCCAAGTCTCCGTACACAATGAGAGTTGGCTGGGAAAGGTAGAGATTGGCGAATTGGAAAGCATCAAAGTTCAAGAGAAGCGGCTGGGATCTGACGAGCATGATGTTTTTAGCGGTGGGGAATTGAGCTCGTGGGGTAAGGTAGTAATCAGCGGCGTCGGCCAGGTCTACCGGGGTGGTCGGGTCGGTGGTTGTAGGGACGTAGTTGAGGTATGCGGGTGCACCACCTTTCGCTTCGGCGGAGATGTTTGCAGGAATCTTATCAAGAACCAGTGGAAGTTGAGAAGCGGCTGAGTCGGTTCCCATCCAGCCTTTACGGTTGCTGTCGCCGATGTCCACAGCACTGACCGTGACGACAGCCTTGAAGCGGTGGTCGCCTGTGGCAGCAGCAGCAGCGTAACCTCCACCAGCGCAGATACCAACTACGGCGATACGATCAGAGTCAACATAGCTGAGTGTCTCGAGATAGTCGAGCACGGCCCATGCATCACTGACTCTGGAATTTGGGTCTTCCAGGTATTGAGGTAAGCCTCCAGAGGAACCTTGATGAGCAGCGTCGAAGGCGATAGTAACGTACCCTTGCTCTGAGAGTCTCCGGGCGTACAGACTAGCAACCTGCTCTTTCACACCTCCTCCAGGATGAACGATGACAAGGGCAGGGAGAGTGCCATTGGCAGCAATAGTGCTATTGATGGAAATTGGCTGGTACAGGAGGCCAGCCAGGGTGATGGAACCCTTGGCGATGGAGATTGGGAGGACCATGATGGAGAAGCCGTAAGGGTAGCTTTAGGTCTTGAACCTGTTATGGAAGAGTGCGATGTGAATGAAGGTGTTGTAGAAAAGGCAAAAATGATCCCATGACGTTGTTTATATATCCAGCGACATTCTGCAAGTGTGTAACATGTCCGACCGAACGTCAGTCAAGAGTATATCGTGTCATAATGCGAAGGCTGTGTCGTTGGGAGTGGAGACCAGACCAGAGAAATCCCAAATATTTCACCATTTTACGTTTGTGCGTTCTCTAGAAGGTTCCGTCTCCACACCCTGGACTGGCTAATGATTATATAATGCTACGAACGCCGCTTTTGCACTCTATTTTCAAAGAATCATCACGGAATCAACATACCACGTACCAACTCCTAAGACTCCTTCTCATAGATTTTGCACTCGCGATGACCGGCTCCGAATTCAAGTTCTTTATTACGATGCTGGGTATACAGAAGACGAAATCGTTTTGCAAACAAATCTTACTCGAAATCAAGTTCGATACGCTCTAGCTCATCGGCTAACGCCTCAAAAACGACGATGTGGCCGCAAAGTGTTACTTAATTCACCAAAACGCAAACAGCTTGTCGAATGGGTTACTGCTTCAAAGTCAAATCGGCGTACACAATGGTCTGATATTCCAGGTCTTTTAGATTGGAATTGCGGGTTGAAAGCTATTCGAACAGCTTTTAAAAAAGAAGGATACGTATGGCGTTGCGCAAGACGAAAACCACCTTTAATAGAGAAGCATAAACAAGATCAATTAGAATGGGCTTAGGAACACCTTTTTTGGGCCGACGAACAGTGGAATAAAGTACTATGGACTGATGAAACTTGGGTCAATCCCGGACGGCATACAAAGGACTATATTACTCGACGTGTTGGTGATCCAGAGTTGTATCATCCCGACTGTATTGAACCTCGATATCAACGCAAAATAGGCTCGATGTTTTGGGGTTCAATATCAGGCAAATGCGGCCAACATCAAGGGTTGTTTTGGGAGAAAGATTGGGAGACAATCAATGAAGGATCGTACTCTGGAACGAAGGCTTTTCAGCCGTAGTACTTTCAGGGCTGCAAGCGGCACGCTCCGCCCATGACCAGCTACAGGCTTACAGATACAGCACAGTTAAAGATATAAGGAACAGCTAGAGCTTTCTGAACAAAGCAAGCTTGAGTTTTTCTTTCCATGTTAGACTTACAAGCATACTTCTAATATCAATTCATCACTATTACAACTACATCGCTAGCCACGTATTCTCATCTGTTATATTGCAATCCCTCCTGTTGCCCTCTATCTGTTACAGAAACTATATGGGATGAAATGAAGAATTACATTCAAAAGAATTACCCAGAGGTTCATTCTTCATATAAAAGGCTGAAGGAAGTTGTTCAAGAAGCCTGGGATTCTATTACACATGCTACGATTCAGGATCTTATTAAAGGAATGGGTGACCGATGTATTGCAGTGATCTTAGCAGAAGGAAGCCATACAAAATATTAAGAGATTTCTTAAAAGCAGCATTGCCAAGCATTCAATGAGCACAGACGTAAAATGGTGAAGTATTTGGGCATGTACGAAGTATAGAATACTTCAAGGCCTGATGGCCAGGCACCGCTTCGAATAGATGCTTGCAAGCTGCGAGTGCTACTTCGTACTTTGGTCTTGGGATAAATAAGTCCACCCCCTGAGGGTTCAAAAGCACAGGCGGAGCAAGGTCTTTGGGCCAATAAAATAGTTGATCCGGTTGACTTTGTATGTGGAAACGTCTAGAAGTATATAAACCCTCAGGGGGTGGACTTGTTTATCCCAAGACCAAACTATAATGCCCACCAGTAATTGGATACGTGCAGACTCGGGGCGGGTGAAAGCTCTGAAAAGGAGCTTTGTTCCGAATTCCATGTCTGTCTTCTTGAAGTACGGACGTACGGTATTCTAGTTCTTCCCAAGCTTGGCTATGGAAGTGTTGACGACGACAGTGGATGCATGTCGGGGACTACCCGGACTAGCATGGCGGGCACGCCATGCTAGATGGCTGACTAAGTGAATGAAGGCGCCCTAGTAGTCCCCTGCCTTAGCTGGCTGGCTAGAATAGAGTACTGCCGCCGCTCGAGCCTGGCTGGCGTCCTGTTATCGGAATAAATATACGCTACTGTAAGTTCGATTGCCATGTGCCTTAACTCCGAACCCTTGTCGCATATTTTTCGGCCGAAACCTAAAACACGGCCCCCGAAAGTCCTTCGGCCTAAACCCTTCTGTTTGGAGGCAGCCTTGTGCGAAGACCCAACGATGCCCCCTCCCGAATTTCATCGTCCTGTGGGCAAGCCATATTAATGGCAGCCACCATCCCGATTGATACATCGTCAGCCCTCAAAGTCAACAACAAAGGAATTGTCACGGAGAATTAAGGGTATATATGTATCATTGTAGCATGTTGGCCATCAGTGGATTCACTTTTGGTTGCGTGGTGCAGTGATGGCATTTCCCGCAACAGGAATCATCCAAGATGGCATACGAAAAGGATTACAGTACTAACCGATATCCCTGCTCAAAACCCCAACCAAAACCGCATGTGATCTACGAAACTAATCAATCACAAAACAATTAGTAATTGTGGGTTCACTCTAAATACGGGGCACCACCACGTTCCTGACGTGAGTGCTATTGTATTCTTGAGTGAGTGATTGATTGAGTGTTAAGTTCTAACTACGGTGAAACTACGAGTTATATAACCCCGTTCCGGGTCACGTGAACGACACCCTTCGTTCGAGTGCGTGACCACATGACCTCTCTAGTTAATTGTACTAACACTGGAACTACTCTAAAAGTTGAATCAAGCACCTAAGATCACTCTACAAGCTTGTATCACCCTCTTCGGGCCGTTCTACCTATTCTATAGTCTGCAAAGAATCGTATTTGTATCAATAAGCGTTTCAGGGCCGTAGAAGGGTTCTTCTTTGTAAGGGCGTCCGCGGGGTTGCTGTTGCCACTAATCCATTTGACTTCTGCGATCTCTCTTCGTTCGTATGATTGCCGAAGGCAAAGAACGTCAATCATAAAACGTTTTTTTGCGTAGTACCGAGTTTTACTAGACAGTCGAACAAAGATCTAGAATCAGTGCAAAGGACTAAAGGGAGGTTGATCTGAAGAATCGTGTCAATCGTTGCTTTGATCGAAGCACCGATATCGAATCCGTGGGCCATAGCGTATAGCTCTGAAGCTAGTACGCTTCTTGTGACCCTTTTGCATTTGACTGAAGACCAATGGACAATATTGGCACGGTTGTTGCCGTCGGTCAGTACAATAACGTATCCGATCTGTGAAGAAGATCTCTGTTGTTGGCAAAAGAAGCGTCCGTAAACACTAATAGCTTTAAGGTGCTTTTCTCTAGTTGCACGAACTTTAGGCTTCTAGTTGAGTTGTCGATTTGCCATTGTAAGCGTTTGTTGATGTCCTTAACGTCGTTGTCGTTAGAGTTAGTTGTCTGAGCAGCAAAAGCAAGGTCAAAGGAAGCTTCTGGTTGGCACATTGAAGCAATGTAGGCCTCTCTGGCTTGCTGAGCAATGTATTGTTCCTTCAGGTTCAGGTTGTTACGAGTATTGCCTTTAGAGCTGGTTGTTGTTGTAAGGGTTTTGTTGACTAGATTCAGGTTTTTACACTGAAGTTTTGACTAAAAGTAATATTGTGTTGATCAAGCTGTATCAAGCTTCTATTAAATTTGATTAGTTGTTCGGTAGTCAAAACTTCTCGGTCTTTGGCTAGAAACTGGGCCTTTTTTAGGTTGCTTTGCTCTAGTGTTGCGAACTCTCCGTCTTCCGAGAAACAATGTGTCATCAGTTTGCAGACCAACTAAGCCGAAAGTTAGTTGCGGTACAGGAAGCAAGGGTCGTACGTAGATTGTCTCATGCTTAGTTCTTTTAAGTGGTAGGAGTGGTAAGTCTTAAACTAGTGGTTCCCAGCTTTAGAGACTTATACAGAGGTTTCACGACTTTAGTATAGATCCTTTAAGGATCCCGAGCTGATTTGCAAGTTCAATTGGTGGCGAAATGAAAAGTCTCGGTTGAGCTTTGTAGTAGACTGGACGTAGGCTTGTGAAATATCACGCGAATATATCTTGGTTTCCGTGTTTGAAGATATTGCGGCAAGCAAAGAATAAGCGTTGACTGACACGCTGAATAGTCGGTGATTGTGTCAGTACGAGACCCTTTTCTAGGTCGTTGTAAGCTTGTACGACGAAGCGTGATTTCTCAAAAGCTTTGTCAGTTCCTTTATTTTTGATTTTATTAACAAACCTTGAGTTGAAAATTCTAGTCCCTTGCGGAACTACGGAACGGTCAACAACCTCGAATACGCCTTTCTTTAAAAGTCCGGCGATTTCGGATTGTCGAGAAGCTGTAAATAGCTCAGAATCTTCTTGTATAAAGGCTGTGAGGTCTGGGAGAGAATATTTGCGAAGTCTGCCTTTGCCACGCTTGACAGGAGCTTGTTGTGCAGGTGGCTAGTGTGCAGTAGTGTTTTCGACAAGTCGGTGTTATTGGTATTGTTTTGATAGTAAAGTTTAACCGTTATTGTTCGGAACTTAGTGGGGCCGTGAAGTAAATTGACTGTACAAGTTTCACCCTCAAGCGAAATCAGTGTAAAAGTCCTGACCAAAAACCGGGTTGGCCGGTATTGCTTTTTCGCTATACCAGAACTAAAGAGTTCAAAGAAAGTCATGAATTGGTTCAACGCTTGGCTCGTTTCGCATGTTTAAAGCTTTGTAAATTTGTCGTGTAGCTCTGAGTTTTGTGATTTCCGCCATAGCTTTCCGTAAAGCGTTTGCTCGTTGCTGAACAGTTAGGGATAGTGCGTCAGTTTCAGTGATCCGAAAGTAAGCTCCGTAGACTAACAAGGTTGGAACAAGGCCTTCGAGGCCGACCGAGTCGTTCAGGGCTTTGAATGCCATTTGTAACGCTATAGTCTTGTCGATGTCACGGATTTCAGTTGTAATAATTTGATAAGCTCGTCGTAAAAGGCCGTAATATCGTTCTACTAATCCGACTGAATTGTGGGCTTTTACTGGAGCGGTCTTGATCCTGATGCCTATAATGCCGGCATATTCCTTGAATTCTTTGCTGATAAAGTTCTTGCCGGCGTCGGTTGCAATAAAGTCAGGAAGTCTTAGGTACGTGTCGATCCAACATGCCTGTAGTGCGTTCTATGTGTGCTTGGCGCTAATATTTTGTAACCATCTCTCTGCTTAGTACCGAGTTGCTTGGTCTACAATATAGAGCAAAAGTTCTCCGTTAATGTACATAATGTCGACTGTAATACAATAGTTGAAACTAACGTCGTCTTGAAGTGTAAACTTGAATCTGCCTGGTGATTTTCCGTGTTTTTGACAGTGTGCACAGAATTTCGTCAAGTGGTTTAGAATGGGCTTGTCAGTTTCGATACCTGCTCGGTTTAGGATTGTTTGTAGTCGTTCAACTGAAAAATGGCCAAATCGGCGGTAGAAGCGTTGCAATTCGACATTTGTTAAGTAACAAAAGTTGTTGTCGAAAGATTCTGTAACAAATGATTCTAGCGAAATGTTCCAGAGTAGAAAAAAGTGGCCAAATCGGCGTATAACTAGTACGTTGCCTCTCGGCGTAACTAGTACGTTTTTCAGGTTGTTTGGATAAACCTGAAGAGAGTCTATGTCCGCTAAGCTAAAAAGGAATAGTGTATCAGCTTCGACTATATGAAACTTTACTTGGCCGATCGGGGTTTTGACTATTGCTGACCCGATAGACTCTGTAGAGCCGATACCGAACTGGACAGTAACTATGCTTTTAGTAGAATAGTTAAGAGTGAGGTCTGCGTCTTGTCGTTGTAAAGCTTGAAATTGGCCGTAGCCGGCAGTCGAGTGCTTCGAAGCGCCTGTGTCAATAACGATGCCGTAGAAATGAGCGGAAATGTAGCGAGATAGGCTGTTGGTGTTGTAAGCGTCTGTATTGTGAACGTCTGTGTTGTAAACGTCTGTAAAGTTGTTAGTGTTTGTGATGCCGGTAGATCTGTTGCAAAAAAAGTTGTGGTGTCCGTAGCTGTAACGAGGTGAGTCAAAGCTCGACCGTTCAGAGTTGCAATTATTGAACTTGCTCTTTCGTCGGTAATGTTGTTTGCAAAGTAACTAGTTTGGAGTTTAAGTGTTTCGTCATTAGGAGCCAGTTCAAAATCAAGATCTGGTTCAGTTGTCAAGGCATTAAAAGCTTCGTTGATACGTTCTGAGTCACTATCATTATCGTCGCCTTCAAAAGTCAGAATGTACTGTCTCAGGCTGTCGTTAAAGCGCTAGTTGAAGTTTCGGCTTTTTGTGTCAAACCGGTTTTGGTTGCGAGCTTTGAATCGAGCTTTTGATTTTTCACGCTTTTCAGAGGTGTGTTTGTATGATCGACAGTCTTTTTTTTTGCACACGAAACAGCGCTTTTTTTGGTAGAGTGGTCTCTGGCTGTTGCTGTAACGGCTGTTGCGATGCCTGTAGCTGCTTTGGTGGTAGCGACGGTCGGTGAAGAACGCTGTCAAATCTGTAGCACTTTGGGTTGCTTTATACATTGTAATAGAAGACCGTAGGTCGTTAATCAGCCTTGCAACAGTGGCTGCAAGCTTGTAGCAAGCGTATTTGCAGGCTTCGTGCTGTTGACAGGCGGTAATGAGCTTGTTGTGTAAAAACTCGTCAGTACGAAAGTTGAGGTCTAGGCTATGCTGTAAGTGTCGTAGGTTCTTGATAAGTAATTTGAGGCACTCTGCCGTAGATTTCCCTGCGTTGTTGTTGACTACGCTGTGCAAAGTCGTCGAGTTCCATTGGTTGAGAATAGCGCGCTTGTACTCAGGCCTTTCAAAGTAGTTGCTTGTTGCAGTACACATTTGCTTGAAAAAGACTCCCGGGACGTTTTTAAGGTTGGTGTAGTAATGGTCCAGAGCGAGACCGTGTAGCATAGTTGAGTAAGCTTGATTGAAAGCATGTTTTGGAATATTGGCTTTGCCGCAAAAGTCAAAAAATACAGTGAGCTTGAAATCAAAATTGTCGTTCTCTCCGCTGTACTTCATGTCTTCAGTGTAAAGCTTAGCCAGAACAGCTAGCTTTTTGCCGTAGTTGCGAGTAGCCACGTTCTCGTCGAGTTGTTGTGAAGTAGTACGTAGAGCTGGTTGGTTTTCTGACAAAGTGCGGTTCTGAGGAATGTCTCGAGGGTTCTGGACAGTTTTTCGGGGGCGATTTGCCGGTAGGTCGTTTTGCAGTCTGTACAGGAGTTCGTCAGACTGTAAGCTATCCGTCCCGAGCCGTGTTAAGTCGTCAAGCTCGTCGTTAGTCCATTTGTGTTGCTCTTGTTCCTAGAGTGTTTCGTGCAAAGCTTGAGACAAAGTTTTGTTTTTGTAATGTTGAAGCACGTAAACGCTTCTGTTGCGTAAATGGTTGCGTAAAGTTTGTTTAGTGCTTGTTTTGAGGTTGTCGAAGTTGGTTAGAGTAAAGCCTTTGAAGTCTTCTACGTAAAGGTCCTATAGATCCGAGTCTACTGCGTTGCAGTCGAGGTATTCCCGGAGTTTGGCTTTTGCGTAGGCGTTCAGGTCGTTTTTCGTAGCCGTCTTTACTTCGATACCGTAATCCCACTGGTTGCTTTCTATGCTTTCACTGATTGCCGCTATAGAGCACGTAGTACCGGGTTTTTGCAGTGTTGGTATACTGGTGTAAGTGGTTGCTTGGTTGAGTAGTTGCTTGGTTGAAAGGTCCTGAGTCTGAGGGTTTGGGGTTTTGGGGGGTTCAAGTTGAGGGTTCAGAGAGGGTTGAGAAGAGGATTGGAAAAGTAAGTTGTAATAAAGTCTGATCTGAAAGATCTAACTAATCAGTGTGGGTTCACTCTAAATACGGGGCACCACCACGTTCCTGACGTGAGTGCTATTGTATTCTTGAGTGAGTGATTGATTGAGTGTTAAGTTCTAACTACGGTGAAACTACGAGTTATATAACCCCGTTCCGGGTCACGTGAACGACACCCTTCGTTCGAGTGCGTGACCACATGACCTCTCTAGTTAATTGTACTAACAGTAATAAATCAACCACAAATCGTATTGTATTGAAAATAGGCTCATTTGATTCATAAAAACTTGCTCTATTATTACTCCAAAGGCAAAGCTCATGTGTAGCGTGAAGGGCGCTTGATTTCTTTTCCAGCTCGATTGCGCGTAACTATTCCCGATGTAGCTACTACTTCTACTGTTTGAATAAGTGCTTTGATTAGTGATTCTGAAGTAGTAGAAGCTTTAACAGAAGATTTTTGAAGGCTTGGTATCTCAGAAAAAGCCAAAATAAGTGCAGGAGCTCTAGAAACCAGCTTTTTAGCAAGTACTTTTGATGGAAGAGAATTCTGGCTTATATTCTTTTTTCGCAATTAAGATTCAGCAAGCTTAGCTTGCCTTTGTTCTGCTTTTTGCCTTTTTATTGCTTTATTAGTAGCAATACGAACCTTTGGATCAAGTTTAGCTTGTTCTATTCTTTGTTGTTGTTCTTCTTTTTGGGCTTGATAATCAAGAGCTTTGTGTTGAACGGGCTAGGTCTAAGGATCATACCTAGCCTATTGGGGATGTTGTATGTATGCTTGCGCAAGATGCATACGTACTTTTGCCTCTGATGATGAATCTACTGACGTGTGCGTTACGTATGTGTGTCACGGCCCTGACTTCTTGGACGGAGCTCAGCACCGGACATCCTAAAGCTCGCTTATACTGGCCTCCGGCCAGTTCCTATATATAGAGCGCTGCTTTCCTTCCCTTCTTCTGTCTGTAGCTTGTTCTCTTAGTTATAGCAATTGATAGTTGTTCACACCTTTGAGTCCTTCAGCCTAGATCTACGGATCGAGATCCCTGTTCAGCTTGAGTTGTTACAATTTCCCGCACCGTCCGCAAAGATTTAACGTCCGGCAATCTAACTTCCGTACGGGTATGTCTTATTAGCTTTACTATTCATACTGTTGACACTCCTTGCAGTCTTAGTAAACAGAAACGGCGGTATTGAGCTGACCGAGCCTACTCGCCTCCCTGATATCAACAATGATATTGACGTTACTTTGAGCAATCAAGTCATTACAATTTCTCGCGATCCACAGGCGGACCAGAGCCGCCAAAATCATCTACTCGCTTTCTGTTTCCATGATTGGTGCTACTCTGCCTTGATATGGAGACTAAAAGATTGCCCTAACGCAGTAATCTACCAGCTTGCCCGAAGTCTGACACCAGATTCCAAGGTATGGAGGAATATTTGTGAATGGCGGCACGGTGTTGACGCAGAGATCAGGCTTCAGATCATAGCTAGATCTGAGTCACAACCGCTCTTTTTATCAAAGTTGCCTGTGGAACTAAGGACCCATATCTGGCAGCACGTTGGGTTAGCGACGCCCTACGGCGCTTTTATTCTCGTTATAAGTAACGCTTACCGTCTCGCTTGCAATATATGTATCCCTTCAACCTGCGACATAAAACCACACTTGCCTGTCAAAATGATATCAGTTTTTGGTACAGAATACATACAAGAGTTGGCCATAAACAGATACCTTGGAAGTGATCTCCAATCTTTCGGGGATGTAACCGGGTTGAAATATATCACAAGTCTTGGTGGTATCTGTGCGATTCAGCTGCTTAGTATCGATAAGCAAAGTGACTGGATTGGAAAGATCCCTAAAGGGCACTGTATCTAGTATGGATTGATCAGAGGACCAGTATCTTCTTTGCAATATAAATATAACGTAAGCTGATGCACCTTTAATAGTATTATGTTGCTTAATGGTATCAAGGACTTGAATTGTTGGTACTAAGGCACTAGTGAGATCACATGACTCACCGAGCGTATGACTAGCTAGCGCTTAGATAGAGAATAACAACAACAACGTCTATCATCACAAAGTATTGCAATACCGTTTGAACCGACATGAATTGTACCGCTATACTATCCCCTGAACATTTTCCAAAGGCTCAAGTTGTTTGGGACCGACCTGACTTCCCATCTTCTCTACTTGACCCAGATGCTGCATTATTTGACCTTAGTCGGGATCTTTTCCGATCTGCGACAGACACCCCTAAGCGACGCTTTTCAGATATTTGCCATTGTATTCTGTCGGTTCAAACGGTATTGCAATACTTTGTGATGATAGACGTTGTTGTTGTTATTCTCTATCTAAGCGCTAGCTAGTCATACGCTCGGTGAGTCATGTGATCTCACTAGTGCCTTAGTACCAACATATTCTAATAATGAGTATGCTAAAGGCATCTCAATCTATGTTTCTGAACGCGGGATAGTTGGTTTAGAAACCTATTTCGCCCGGACTTCACAATTATCTGGAGACCGCAGGGGTTGCGCATTGCACTTCCCATTATGCCCAGGAGAACGGATAACTTATGCTTGGCTTCGCTTTGTCAAATCCCCAAGCTCCGCATTTGGGGGACCAGCATTAGTGGTTAGTTTGTACCGCTTTTTGACTTGGTTTTTACTGACGTGTTATAGATTCAAACCAGCCATAGAAGAACTCACACTTTTGGGTCATATATTCTACCGCAATGAGTAATTAGTCGCATTTATAAGTGGATTCTTCTGCAGCAGAAAGGTTTTATTACCGGGTTTTGTTACGAAAATGTTGGTTCCAGTACAACAATCATGAGGCTTGGTGTTACTGGAGATAGCACGAAGGTTGATGTGTGTCGGATCGGTGAGCGTTGCACTGGTATATTGATGCATTATGTTAATGGCCGCGCTCTTGTCCTTGGACAGTGGCGTGCTTTTTGTGCTTCAAGCTACTATTGCATTTACTCTAAAAACAGACCGAGGATTACTGATATATTTTTCAAATTGTCTAAAACCGATCAGCATCAGATTGTCACCGAGATTAGCTTTTTGCCTAACACGATTGAAATGACATTAAGTTCTGACTACCAAGTTTTTAATGTTAAAGAGGTAATATGGCAAGCTAATTCATATCTATATTTTTACTAAAACATATTTATATAGCATATTGCTTGGTAGTTCTCGGAACGCTACGACAGAGTTCTGCGTTGGACGGGGGCCATTTCAAGCGTTCCAGAAAATAACGCAGTAATACAAAGGTTCGGGTGTGAAGAGGTTACGCCTGAGGCGGATGCTTTGGAGTCTAGTGTAGGATGATATAAACCTGAGTTAATGAGACAATTTGAAAATTCCCGTGAGAACATGTTGGTACCAAGGGAATTCAACCCATGGCACGTGAAGCGCTACTGTATTTTAGACCTCATTCACTTAGTCAGAGAACACACACATCGCTTTTCTAGCCATTTTCGAAGACCCTAAAAGCTTAATCCGATACTCTTACTTATCTCCTCTCTCTCACTTCGACCACCGGAATGCCGGAATACCCAGGAGCCTCCGGCGCGGCGCTGGCCGCTCCAAAGGACGCGCCCCCTTCCTTCTACAGTAAAACCTCGATATAAGGATCATGTGATATAAGGATACCTTAAATATATCCTTATTCTGCCGATCCCCACCGCTTTTTTGGTGCAAATTAAGGACAACCTCGAACCTCAGGATATCCTTAAAAATCTTGAGCCCCCAACCCCCTATCCTTACTTAATTATCCATATATCTCAAGATAGCGCCAAAAATGACAAGCTATTTCGGATGCGCAAAAGCGCAACATTCGTCGTCATCGCGCTGAAACTGAAGAGACTCAGGCACAAACAATAGCTAGAAATCACTTCCCCTCATTTACGGCTCAGAACCGTAGACAATATCATCATCCGTAACGCTCTTACAAGCCTGTATATTCCATCGCCGTGATACCCTCACAGGTCCTTTAATTGATTCCCTGCCTAATAGATCCCATTTCTGACATAGAGCTTAGATAGAGAATAACAACAACGTCTACCATCACAAAAGTATTGCAATACCGTTCGGACCGACGGGGTTCAATTATCAGCCCCTTTGCAGTAGGTGATTGGAATACAAGTGGCAGGTATTAGTGGCTGAACAGAATTCTGACTTCTCCGATGAGAAACTTCTCTGCAACAGTCCTTACTGTGGCGCTTTCTATGGCCATAGTCAAGGTCGGGAGCTATTCATTGTTATAGCATTCGAGGGAAGTAATCATTGGTCCAATTTCATGCACCCGGTGTGCTAAACTGACTGGGTCATAGGGTACTGGGAGGTTTAGGAATGGATCACGGGTGCCAAATTCAATATGAAGGACGCAGTAGGGTCGAACCCATTGAAAGGTAGATGCCATATCGGGTTCTTCGATGGAGTATTCAAAGGCTTCCCGTGTGATTTGCCAACAAACAAAAAGCCCGATTGGCCCTACCCTTTCGTAAGTGTCTATCGTCCACTCAGTTGCATCTCTTCCAAATGCTGATGGATTACAGAAATGATGAGGCACTAACTCTGGAAAATTGAGAGGAAGGTTTTGGCCAAAACCTTTCCTCTAGGACTGAGGGCTCAAGCGTGGGTGACTGTAAGTTCAATGGGAAAGTTCCGGATGCCCAGGAGTTCGCATTTCTTACTTCTACATCAGGGCCATTCTCTTGGCGGAGCATATGCCACAAGCTGCTGGACGGGCTTACTACCAGATATGCATTTAATGCACACAACCATTCGCGGGCTGCTGCATTCGGAAGCCCGCGGATGGGCAACAAAACGTATGCTACTTTCGCGAGAAGTCTCAAGGGATTCCGGAAATCGTGGCGGTTTGTCAACAGTAGTGACTTGGTCACAAAGTTACTCAGCCGGACCTTTACGTTGGAAGCCTACTTCAATGTAGACTCACTGGTGGAAATTTCTCCGACCCAAATCTCTTTCGGACCTTCGGACCTTCGGAGCTCGGGGTACTTGAAGAGATAAAATCTGCTGAGAGCGGCCTCGAGGCAATCTCCTAGGACGAGCATATTGCAGAAGCCGTAACCTTCGGAGGCGGTTTTTCAGACCACAGTAAGTCTCCTCATGCCATTCGCCATTGATTGACAACAGCCAACCGTTACATGCAGGCTCGAAAACCTATTGGGAATCGTTGAGGAACGGCGTTCTTGCGATCACGACCCGTTGTAACAACTCAAGGCGAACAGGGATCTCGATCCGTAGATCTCAGGTAGAGGGACTCAAAGGCATGAACGATTGTCAATTGTTATAACTAAAAGAACAAGCTACAGGCAGAAGAAGGGAAGGAGAGCAGTGCTTTATACAGGAGGCTGGCCAGGGGCCAGTGTAAGCGAGCCCTGTAGCAACAGGGGCCAAGCTCTACCGAGCTCTGCGGTGTCTGGCGCCAAGCTCGAGATTGGGCCAGGGCCGTGACACCCGTGGCCTTAGTGGTGATAAAGGCATTTGAATAGTGCCAATTTGAAATATATAACACACTGTCCTCTTTCCCGTATACTTGTACTCCTCACCCACCTAAAACATGCGAATGAGCCCTTGGATCAGTTCGGCCTCTAGGAAATATAAGACGGTCCAAAACACTGATGTAAGGAGTATTCTTGCGGAATTTTTTTAAAAGACATCCATTGGTTGTTGAAACCTAAAATGTTGTCTCCAGCTAGCCTGATATACAAAGTAAAAGAATATTCTAAAAGGACAGAACAAGCACACCGAACCCTTTATACACCACCATGCGTTTTTCATGTCAATCACCCATTTCCCAACCACCAATCCGTTTTCCCAAGATAAATCCGTAGTAATGTGAGATTTAAGCAAAGAGGCTGCAGACACCAGAGATGAAAGTATAGCTGATACAAGCTGGATTTCCCCTGCAAGCAGCCAGGCAATCATCAAGGCTGCCAATGTTTCCTGGGGTAGCGAGAGGAGCTTGACCAGCAGCTGGGATGCCATTTTTCGGGCTGGCATGGGTGGCTCCGGTGACGATATTCTGTCTCTTTTGCTTAACGCCAGTTGGATTGCTTTCGGTTGGAACGACAGATGGGACGTTGGGACAGGTGATGTCGTAGGCGACGAGATTGGTGACGGGAGGAAGAGCGGAGGATGGAACGGAGAAGAGCTTGCAGATGTAGACGTTGTTGACGAAGCCGAAAAGGAAGCTCTCGCAACCGGATTGGGCCGTGCATTGAGCCTTGCAGAGGGCTGCCGTAGCTGTGAATAAAATAATTAGATGTATGCCAAAGAATTTGGGGGGTGGTCTATACTAATGCCGGAAGGCTCTGCAAGTGGAGTCTGGGCTACTGTTCCTGTAGGAGCGGCCCCGCAGATATCACGTACTGCGAGTGGTGATGCAGAGGCGACTGAGAGGACGGCCGTGATGGCGAAGATAGTGGAAGTGAAGGAAGGCATTTTAAATTAAGCTTAAGCGTGATTTGGTGATTGGGGGAGAAGTCTGTAAATGGAGATGATGATGCTGTGACTCTGTGAGTATGTGATGAGGAAAAGAGCATTCCACAGAACCTCTAAGTCTTTATATAATTTTTCGTTGAGAGTGAAAACTGGTCCAGTCCCACAACTAAAAGAGGCACAGACACTATTCTTGGCTCACAATACTGCTAGTCATGTTGTCGCAGCTTAGCTGTTCAGGGCCACGAAATTGCGCATACAATTTTAACAGCATTAAGAACACAAGTGGGCCAAAGAACGGTCCACAAAACGTACCCATAATGAGGCTTTCGCTACTTATTGATGGCTTAGACGAGCTATGGAAACAGGGGGTGCGCATAATGTACGCAATACTGGAAAGCTTGTCGACGTAATCCCTACAAACGTGAATGTGGGGAAGGTGGCTTGTGTTTCCCCTATTCGGGGTATGGCTTAGATTCTTCAGGGGTGCTTACTGTACAATATAGGCATGGTGGTGTTTTGCTTAATCAACCTGTGGACCTGGCCCTTGCCAGCGATCAAACCGGAACCACGTATTCCACAGAAGATCAGTCCCGAAATAGAGATGCACCTCCAAAAAAGAGAAAATAATCAAGATGTAAGGGTAACTGTGGGTTCAGCTCCTAAAATCCATAACTTGATAATTACACCTGGGTCATCGACGGATTACGCAAGTCTCTTGTGGGATTGGACTGTACACCGCGTAAGAAAGAGCGTAACGACTTCTCCCAACAACTTCCCCATGAACACAGTCACGGCTACTTTTAATGCTTCGTAACAGCATGAGTACATGGAGCTATTGAGCTGAAGATGGTTAGCCATTATAGGTAGGTTTCTGTAGACAGAGTACTTTATAAATTTAGACTCAGGTCAAAAATTCGTGCTACAGGAGCAATTTAATTAACGATGGACGTGACCCTACGCAAATATAAGGGGTATTCAGCCTTGTAACATAATATGTGGCAATACTGTTACCCTATACCTTAAGTGCCGGAATACCTATCACGTAGCAAAATACCTACAGTAGAACCTCGATCTAAGCATCCCCGATATAAGCATAACCCCACCTATAAGCATAAATATTCAGGTCCCGTTTTTTAAATAAGTATAATTAACTCCTTCGATATAAGCATACCTCATCATATGCTTACGAAATACGGTCCCCGACCGTATGCTTATATCGAGGTTCTACTGTATACCGCAAAAGAACCCCAACGACATGGCCCCTGGGAAATAAACGTTGCCCCAGGTGTATTTGCACAAAATTTTGGAGCCAGAGCCCCCCTAGACTGGATCACTCACCAGCTTTTCCATGATTGTGTACGGGCGAAGATTGTGGATAACGACGTGGTTAGGCTTAATTACGTGCATAGGCATGCTGAAATAGTTGACTTTCAATTTTATGCGACCTGGATAATGGAATCGACACTAGTCTATATGATCAGCAGCTTTCGGATATCGACTTTTTCCTAGATTACGAAGAACTCAAGGATTGGAGACATGTGGCGGAACGGCATAACTTGTGATCTGATCGGGTTTTGGGAAACTTGGCATGATGTTGATTGCGATAGAACAATCAAAGGGCTTGCTGCGAAGGAAACGTTATTATATAATGAGGTAAAGGACAAATTAATATCTGAGCATGAGAAGAAGAAGGCAGCTATTGAAGCAGAGGCTGTAAAGATAGGCTTATGGCTTCCCTCTTAGTTTTTGGGGATCGCGGCGATCATGATATGTACTCTCGTATTGCAAATATACTATGCGACGATCAAATACATACTGTAACACATTGCAGTAAAGTTCGAAACCGACTTCAGTTCCCAATTCTTAATGATTGTATTTGACCTACATTTTCTGCGGCACTAACTTTTTATGGCTAGCCTGATTCCGGATCTTTGCACACGCTAATCTCCCTGTTCTAGATGTCAGATAGAATTCTGCCGAAAGACAGCCGATGTCGGTGGATACTGCCTAAGAACTCAAACACTAACGGCACATGCCATTTGTTGCTGTTTCGATGCTATATCACCGTAAAGTTAACAAAATATCAAGTGTTCGCTGACGGATCCAAAAGGAAATATTTGCATTTTTGTAAGCCACCTGCTGACTGAAAATCAAGGACTCGATACAAAAATTATACCCAGTGAAGTTGAAACTTAAGAGACATAAATACACCCTTAGATTTTTCTATACCACTAAACGCTAATTACAAGGAAATCGTTAGACTCCTATTTAGAAAATATAAATCTACCTTCAAGATCATCAGGAGGAATCTTCTCCTAAAAGATCCAAACTCCTTTTCAGAGCCTCAATATCCACCTCGATTTCCGCCCGCATCTTGTAAAGATTCTCCAACTTTTCTTTCAACCTCCCGCCACCTTCAGTGACCATCTCCGAGGAAGACCCGCCCTTATAGGATTCTTGTTGTCCGTTCATACTATAATTCGTATGATTTTGTTGTCTGAGAATCGATGGAGACTGGGAAGAGTGGCATCGCTTCTGATGCTCAAAGAGGTTATACTTTCTTGGGAATCCTCGGATGTGGCGTTTGCATGAAGTAATAGGGCAACAGTAAGTCTGTGATCCGTGGACCTCGCGGTTGTGTCGATCCAGACCGCTTTTGTCGCCAAAGCGGGTGTGTTTGCAATCTGGGACTTGGCAGATGTAAGGCTTGCTGTGTTTAGCTTCCTGCTTTCTGAAGTGCGTCAGTACTAGTATCAGGTTAGTCATATAAAGAGAGTGTACAGACCGTAAAGCAGATTCGGAAGGGAACTTGCGGTCTTGTAAGCACTCCGGGACTGAACATTGCAGTTCGGGTCTAGTTGCGTTTCCCGACTCGATAGAGGTAGCAATCGCAGGGGTTTCAGTGGCCATATTGTAGCCGGGATATGTGCTGAAAGAAGATTGCTCTCTAAAAAGTACCGGTCAGTTACTGTTGGAATGCATGTACATAGCTTCACGCGTTCCATATCAAGAGGATTGTGGGTCCTCTACCATCTATATAACACCTGGCAATAGGCCGTAGCTTAGAAGAATCAACGAATATCAAAACCACACCAGCAAGAGCGTAGTCACAGCTACTACGCCTTTTGCTACGTGGTAGGTATTCCGACAGTTACCTAACACCCAAAAACGTGATGCACAGATTTGATTTAGAAAGTCGGGAGTTTGGCAAATGTGAGCTGCATGTGACATACTTTACAGAATGGTCCTGGCTATTGCCTAGACAGCTGAACAGATCATCGTTATCAACAAGCACATGGTTCATATCTGTGGATATGTGAGCTGATATGCTGAAATGTAGGGTGCTTGGAAGCACTCACAACTTTGGACACTCCGGTTGTTATTCGAAGAATACTGGTTTAAGTGTGAATCTGTGGAGAAGTTAGCAGTGTGAGATAAAGACTTCTTTGTTCCATAGCCCTTTTGACTGCTCCACAGCCATGAGAAGATGTAGCAAGACGGAAGGTCTCGCGGAGGAAAAAGGAAGACAAAAAAGAAGATCGTTGGAAAGGTTTGAGGAGTGGAGGGTAGATTATAAGATGTCTCTAGATGTTTTCACGTACTGTATGTAACATTTTGTTGATCAATAGGTTGCCCAGAAAAAGGGACACCTCCTGAAACTATCGTATATTAGCATCGAGGACTCGCCAGCAGTTTTTGAATCTGAAGCTATCTCACACGTTGAATTAAAAATTGTTTGGTGAGTTTCAGTGGGCAAAGAATTCAAGTCTTGGAGGGTGTCAGGATTTGGCAGACTCGGAAAGTCAATGTGGGGGTAGTTGGTGTTCTGACCGAGATTAATCAGCTTGAGATAAGATTGCTGACTATCATTGAAGTCAGTATAGTTCTCCATTGTGCCTGTAGTGACGGGTGGTAACTTACATCACGCAGCGGACCCCATTTACTTTTCAGGTCAAATTTTTGACAGCACTTCGTTGTTGAAGGGAAAGAAAGGTGGAATCGGTAAGATATATAGAGATGAAGAAGCACTACAGTGGCAGGTCCAAGCTCCTTGTCTTGGCACAATCCAAGGCAGATTCCCAAAGTTAGTACGTAAGCTGCAGGGCAAAATATTAGAACTCGCCAATTAAAATTAAACCAAATGCCAGTGAGAGTGCTGTGCCGCGTTGACAGTCAGCGGAGCCGCAGCTCAAAAGCGAAATATCCTGCCCCTTCCCTTGTATTCGCGCCCGAGGCAAAACTACAAGGCAAACTCTACCTTTGATTCTTGGGCGGGAGACACTCGGCGTAAGCGTTACAGCTCACCTCACGAGGCTGAACTGCCCAACCGCCCGAGGCACACTTGTCGCAATTCTCGGGCGAGACACCTGCTGACCCGAAATCTTCCTACCCCGCCTGAGAACTTGTTGAGGCATCTTGATGCCATTCTAGTCGTTCAGTTGCTCGTGGCACGAAGAAGAAAGTTTGCGATCTGTATATCCACCTCACCAGGCGAGCCTGCCAGCCTAAGGCAGATTCACCCCGATTCTGAGGCGGGAAGTACTTGCCTGTCACGGTTATCACATGACCCATCTCGCGTGTGTCCCTTAGTTGGGACTGGTAGCGCCTGGCCTGGGAGCCAGACTTAGTTGAGAGTTTTTTCCAGAGCCCCACCTCTTCTCCTTAATTTAGTATTTTCGTATTGAAGCACTTAAGTTAACTTAATTTCACTTATGTAATTAATTTGCCAAGCTTGTGCTATTGCTCGACCTATGTGATAACGCTTCGTAGGTTGGCACAGGAAACTGCGACAAATCTGACTGGGTTCCCACGTCAATAATGCAATTTAACGACAAAGTTCATCACCAACCGAGCAATGAATAATGAGAAGGGATTCTCAGCCTCGATATCTACTGTCCCTCCATCTGCGGATGGGCCACCACTGAAAAGGCAGATCTTATTAACCTTTGACACTTCTAGCAACTAATATATGGCTTATCCACTGTGAAAGCCAGCTCACTGATCCATGCTCAGAACCGCTTTGACTTTACTCATGGCCACTCTGAGGGCATAGTCTCGCTCCTCAGGACAATCCGCCACAACAACGCAGAATATATCCGATATGAGGAAGGGTGGGGGACTGAATGTGTAACAAATAGAGGGCAGCAGGAGGGATTGCAATACAACAGGTAAGAACACGTGACTAGCATTGTGGTTGCAAAAGTGATGTATTGATATCAAAAGTATGCTTGTAAGTCTAATAGGAAAACCCAAGCTTGCCCTTCTCCAGAGAGCTCTAGCTTTTCCTTATATCCCCTAACGATGCTCAACAGTGCTGTATTCTTGACCTACCGAGCCACCGAGCTCTAGAGGTCGGTTCCCATATAGTGGCTGCACGCCTCTGAGTGGCTGTAAGCCTTCGGCTGGCTGTCGGCTGTCTTAGTGGTTCGCTTACAGCCCGTACCAACCTAAACCAACCTGTGTTTGCTGTAAACCGTCCTCAACCGCCTCTGGCTTGCTGTAAACCATGCCTAACCGACTCTGGCTGTTACAGAATGCTCGTCCTCAGTGGGCGCGAAAGTTACTCACTAATAAATGGCAGAAGGTGATTCATTAGTTATAGTTTTGTGTCAAGCTCTTTGTTTTAGTAGCGCCGATTGGGGGCGGTTGGCCAAAAATGAGGATAGACGCATTAGCTTTTGAGAAGAATGAATTATACAAACTGTGAACCTATGAAAGACGATGAGTGAGTTTAAAATACATTAAAGTACTTTGCGCGTGTGACTTTCTGAATGCATGCAAATATGTGTTGGCGTGATGATTTAGTCATAAGGGCGCCATTGGCTTCTGCTTATCTCCATTGTGTCACGTCCCGAACCTGGTCGAGCACGGGACCTGCCGTAGCCGAGCCGCTAGGGCTCCCTCGTGTATATATTGCCTACTCTCCCCAGCTCCTCTTCCTTCCTTAGCTATAGATTCTCGTATGATACCACCGTTGCCCTCTGTATCTGTAGATCCACAGCGCGTATCGTGACAAATAGAAGATCGCTAAAATCGTTATCCAGATGGAGACAGCGACGATTGTCACGCTTGTAATCGCCATCTTGTCTGCTTTTATTTCTATTTTCACTGCCTTTATCCCTACCTGGCTAAACCAGCTATATACCGAATGGGCTGCAACTGCTAAAAGCAATGCCGACTTAAATACTCACAAAGAACCTGTTGTCATCGCGGCCATCCATTTGGCCCACGAACTATACGATTTCCTCGATTTCCTCGATTACGGTGGCAAAAAAAGGACTTATGATAAACATAACCGCAAGCGCTACCACTATCCAACTGCGTACCTATGCTATCTTTTCGCTATATTCTTCGCCCGCGTAGACGCGTTGAAGAACGGAGTTCAGCTGCTCAATCTGGGCAAGAGCAACGCCGATTTGGTCGGGCCTCTATGTCGTATAGAGCGGACTCTATTTGAAGAAAAACCGGAGCGGGGGGACGAACAATATGTATTGTTGAGAAGGGATGATATTCAGGCTATGATTGAGGCAGTTGCGCCGAAGCTGAATTCGAATGGATGTGAGAATAAGGACAAAACTCAAGGAGTTGATCTGATGGGCTACGGGACTTTCCTCAGTTTATTGCAGATCTACAATATTCCTTTTCAACAGGAACCCGATACTGATCATGAAGAGCCGGGACGTTCCGAATATTTAGGCCAGCCGATCATCTACCGAAACTATTCTAAATGGTTCAACCCACTCCTGGATAAGTTCAAGGAGATTAGCCAGGACACCCCCACCAATCAGGAGGGGCGCGACTTCCGCCTGCGCGAATTGCAGCACTGCCTTATTAATCTCATTAAGAGGTTGGATCCTGATGGGAAGCGGGTTGTTATAGGAAAGAAAGAGGGAAGTAACGATATAATACCAATAAAGCCTTCAGAGGGTTGTCGTTGTGGATATGCCTGTCAGATTTGGGGGGATGGAGCTGATGATGGCGATGTATGACTCCAGTCTCATTATAGACATTCTCTGGGAGGATAAGTTGGAGCTCTGAACTAAGGATACAGGTGTGATAAACCAGAAACTATCTATAAGGAAATATACAACTACTTTATAGTTGGAGTAGCTCCTCTATCTGCCTAACGCTATCGACTGCCTACTAGGCAGTATCCCTAGTACCTCACCTGCCTACCAGGCAGGTGACTCCGCGACAGGGAGGCCGAGAAGGAAGAGGAGCTGCGCGAGCACGCCAAGGTCGACCCCCTGCTGATGTTCAGGACCTTGGACGAGTACTTGGAATGGGACGAAAGCGGCATCCCTACCGTGGGCGCAGCGGGAAATGTGGTGCCCAAGAATAGGCGCAAGAAGCTGGTCAAAGAATGGGAGAAACAGAAGAGGAGGCACGAGGCATGGCTGGCGATGCAGCAGGCACCATAGAAAAAGGGGATTCGGAAAATGGCAATGCCTACTTTAGCGAACCATTCTTTTACCAGTGTCTACATTCTCAAGTCAAGGTGAACAATGTTGAAAGAGTGTTTTTCCTTGGGTAGGTAGAAAAAAAATGAGCGACGATTACAGAAGAAACGAGGATAAAGAAGACCCATCCAGCCATCCAGGCGCGACACTATCGATTCAGGAAGTTCACAAAGTATGCAATGAACGATTGATTGATCCCTGAAGTTTTCTACCAGGAAGAAAGCTCTTCTTATATGCAAGAGGAGTGCGTAAGTGATTACGAATGATGACGACTCAGCCCTTAGGAACCGCGTAAGGAGAGTAAGTGGCAAACTATAGTTCCTGATTCGACATTTTACGTGTAGCGAAAGTGAGCATACAGGTTATAAAGATGTTTGGCTTGGATCCACCATGGTCAAGACACCTAGCCATGTCTGTCCTATGTGTTAAGGTATGAATACAAATTCCGCAAAGCGGCTGATCTAACACAGGTAGGTGCCCGGGTTGACGAATCGCTAAAGGTGCCTTGGTTTAGCCATGATGCTAAGTGCTATTTGATTTAGGGAAGATACAAAAGAGTTTCAAAGCGAAGTTGACAAGTTGTTTGGATTACCGGCTGTAGTCTGGACAGCGTCTGTGAAGGAGTAAGGGCGGAGGAACTGTGCAAATAAAACTTGACCCCGTCTTTAGAGCATCTATGTACATATTGTAATTTGTAGCTGTGTATACATTAAGCCCTTCCATTGATCCTGCTAATCTAATTTAACCCATTTCCTACGGCCTCCACATCTTGAAGTACTATAGTGGCTAAGTCGTATTGTTGTTTCCAGCACTTCGAGACAATATCACTACAGGCATGAAAGTCCTCCGGAAACTGACTCTGCTCGAAACGATCCCGCACCTTATCAGTCCATCCCTCCTCTCCATCAACGATATCAGGAAAGACACAGTGGCTTGTCATGATAAAGTATATCGTGCATCCAAGCGCAAAAATGTCCGTCTTGACACTGGCTTCAAATGGATCGTTTCGAGGGCATAAAAATCTGCACGGCTCAGCACTCCCGCCTTCTAAGATTATTTGCCCATCTTCTGAAAGACAGTTGCTTTGAAAGTCGGCAAGCTTGAAATGGAGGTTTTCATCGAGCAAGATGTTGGAAGGCCGTATATCGCAGTGGATGACTCGCCTGGAGTGGACGTGAACTACTGCTAGAGTCAGTTCTTTGCACCAGAGTAACCGCTGCTGGATAGAGATGGTGGAGTGATCTGATTCAGCCAGATATCTGTAGAGCGTTCCATTCACAGCCCGCTCAAGGTATAGTCCAAGGTTTGAAAAGCTTTTTAACCTGATGACGTGAGGGTGTTCGCCAACTATTGTAAGAATCTTGCATTCGATCTCGAGGCTACTTGTATTACCTTCAGGTTGAAGAGCATACTTGAGGACCGTGGATTCGTCGACTAGGCCAATCCAGGAGCTGGTGCCTGATGCGATTACTCGCTGCACTCCCGGTGGGCAGTATTGGTGGTATTTGACTGTCTCGATGTCTGACATAAAGTGAAGAATGTATTTGAGACAAGATCAAGAAATAATTAAAAGATTAAGGGCGTTGTGGCTTGAGCTAACAAATGTTAGTGAAGAGTTGAATTGAGTTTATGAGTTCGGGTACAACTGAAACGGCTACTACTATGGCCCTAACACACCAAAAACCAAGACACCGCTTTTATTTTTTTTTGCCGACGCAAACTTAGCGAAAATTGTATGTAGCAATTTTGCGCAATTTTTGTAACGACGCAAGGAGTCACAGGCTAGAATAGAGGCATATGGAAGTGCGTACAATGACCGAATACGGCTACCTTATAGGTCTACGACGAAGGATACAAAAACATGAGGAACACTAGGTGTGGTATGCAGCCAAAGTCACGTGAATTACCCCGCAACGGTCGGGCAACCAACATGGATGATAACAGCCCTTGTACAGTACGTAGATTATGTAGGATCCAGGTATCTGACGGGTTCCAATACTGTGGTACTACTCCACTTGCAGCAACTCCGCGTACTTGATACGTGGTTGCTGCTGGTAAGTAGAATGTAGTAAGTTGTTCATGATTGTTGCTACTACTACAACCGTAAACCGCTTGTATGACTAGATTACCATCATTTTGTATGCTTCTGACTGAAATACGATCATTCCATTGCCAAGACAAAACTATGGTATTTCGAGTCCTATTCCAAATAAAAGTGTGGTAACCTGGGGTTTTGGGCAAAAAATGATGGTATTCTAGCCATTTGCCGTATTTAAAAACCATAGTACGTACCATTATCCCCGCATTCCAACCGAGTAATTTGATGCCAGAATTGGAGGGAAATATCCATAGTTATGTGAGATCTTCATACAATCAAGGAGATTGCGCTATGCTGAATTAGGGCAGCTGAATACCACATCCAGCTGAGGCGCATCAGGCCACCATCATAAATTGGGTTGTGCGGGGTATATGACTTGGACAGAGAATATGGGAAGACACCTCTGATCTTGAGCATTCTCACAACAATCCTGCAAGTTGAGGACTTCCTTGATTCTTAACTATGGAGCCGACTATCTCTAAACGAATACAGGGCTATGTCCTCCCCGCCCTTCTTATGCTCGCGAGTCTAGCATGTAACCCCTCCAAACCCCGGCGATCTCCCACGCCTAAGCTGACACGATGCGCTCTAGATTTTGTCCAAACAGCCATCACCGCGCCATATCTCCTCCTCACCGACTTCAAAACCTATCGCGACCGTGCCTTTGCCAAACTCTGGCTTGCTATCGGGCCCGCTTTCGCCAAAGAAATGCCCGCCCCTTTCGACGCCAACGCTCTTCTTGCAAGCTCTCGTGGCGTTGTCCTCGATGTCGGCCCTGGAGCCGGTCATCAGCTGTTCCGCTTTTCGCACCCAGAGAACATCACGATGATATATGGCGCAGAGCCGGGCGTGAGCATGCACGCTGCGCTGGGTGAAAGTGCATATAAGACTGGGCTGGGTGACAAATACAGAATTCTCGCTTGTGGTGCAGAACCGGAGTCGTTAATTCCTGCGCTGGCGAGGGAAGGGTTGCTCGGCGGGGAGAAGATGTTAGGGAACGGGGTGTTTGATGAGATTGTTTGTATCCGTGTGCTTTGTGGCGTGCCGAGAATAGAGGAGACGGTGGAGGGGTTATATAGGTGCTTAAAGCCGGGGGGTAGATTCGTTCTCTGTGAGCACGTTGTGAATGCTGGCAGTGAAGGAAGCAGTTTAGTCGGATGGTTCTTACAGTATCTTTATACCGCACTTGGTTGGTCGTTCTTTCTGGGTGGGTGTCAGCTGAGGAGGGATACGACCGCTCTGTTGATGAAAGCTGCAGAGGCAGATGATGGGTGGGCAATGGTGCATTTAGAGAAGGTTGATGAGTGGTCAGCTATTCCGCATATTGTTGGATACTGTATTAAAAAAGCGTGAGTGAGAATAGCATTTGCCTATATTACTTCACATTTATGGCTGTCATTAACATGGTATAACCTACTTTCCGAATGGGTGTATGAGAACTCGAAAACCGACGCGGCTTATCAGCTGCTTAACTCCGAAAAATCTAAACGTGACGCAGGCTTTACTAAATTTTATTCCAGCCTTTGCATTGTAATACGTCAGCAGCTTTTCTTAGGCTCCAGCCTTTCAGGCTTTCCACATTCAACAGCAGCTTAAATCGTCAATTTGTTTGTAATGCTTTATCAAATAGACTTTTCGGGCCTGTACCCTTCCTATCATAGTAAGTTTGCGCGCAAGTAGGTCGTATTCTAGAGGTGATGATGGAAGCACAATCAATTGGCACACAAGAAATGACATTCTGGGCCAATGGACATCAATTCAAAGTAGCTGTCTGCACTAGCCATATACGGTCAGCACAAATACGGTACATGTAATTCCTACTTCAGGTCCCACATTCAGTGCTGACTTGTGGCAAGTCGACCAAAAGCATTATATGGGCTAGTACATAGTTTTGGAATTCCGCTATCCCAATTTCACGACCCATTCGCCTCGAACGGTCCTCACACCGGCTTATAAATAAGGCTTCGGATGATCTAAACCTGCCTTCTATTCCCAAAAGAGGTTCCCGGAGCGAATCCTCCGCCAAAAGATCGGGCTCGCACACGCCTGTCAAACGGGTCGTAACCATGAACGGAACTTCCTCTAGAGACTCACAGGACTGGGGCAGTTTAAATAACACTCCAGAAGCCATTGCTTCAAACTGTAACAGCTAGAGTCGGTTAGGGTCGGTTACAGGCTGTAGTGAGCCGACAGCCAGCCAAAGGCTTACGGTCACTATGAAGGCGTATAGTCTAGACTATCGTGGGCTCCGATTAATAGAATGCTTTTCGGGGATACCGACCTCTAGAGCTCAGTGGTTCCATAGGTCAACGATACAGCACTGTTGAGCACTGTTATGGGATATAAGGAAGAGCTAGGGTTCCCTGGAGGAAGGCAAGCTTGAGTTTTCCTGCTAGACTTACAAGCATACTTTTGATATCAATGCATCACTATCTCAACAACTTTGCCAGTCACGTGTTCTTACCTGTTATATTGCAATCCCTCCTGCTGCCCTCTATTTATTACATCCTCCAGGAATTCTCGGAGCGCCGCCAGTTCAGTTTGTGACAAAGGGTAAATTGGCCCATACAGAAGTTCTTTCCCTGGCCGTAGTTTTATTGCTAAATCGATGTCTTTATGCGGAGCTAGCTTCTTGGCGTTGCCAGCTAGAAAAACATCCAGGTATTTCTGTAAGCTTTCCGGGAGTTGGCCATTTGTATGCTGCCCCGAAGAAATCAGGTAATATATTTCTACCAGAGCATAAACTCTAGCACTTTTGGCTTTTTTCCAGGAACGCTAAGCGGTGTTGATTTTGTATTGCTATTGACTAGCTTGACAATCGAGAATAATCTTGAGCTTTGTCAATGCGGTCATTCCCAGTTACGCTGTGGCCGGCCCAGTGGGTTGGGTTAAAAAATTTACAACCCAGTGGGTTGCCAAGCCCTAAAGGACCGAGCCCCAAGGGGCTCTAAGCGAAATAGGGCCAGGGCCGTGACAATGATGAGGCAGATACTGCAAGCGATACTGATTCGGAGGAAGAGAATACGACTAGTAAGGAATGTTATTAAAAGAAAGCAAACCCAGCTCGGCCCTACTAGCTTGGCCCTAAAGAATATATAAACCAGGCCCTTCCTATATATCTTCTCTTTTCCCTTTCCTCTCCAGCTTTAGATTCTCAATATAACAAGCATTCCAGTCCCTAAACCCTGCAGCTGTCACAAAACCTAACCCTAAGGCACTTAGACCTCGTTTATGTCGTTCGAGTCGTAAGATTGATACACGAACCCTTTAGCCTTGGCGGCTTCGTGCCTCCTCTTATTATCCTCCTCAATTTGCTTTGCTCTCTTTTGTATCTTAGCCATTTTTTCTTTTTTTGCCTTGTCCTCCTTGCTTTTGTTGCCGCTACTAGTTTCGTCGCCATTTTTGCTGCCACCTTTCGAATTGCTGCTACCCCTCGAATTGCTGCTACGTTTCAAATCACTACTCGAATCTTCGCCGTGGGTTCTAGCGATTAAGGAAGGCTCGTTATTCTCTGTGCTCGGACTAGCTGTCACAGCCGGAGCATCGACATCGATTCCGATGGTGTTTTCACCGCTATTGCGGTTGTCGAGGGCTTGGTTGTCACCTGTGCCAGCAATGACTGCAAGAATCTGGCGTTGGCACATCGTGAAAACGCTGAAGATGGCGCACATCTGGTGCTGGGAGAGTCGCATGGGCAAGAAGTGGTGTTGGGAGTGATGTAGGTGTTGAGAGATTAGGGAATTGGTGGTCGGAGAGATCAAATCAGGCAAGGAATTGGTCGTGATTTTATGCGCCAACATTTATCGCGTGCGTCGTTCCGCAGTGCTACCATGTACGTTCCCAGGAAGTGGCTAAGCCCGCGGGATCGATTCGAAGACATGGCAAGGCACACCTGTGTGTATTATTAACGATCCCAGCCGAATAACGCCACCGGGCGAGTTGCGACACTTCTTCCCCCCACTCCTGGCTGTGGCAGGTCATCACGTGATGTACGAAGGAGCCAGTGATGCTACCGAGCCCCGAGCTCTATGCACCGGCTCAGCCTGTTGTACTATTAAAAACCAGCTCCTTCATACACAACCGCAATTGGACTGAAGCTACCTCGATCCTCAAAATATGGTGGCCCACGGACGTAAGTACGCCGCGGATGGCCTCATCCGCACGCACACCTTCCTTCAGGGCTGCTTGGCCTCATCCGAACACCTTCCTTCAAAGCTGCTTGTCCTAGCATATAACAATGGCATGGTCTCTCTTGGCTACTTACTTCGAACCCATCGTGACGACCTACTCTGTTCTAGCCTGCTTCTTTCTCCCGCTCATTTTTAATCTTTCTCATAGCCCGGAGGCTTCGATTCACCAATATCACCAAAAAAAGTCAGTTTGGATCGCCGTCCGGTCATGCACTCCTCTTTTCCCCCCACAACACTTCTCTTGCTCTGCTTTAACATTGGTCTTATTCTCCCCACCGTTATCGGCAGGTCTTTACCTTTACATTCGCCAGTCTCCCCGGCCAGTCCTCTCTATCGCAGAGCCCCTGGTGACGACCCCGGCCACGTCCAACCGCAGGTGGACGACTTATTCAGATTCCTTTCAACACAAAATCCTTCGAACGGTATTCAGCCACGAGTTGGACGTAAAGAGAAACCACCAGCGGATAAGTTGAAAGCGCACATTGAGTGGATCAACGCGCAACTACTTCCGAAGAAGGAGAAGTTTAGGATCCTCTTCATCGAATATGCAGGTTCAGGAGGCGATGTCGGCAAATCTATGACTTACACAGAGGCGATCAATTCTCGCAGTCTTCACAGTAGCAGGACCGATCTTTTCAACAGGATGTTATATTATTTCCATCTCAAGAAAGAGGACAAGCCGAACATCGAGATGAAATTGGCAGTCGACTGCAACTATCTCAAGTACATGACAAAACAGACCAGAGATTACTGGGAATCTGATATCAAGCTGTGTTTGGCAGACGATGATAAGAATGAAGCCGCCAACCAACAAAAATTCATGGATGTCGTCAACGAGTATTTAAAAACGTGGAAGCCCCATGTCGTTATTCAAGGCAACGCCATCAGCGGTCTGTACAAGGGGTCTGATGGCTTTTGGACGAAATTTCATGAGCCAATGAACAATTTGGTAGAAAAAGATCTAATTGTCAGGATAAACGTCAGGGCCGATTTCAAACAGCAGAAAGAAGTCGAGACGAAAAAAGACCAATACCCAATCGACAAGGCCGATATTGTCCTCGTAGGACAACCTGCGGATTTTTTTCCGGGATTACCCTCGGTAAATAGGCAAACGCGTATTGGAAGGCCACAGGTATCGGGCATGACGGATATTCCGGCCGGACTGAAAGCTTGGTTGGACAAAAATGAAAATGTCATGTACCTCGGTCTAGGTGGCCCCCAGCGCAGCCGCGAATTGCCCAAGGGATCGCCAACCGAAAGTTTAGAAAATTTTCTCCAAGAGATTCTCAAGGACCCAGAGTATAAGGAGTGGTAAGTTATACCTTGTCTTAATTTTGAGGTCTACATCTGGACAGGCTAACATTAAATTTAGGAGCTTTATAATGTTCCACAACGCCGTTCAACCTGACGGCAAAGAAGAGAAGGACCCAATAGAAAATAAGCGTGTATACCACATATGGTATGGTGTTAACCTCCTGAGTATCTTCAATCACCAGAACGTTCGTATTGCAATGCACCACTGCGGCAGAGGAATACTTGACGATACTATTGAAGCAGGTAAAGTGCCGATCTGCGTAGGGACATCAGATTTTAGTGACGATCAGTTCGAGTTTGCTGAGGTGGTGGAGAGAGTCAGAATGGGTAGAGGTATAGCTAAGAAGGAGAATGGCGTCTATTTCGTGGACGCGAAGACACCAAAGTACACAGGAAAGCAAAAGTCATTTGCTGGTCAAGTATCTTTGGTAGAAATGTTCAAGGATGTCTGGGAAGAGTATACTGAAATGACGGAGGAGGTGGACAAGTTCAGACAGGGTGTAGTAGCGGATACGTCAGGAGACCTGGCCTTTGAGATCCTGTTCAACCTGAAATATTATCAAGGTAAAAGGAACAAGAGGGCTCTGAGTGGCTACTAGCATTACAACAAGCAACCAACAACATCTTTCTGGAAAGGGGGACCGCGGCATGGATGTCTTCCCCACGAACAACCACCCTTTCGTATCTGGAGCACTGTTTGTCCTCTTCTAGTGTCCATTTAATAATACGCTTCTTCATTTGCTCCGTTCCCAACGCCAGCGTCCGCCAAGCACAAGCGCAATCAATTTGTTCGACTGTCAGCAAACCACACCTCGCTATTCATGTTCAATATCCTGAAGCACCAGAAGTGTGGTTAACGTTTGCGTGTAATTCAGACTCTCTAGTCCACGAATCGATTGCAGCACAATAAGATGGCGCAGGATCTGATCTACGTCTACTGCAGAACGACACCTATCGAGGAATTATCCCATCATATCCGTTCTTTGCCAGTGGAGAAATTGTCAAGCCATCTTGAGCAGTGCAAGGTAAGATTTAGGATCTCAGGCAGGACTCATAAGCTGACAGTAATACTACAGCTCATTATGAATTTGTTATTCAGCAGACTACAAGTCGCTCTTGCAATCTGTTCAAATAGAGGAAGAAAGTCACGTGGCCTTCAGAGAGTATAGGGCAAATAAGTATCAATTGCTGAAGGTTGTAGAACCTAAACTACAGGAAATAATCCCTCTACTTATAGAGGTACGATACTCACATGTCATCACACTGTTGCCTACCGTTGCCTACCGTTGCCTACCGGTGCCTACCGGTGCCTACAATAGACTAGGTATGATCCTTAGACCTAGCCTGTTCAACACAATCTGTGAAGCAAACCTAACTTCAGAGACTTACGATAGGGTAACGATAGTGATATTGGCGATAGCAGCGATGGAGGCCGGCAATCACAAATGAAATTCAGATGCAAATTTAAATGCAGAGGTTTTGAAAGGAGGCAGGAGCTTGTTCGACACTATCTCCATCGTAAGCTTCACAATGTTTGCAACGCCATACAGACTACTAATTGGCCTGATCAGATCTAAAATGCAAGAGGCCCTGCCCGACTTGCGTTACTACATTTCCCACTGCAAATGTTTATATCAAACACAAATGTTTTTGTTGGAATGCATGTACATAGTTTCACGCGTTCCATATCGCGAGGATTGTGGGTCTCCTACTATCTATATAACTACCTGGCAATAGGCCGTAGCTTAGAAGAATCAACGAATATCATAACCACACCAGCAAGAGCGTAGTCACAGCTACTACGCTCTTGCTGGTGTGGTTCTGATATTCGTTGATTCTTCTAAGTTCTTGATTGTTCTAAGTTCTAATCTACGTGCGAGAACTTAAATACATTTATGTGGTGGTCTGTGTGTCATGGAGTATTCACATAACTTTGACTTTATACCAACAATACCGAAAGAGGTGAAACCCTTCTTCCAACTTAACCTTACCTCAGGCACTCGATTTAATTCGATTTTCTCGTTAAATAGTTTATATGTTCGGGTACGGTTAAAACGGCCGCAAGGCCCGCTCATGTGGGATGGGTGGTCGGATGTTCGTCAATTATTTGATAAATGAGAATCAGTAATGCCTGACAGTGTGACATTAAATGAGGTAGACCTGAAAAGAATATGCATAACAATTTAATCATACTTTAGCAACAGCAACGAAGTATGCAGCCAACAGCGGCAGCATTTTGACCGCCATACTTGTCCCTTGAGTCGGCATAAACCTTGCCGATGTTAAGCAGCGGCTTCACTACACAACTCCCTCCGATTCTCAATATCCCACGGCTTCGGCTAGAAATAACAGTTCATAGCTTCTGTTGACCCCGCGCCTTTGAAATTGCATTTGAAATCCTCCCCATGCGGTAATAGCCACTTTGAGATAGGACATCGTCACCTGGCATCCCTCTTGAATACCTAGAGCGTGAGCCGTGGGCACTGAGTTTTTAATTGAGACACCGTAACTAGTTTACAGTACCCCAGCATACCTAATAGATCACCGTGTAGCCGCCCATAAAGGCGCACGGTCTTTTGAGGTAGGCAAGACGACCTTGCGTCAAGGACAGTCGACAATCTGAGTGTAGTGTCGCTGGAGGTCCGCCGGACTGGGCCAGCTTATCCATAAAATGGTGAAGGCGGTCGCTCGTAGATGCAAATTGGAACAT
Organism: Bisporella sp. PMI_857; assembly: GCA_021307315.1. Lineage (NCBI taxonomy): Eukaryota > Fungi > Ascomycota > Leotiomycetes > Helotiales > Helotiaceae > Bisporella > Bisporella sp. PMI_857. Next base: position 729,773 of record JAJSPD010000011.1, on the reverse strand, counting down.
TTTAAAGGCATTGTTGTAAAACCGAGCAACAGATCTCGCTGAAGAGGGGGCTTGTTTTAACGAGGCTTCGAGATCGATCGCGTGGTACTTAACAAGATGCCTCCCACTTGGCAATGAATAATTTCCTTGAGATTACGTTTCCTTACAAGATAGTTGTGCGGATCTTTGGATCTTTACTTGTGATAGGGCCCCAGGATTCACCCTTTTTTGCCATATGAACGTCCTCTAGCGTTAGCTCGCTCATATTCAACTCCTTTTGTCCTTTCTTCCCTTCGTTTTTCGACCCCTCTACAAATATTGCGATTCCAATCCTCTCAGAATTGCTAAAAGACTGGAATACCCACTTTTTCATCTCCGGTCGTTGCTTAATCTGTTCGACGACAGCATTCGTGGTAACCAGTTGGTCAGAGACGGTGTCTTGTTCACTCTTTAGAAGCTTGTCATAACCTGGGATCTCATCCGATTCTATTGCCGGACGGCCCGGCCGTGTTCGCAGCACAAGGGCATTCCCGGGATCCAGAAATAGGGCGTAGCAGGCGAAAGGCGGAGACTCGTTGGGGAAGTCGAGGTAGAGCTCACCCACGGATAGCTCACGCTTGTCATCTGGCGGAAAGCGGATTTCGATAGGCCTGCCGTGTTTGCGCCACTCATTTTCAGGGGTGTGAGGCAATATCTCGTATATAAGGGCCTGGTTAGCTCATAATTAGCTAGTTTGCAGATGCCACATACTAAATAAAAGGTGAGATATACTTCTATGACAAGCCTGCCCGCCTTCACCCTTCCGTACTCGTCGGTATGGGTCGGTGTGGTAGAGCAACTGACGACCGAAGCAACGAGATTCTTATATGTTAAAGGCAAAAACCGAATAGGAGCATCGAGCGACGCCCAGGACCATGACGGTGCTCGATACTGCTTCGGTTTCGTCACTTCTCCTAACGCCTTTCCCTTGATCAAGAGCATGGATGAGAAGTGTGGGTATATATTGACCAAGCCAGTCGTATGACTCACACGTGGCACGTGATGGCGCACGCGCCATCACACCCCCTTTATCTTAGAACGTAGAGTAGAACTCAATACAACAACAATTACCATATCCATCAAGAGCAAGAGCACGGCCTAGAGCTGTGCCTTTTGCCCCGTGGAAGGTAAGGAGGGGGCATACCATCAAGAAGGATTCTTCTTGCAAATAAACGCGCCAAAACAGGTCCTCAGGAAGATGGCTTGCCCACAAACCGGCGAAGTAGCGGTCTCCTGTCTCCTCGGCCAACATCCGCGCCAAACCGGATAGCGCGGGAAGCTTATCCTGATCTACGGTTAATTTCCGCAGGGAATAGTTCTGAACCATGCCAAGCCATCCGCCATCCCACCTCTTCGTTTTGTCTACTGGAAGATGTCCCTCAATAAACGACGCGCTATTTTCTCCGACACCATGCTGCTCGAAGGGAAGTAGTTGTGTTTGAATTAACACTCTCAGGCTAAAAAAAAGTGTCTGGGAAAGAAAACCCGTCTTCAGATTTCACTGCGCAATCGCATTGGTAGTACATCTGATCCTTAGCATAGTGGATAATCCTTGAGGGGAGAAGCCGCTCTTGCAGCGTCCAGCCGCGAGTGCTGAGCGGCTCGTCTTCGAGTGGATCGAAGTTTTGGCCGAAGGAGCCAATTACGGTCTTTTGGGGAGTGGCCGAGCAGGAGCCTGGGAGCCATTCTTTGGACAAGTATATGTTGGAGAGATTTTGTCTCTGCGAATTTGAGGGTCTTACACCAAAGCTGCAGGTACCGGGGCCGTAGGCATTGACCTTGGTTTTGTAACCCAAGGATTGCGATGCGGATGAAAGATAGGGCGCGTCCTTTCCTTGTGGAAAGCAACCAGTGTTGCTATCGATGGAACTCGCAGCAGCGATAGTGATATATGAATTCCGATACAATTCCCCCATTGCCTGTGCCTCCTTTTCCCAGTCGAGTGGGTCGTCTTGAATAACACAAAGGCAGTCTATCCAAATATACCGTATCTGAAGGCGTTGGGTAATTTGGATAGCGTCCTTAAATGTTCTGGGGAGAGATGAGAGTGCGATTCCACATTTTAAGTCTTCGATATTCGACCTCCTAGCTGTAAGCCTTGGAGACTTGCCCCACGAGTGGCTCAAGGCTGTGTATCTGCCACGCTGGCCACGACTCTCGAAATGCTTTACAAAGCCGTCAGAGGCAAAAACGTCAAGTACTCTCGTAGGCAACTTTGGATTTGCGGGTGGGCCTCGGCAGTTGTGGAGCGGGAGGTCATCCCTGATCCAGCGCCAAATTCGCCTATATGCTATATCAGAGCTCGAGTCAATCTCTCGGAAGCAACGAGGTATGTGCAAAGGCGTAAATGCTGCTTGATTGCCTTCGTCTACGGCTGCTGATAGAGCGCTTCCGCGAATATGTACACTCTTCTGTGGATTATTAATGCTATCAAAAACATGTGACCTGACACTCCGAATCGAGCACCAATCCCCATCAAGTGCCAATTATCGATAGCAATTTCATTTTTTGCTTCTAGAGCCCTCCAGTAGTTAGCATATACCCAGACTCCCATGTTTTTCGGGACCTGCGCCCTCAGTTCATCCAAGCTGATGACAGAATCCTCTACGGGTTCAACATCACGAGCTTCCACCATTCCTGGAACGGACACGAAGGTTGTCCTATGAACCTGACATTCGGTATCCCAAGGCTGAATCATTTTATGAGTGAAGTAGCCCCCTCGTTCGCCAACAACAACGTCCGTTTCCATATCAGGCATGGCAGGCCCCAGAGCTTTGATATATGCGGCTCTGCGGAGAGCATTGCTGTGGACAGCCTGTGTTGTGTGGATAGTTTCGTAGCGGGTCCACCAATGGTAACTCTCCTGCGGAGGCGCCCGCGAGCGGCGATAGTTGGAAACGGCGGCATGGAGAATAAATACGCACATCCTGCATTTTTTTGTTGAAGTGATCAAAGCTTCGAGCGAGGAATGATGAGGGTGTGCCAGTTCGTCTTCAAATGGTAGGCATGTCCACGGCATATGCTTGCAGGTTTCGCAGAAAGGAACTGGCTCCTTCATTTGCTCTTCTTTCCCTGCTTCTCTTGTTTTGCGGGACTTGCCCTTGGATTTTGTATACCATTCTAGCAGGAAGGAGAGTTTTTTTGGTGTCATCTTGCAATGAAGGATCCGGGTTCAATTGCTGCTCTTTTTGGGGGGCGAAATTCACCTAGCAGCATCGGCGGCTCGGTTTTAACGTGGTGGAACGCTTCCGGTATGTCTCCTAGCTGGGATGGGTATTCTAAAAGGCAGTTCAAAATCCGGGGGCCGTTGCCAACGATAGAAGAAAGAGACTTTCATTCACAGAAGGGTGTTGAGATTGCGGACATGTATGGGAGAACTGTTCGGCTGCACACATGAGCGCGTCGCTAGGCGGGCTGTGCAAGCAAAGTGTTAGTAGCCATTTATATGCAGTTATGATCATGTGCCTAGCACCTGAAACGTGGGACCTCGATCCTACTCAACCCCTTAGAACAAGAGCTTAGAACAATCAAGAATCAACCAACAATCAAGACTTATCCACCAACCTCAACGAGCATTGCGCATGAAACACATGCATGCGTGCCCTCAGGTTAAAGTATAAGTAATTACTGCAACCCGGGTGTTCCCACACAAAGCATTGCCATGTCAGGCCAGTGTGGCGGAGACCAACAGTAAATCCTGGCAGAGTTGTATAGTTTGAGTATGATGGATGGAGCCGCTCGAAATTGCTCGAGCAGTCCTATCCTGAAAATAATCTCTGCTGCTTGTACTGCCATGTCTAGGCATAGATGCTTGCCTGCCTACATTTGGTATCGCTCTTCCGTCCTATTCTGACACTCGAGCAAAACGTGAAGCACGGTCTGAGGCCCATGGCCACACTGGCATTGATTGATGTCGGCCCTTTAGGGTTGTGTCTTCTATAAATAGTGTCCAATAACGCTAAAGAGGTGTCGTCCACACAGGATATTGTTTAATGGCAATGATTCGTTGCATTTAAAGCATAGACAAGGATACCTTGTCCTTAGCCTAGTACTTCGTACAAACTGATCTTTTCCTCAGAGGCACTAAAATTGATTGGCCCGGAATAATATAGAGCAGCTCCCGCACTCTGGAGAGTTCTGAGGGGTGGTGTCACGGCCCTGGTCCTATCTCGAGCTTGGCCCCTGGTACCACAAGGCTCGCTTACACTGGCCTTGGCCAGCCTCCTGTATATAAAGCACTGCTCTCCTTCCCTTCTTCTGCCTGTAGCTTGTTCTCTTAGTTATAACAATTGATAGTTGTTCACACCTTTGAGTCCTTCTACCTAGATCTACGGATCGAGATCTCTGTTTAGTTTGAGTTGTTACAGGTGGGGCACTAGTTTTAGGCGAAAATGTCTGTCTCCACGAGATTTATAAATTACATACAACTTTTTACGAATACAGTCGTTGCAAAATCGGTTTCGTCCTATTTCGCCCCCCCAAAAATATGAGCACAGACTACCTTAACTACAGTACTTTTGACGCTGACACTGTGCCTCGATGTAATTCCGCCTACTAAGGGGTACCTTTTTGTTCCCACGTACATAATCCTATCCACCTTCCTCTTTCTTCTTCGCCCGTCCTCACCCCGAATTCACTCATCTTAGCAACAACAAGGAAAATGCCTCAAAAATCCACGACCGCTTCGTACCCAGGAGATGTCCGTTTTCCATCTCTATGACGTTCCGAAAAGATCAAAACTTCAAGCTCCGAATCTACAAAATCACAATAGTTTCTTCTTTCAGATCGTCTCTGCCGACAAGGTCGAAGACCTCGCCTCTCATTAACCCATGAAGGTACGCTTCGCCGACTAGGTGAAAACGGGTATCCTCGCCTTGAGACTTTCGTAGAACAAAGGGGACTCTGCTTCCAGGAATGAGGCAGCAGACGTCTCCAGGCTTAGCTATCCAAGGACCTAGATCAATGTAGCCCTTCTCGGTGATGATGAAACTGCGGGCTTGGCAAGACTGTTGGATATCCAGCACGAATTACTCCGCATCTCCCTCATTCGGATCCCCATTAAAGTCGTCAGTGGGCTCATCTGGCCTTAGTGCACTCTGACGAAGTTTCCAGTACGCTGCAAAGTTATCTCTGTATTGTTTCATATTCTCCTCCGCAGGCTCGTACAAGTATGTAGTCCGACCCGCACAAATAGCGAGACTGAAGACATTGATAAGATCTTGTCCGTTGCTTGGTGTAACAAATAGAGGGCAGCAGGAGGAATTGCAATATAACAGGTAAAAACACGTGACTAGCGATGTAGTTGCAACAGTGATGTATTGATATCAAAGGTATGCTTGTAAGTCTAACCGGAAAACTTAAGCTTCCCTTTCCCTAAGGAACTCTAGCTCTTCCTTATATCCCATAACAGTGCTCAAAAGTGCTGTATCCTTGACCTACCCTTGACCTACGGAACCCCCGAGCCCTAGAGGTCGGTGTCCCCGAAAAGCATTCTATCAATCCGAGCCCACGATAGTCTAGGCTATACGCCTCCATAGTGGCTGTAAGCCTTTGGCGGGCTGTCTGTTAAGATTTGAGGATCCAGGTAGCTGACATGTCTCAGACTAAGCAGAGAACGCTAGCGCTGAAGACTTTTCACGCACACAAATCACTAGAGATCTGTATGCTTCATATACACATGCTATAGAGAGAGCCTGAATTGCATCACCAATATTTCTCCTGATCGTTATTGTGTATTTCATGTTCTATCACTGTCGGCTCGCTTACAGCCTGTGACCGACCCTAATCGTCCTGGACTGTTACATTTGGGCTGTATAGCAACTTCCCGAGCTCAGTGTAAAAAATTAGAGTATTAGATTAGATTATAGTATTGTTGGTATGAGTAAATAGCACATCCCGCGACGCACGGACCACATGGATGTATTATAGCTTTTGCACGTAGATCAGAACTTAGAATGAATCAAGAAGTCAACCACCTACAATGAGCATAATAGCACTGCGCTGAGATCGCGGTGCTACGTGCCCCGTGGGTAACCGACTTAAGAAATCGCAAGTCATCAATACGAAGAAGCATCGCTCAGAAAGTGATACAAACATATGGTATTTGAGATATTTGCCGTTGTATTTATTCCTCGTAAAATCCTGTTAGACAAACGGCCAAAACAGCGTTGACAGCCAGACAGCCAGACAGCCATTTGGGGATTGGTTTACTAATACAAATGTCGCGCTACCTATTGCGTGTATCATCACATGGACAATACCCTTAGTACATGACTATTCTAGAAGATTCTGGAAACTGAGTAGCAATTATCAACCGCCATAAATTCATACGCTCCCCTAGAACTCTATATGAAATAGGGACATAATAAAAAAGAGATATTATTGAGACGTTCATACAATGTTTATTAACATAGTAATTCTATATGATAAGCTTTGGCCCTTCTTTAATCTGAAGAAATGAAATTCTCCCAGACGAATGTCCTAAAATAATAATTTCATCCCGGACAGCTTCACAAGTAGGGCGGTAATCAGTAGGTAGCCAGAGAACATTCGTGATACCATCTACTAGCCAATCATTTTGTACATGTAGAGTTGGTAGCAGCTTGCCGTCAGGTGAGAAGGCGACAGAACTGACGGGGCTCGAGTAGCCTTCAAGCGTTTGGAGCAGCGCTCCTGTTATGGCGTCCCAGAGCCGTACCGTCTCATCGTCAGAGCCCGAGACGACCTGCTTGCCATCAGGTGAGAAAGCGACAGAACCGACGTAGCTCGAGTGGTCCTCAAGCGTTTGGAGTAGCGCTCCTGTTATGGCGTCCCAGAGCCGTACCGTCTCATCGTCAGAGCCCGAGACGACCTGCTTGCCGTCAGGTGAGAAAGCGACAGAACTGACGAAGCTCGAGTGGCCTTCAAGAGTTTGGAGCAGCGCTCCTGTTGTGGCGTCCCAGAGCCGCACCGTCTCATCGTAAGAGCCCGAGACGACCTGCTTGCCATCAGGTGAGAAAGCGACAGAATTGACGGGGCTCGAGTGGCCTTCAAGCGTTTGGAGCAGCGCTCCTGTTGTGGCGTCCCAGAGCCGCACCGTCTTGTCGTAAGAGCCCGAGACGACCTGCTTGCCGTCAGGTGAGAAAGCGACAGAAGTAACGTAGCTCGAGTGGCCTTCAAGCGTTTGGAGTAGCGCTCCTGTTGTGGCGTCCCAGAGCCGTACCGTCTCGTCCCTAGAGCCCGAGACGACCTGCTTGCCATCAGGTGAGAAAGCGACAGAACCGACGAGGCTCGAGTGGCCCTCAAGCGTTTGGAGTAGCGCTTCTGTTGTGGCGTCCCAGAGCCGTACCGTCTTGTCGTAAGAGCCCGAGACGACCTGCTTGCCGTCAGGTGAGAAGGCGACAGAATTGACGGGGCTCGAGTGGCCCTCAAGCGTTTGGAGCAGCGCTCCTGTTGTGGCGTCCCAGAGCCGCACCGTCTTGTCCGAAGCGCCCGAGACGACCTGCTTGCCATCAGGTGAGAAGGCGACAGAACTGACGGGGCTCGAGTAGCCTTCAAGCGTTTGGAGCAGCGCTCCTGTTATGGCGTCCCAGAGCCGTACCGTCTCGTCCCTAGAGCCCGAGACGACCTGCTTGCCATCAGGTGAGAAAGCGACAGAACCGACGTAGCTCGAGTGGCCTTCAAGCGTTTGGAGCAGCGCTCCTGTTATGGCGTCCCAGAGCCGTATCGTCTTGTCGTAAGAGCCCGAGACGACCTGCTTGCTGTCAAGTGATAAAGCGACAGAACTGACGAAGCTCGAGTGGCCCTCAAGCGTTTGGAGTAGCGCTCCTGTTATGGCGTCCCAGAGCCGTACCGTCTTGTCGTCAGAGCCCGAGACGACCTGCTTGCCGTCAGGTGAAAAAGCGACAGATCTAACAAAATTCGAATGGCCCTCAAGCGTTTGGAGTAGCGCTCCTGTTATGGCGTCCCAGAGCCGTACCGTCTCATCGTCAGAGCCCGAGACGACCTGCTTGCCGTCAGGTGAGAAGGCGACAGAACTGACGAAGCTCGAGTGGCCTTCAAGAGTTTGGAGCAGCGCTCCTGTTGTGGCGTCCCAGAGCCGCACCGTCTCATCGTAAGAGCCCGAGACGACCTGCTTGCCGTCAGGTGAGAAGGCGACAGAACTGACGTGGCTCAAATGGCCCTCGAGCGTCTGCACCACCGAATCCCAATCTGCTCGTACTCTTGGTTGCTTTCGAATCCAACTAGGGACACACTCTTTGAACTCTCTCCGAATGATGCTCATCTCCGGTGCGAAAACAAGTGCTGAGCAATAAAGCTGTAAAGGTGCCTGTTCAATCACTGATCGGTTGGATAAAGCGAACCGCTTTGCATCATGAATAAACGCCTGTAAAGTAGTGCTTCTATCAGCCTTTACACATGTTAACTAACGCTTCTCAAGCTTATTTTAAAGAGAGCTTACTAGAATAAGTGCCTCTAAAGAGAGTATTGCAAGAATCCCTTCTGAAGCTTTCCCTATCCAGCCAAGGGCTTCAAGCCAGTGAAGGAAATGCACTCGAAGGAACTGGTGGACTTGGTCTTCGTCACAAAGCTGAGCATTACTTTTCTGAAGATGTTGATTCCAGTAAAGACATGCGTATTGAACTTCTGAGGGTAGGTATTGGTCCATTCGACTGCTTGCGACGTCTGTTACAAGCGTGCCAGGAGCTTCTAGACTACAGATGTCCTGCTTCAAAGAGCTAAACATGAGCCTGATACAGCGATAAGCTATGTTATGGTGAGCCTGCTTCTCCTCTACCCAGAATGGGTTTATCCCGCGCTTCTCAGTGTCGACGAGAAAATCTCGGAATGACAGATGGAGTAGTCGTATAGGGTGATTGGAAGAAGAAGGAATGCTTAGAACCGAATGGAGAAGATCTGTTCTACTATCCACAGTACCTTTAGAGACTCCAAGTAGTCGATCTAGAGAAGTAGCGGAAAGAGGGCTGGCAAGAATAACGATTGAGCCGATAATTTGCCGGAATTCTTCCACTATACCTCGTTTCTCCGACTCAGTAACTCCGACTAGCAACTGGTTTAAGACCGGGAGATACGTTGCATCAAGCTTGGATGCTTGGCTTTTAGTCTGAAACTTCAAAACTTTAGCAAGTTGCTCATTAGGTTGGCCGCATTTTCGGTCACGAATAAACCGACATACAGTCGTAGCGAAAATGAACAAGGGCATAGCCATTTCGACTAGAACTTGGATGTTTGTTTGGCCAGGCCACTCAGCAGGCAGTTGTCGGTTTGATCTAACTGATTTGTTATAATCATGTCGGATTGTCGCTAGTTCGTGTTTTAAAAATGCAGAGATATCCTTTTTGATAACAGGTTCGGGAATTTGATGGAGAGCTAGTCCTTCATATTTACCGCTTATATCTTCGAAACCGAGACGGATAGGCAGCTCTGGCCTGCTTGTTAAAAAAAACTTTAGTTGTACTGATGTTATATGTTGTACTTGTGGCAGCAGGCGAATTATAATTCTAATGTCTTCTTCTTGGTCACACTCATCAAGGGCATCAATAATGATCACTATTCTTGAAAGCTTCTGCGGACCTTTCTGTATTTTGCGTAACGGTTGCAACACAAGCTTTTCGAATTGGAGCTTTAAAGCTTTCCTGGAGATAACCGGGTTGGCCTCGATCGCTTTTTGAACATGCGGTGCCAAAGAAGGTACTTTTTGGACGAGCTGGGTAGCAATTGTTTCTATGAACAATCGTGCATGGCCACGGTCGCCTTCGCCTCTCTTAAAGAAGAAACTGGCGCCGAGGTCTCCTTTGTCGGCAAAATTTTGGGCTACTGTACGAGAGATTGTGGACTTGCCAGTGCCCGCCATGCCGTTCAGCCAGAATACGTATTCACCACCTGGATCGCTAGCCCAGGTATCTATCCGTCGAAGGAGTTCCACTCGAGTGCCCTGGTAGCATCTGGCATTGTGTTCTTCGTCGTAGGAGTCGAACGCCGCGTTATCGGCGGAACGTAGTCTGTTAAGAACGAGTTTTTGTTCTGTGTTGCCCGTTAGCGTTCGCATTAATTGCTTTAGTAAATGCTAAACCGAAGCGTTACGCTTACCTTTCAAAGGTTTGTCAATCTCTTCCCGAAGCCGCCAAAACGCCTTGTCTTCCCCTTCGCCATAAAGAAGAGGCATTTGGATATCGAAAATGCCAAATAGCGAATATGCTTTGTCTTCTTCGCGTGTAGTCTGTCGACCTTTTGCCCATAAAAATCGGTCGTCGACGTCGAATTGGGACAAAAGGGATTCTCGAAGCGCTGTCGCAGGGATTCCCGTAATCTCGTGGATTTGTTGCTCTAGAGTTCTTTTATCACCTAGTTGGTCGCATTCTCGGGAAAAGAATTCAACCGATTTTGGGGCAAGGAGCTCTTGAAGGGTCCAACCTCGCGTGAACCATTTGCTTGCTCGAAAAGCTGATTCCCAAGTATACTCGGAGAACAGATCGCTTGCTTTCCGCTTCCTTGTCGAAACATCCGATAGATAAACGTAGCATTTGACCGCATTCTGGTACCACCGAAACATAGAGTTAATTGCCTCTGTGAGCTCGGTGCTATTCGATTTGTCGATACAACAAGTGTCTACCCAAAAGTATTGCAAGCCGTCACGCCTAGCCTGTTCTCCGCAGAACCGTATCTTGCTGTAGCCGGCCTTGCTTTTGCCCGTGCCATTTATCAGGTCTTTGAAAGTGACCTCCTCCGCTCCCCACGTGTGCGAAAGTATAGCATATTCCCGGGGAATCTTATCGCCAAAGAACGTGGTAAGGCTGAACTCGCCATCGTCGTTGAATTCTAGGAGACGCATTATTCGACCAGAGGTCGTAAAAGAAGGATTATCAGTGAACATTGAGTCACCGACTCAGCATACGTGCGAGTTGTCGTCGAGTTGGGAGGGGACGTTGGATTGAGGCTGCTGCACTCAGATGAGCGGCAGCCCCGCGGCTATAGTATCGTTGTGCATCACCGTAAGCGCGCAAGATCTGCGATTGCTAGGGCTCACCGCATAATTCCAGCGAATCGTAGCCGGTTCTCTAGGATGTTGAAGATCTACGCTCGGTCGAGCCATGATTTGTCGTTGACGCTGAGGGAGCATCTCAGGGTCAGCAATGTGGATATAGCAGGCCAGAGTCTGCTTTAGGTCAGCCGATTTAGGTAGTGTCCGAGCTTCTGGCACTGACGCTCTAAGCTCCAAACCTCAGGCATGTACTCCGTTTCTACCCAGCGCATGGTTCCAGCAGCAATGCGGGGTGAATGGGCTGGTGGATCTAGAAACGTGGGGTCATTTAAAAATCTTAGTGTTCGGAACTGAAGCCGATTTCGAATTCTACTTTTAAGGTTTTTCTAGTCATCAGACTGTGTACAATACTTGTAAACTGGACAAGAATTGGCTCCGCTCTGCGATGACAATTAGCAGCGGTACCTTTGGAGTACAACCGGGCAGAGATGCACAGCCACAAGGTTCTGGAAATGGACCCCGCTAAAAATAATTGACTAAAGAACCAGCGACACCCAATTCGCCTTGTCCTGTGCCTCGGCACAACCCATAATGGCCTGAGTGCCTGAGGTAGGGGCTGACGCCTAGGCTCTTATCAACAAAGCCGGGTTCCAGTTGGGCCAGGCTAGAAGTTATATTGTACGCGTCGCAGTAGAAAACGCAAAGTGCGTCTTCTTGGCATGGCTTATTCTATGCTTGGCATATGCCAGAGTGAGATTTCTGGCCTGGGCACCCACTTCACATGTGTTCCCGCAAGTTGTGCATACGAAGTAGCTGTAGCTGGTGGAGGAGAACGGTCCTAATCAAAGGCTGGGAACGGGCGGACAACGACATTCAAGAGCGTTTTGTCAGCCATCTGGATCCTCAAATCCTAACAAAGCAGCACTTGGTATCATCACGTCGCCAGACTCCGCCTGCTTTGAGACGCTTCCAGAATTCACTTTCTTCGCCTGTTGTCTTAATTTGCCCAAAATCTCCAATGTCCAACACTCGAAAGCAGATACTACTTCGTCGAAAAAGACATTACGCAGAAACGGACCTCACGAAAAATAGTCGGCCTGAACTACAGTTTTTAAAACGGTACAAGCTCCATTCTGCGGAGTTTTACGACTCTTTACCGAAAGTGTGGCTTACTTGTCGAGCATTGAAAGAGCTTGATCGAAGAGTACGTCAAATCAATCGCCCTTAGCCTACTGTAGCACCTCAACACGTACACCAAAAAAAGTACTTTGAAACAGATCAAAAGATTTGCTAGATACGGCGGTCCGGACTTGCGTGATCTGCGAGGAGTAAGTTGGAATTGCCAAAGCTTGTTGGTTGTTGCTAATCTTTTCAGTATCCGGCGCCAGCAGACGTCCATATTTTACATACAATAAGTTCAAGCCGCTACTCCCGAAGTTTTGGCAGCAAGCAAACCAAATCTACAGCGCTGACGAGTGCGTTATCGAAAACCAAGCGATCTTCCGCCTATGACAACGATTTCGAACAACACCTTATCGACAACAAAATATACCCCAATAATCGGAAGTCGAAACCTGGAAAATCGACAGAGCTCCATCAAATATTGTCTAATCCAAGACTTTCCCTTCGCTATATCGCTTCTCCGACAATGTTTTTGAGGATTTTCAGCAGAAATGCGAAGATGTGACTGATGAGAGTGAAGTAATGAGAGACTTAGTCCCTATAATATGTGGCACTTCCGATATTCCAAACAAACAGAGTCTACAATTTACACGGCTTGAGCCAATAGCTGGCGATGCTGCTGTTGATGGCAAACCAGACTTTTACGATGGAGCTTGCGTTGAAGAAATCGACAAGCAGGTCGAAAAAAACTTGGGACCTTTCATTATTCCTACGGGACATCGAACAGCTCCTGTAGCACCCAACTTCTTTTTGGAGGCGAAAGGGCCTGAAGGAAGTGCGGGTGTAGCGAAACGACAAGCTTGTTATGACGGTGCTCTGGGTGCCCGTGCTATGCATAAGCTTCAATCATATAGGGAAAGTGAGCCTGTTTACGACGGTAATGCTTACACTATCTCCACAACTTATCACGCTGGGACTAGCACGCTCCAGATGTATACTACCCATCCTACGCAGGCGCTTGATGGATCTACCGAGTACCACATGACTCAGGTAAGAGCTTTTGCATTAACAAGCGATGCCGACTCATTTCGACAAGGTGCAAGTGCATTTCGTAATGCTAGAGACTGGGAACAAGAACAGCGCGTTGCGATCATTTCAGCTGCTAACGAAAAAGTGATACTTTGTAACAACCGAAGCGTAGGCGAAGGTCATGGCGCAGGATTAGGGGGTTGACGAGCAGGGTATGAGGGGTTACAGAGCCGATACGGACGAGAGTCGGAGTCGCCTATATAAAGGCTTGCTCCTACTCTTTACAGTGCTCTTCATGTTTTTGTATCCTTCTTAGAAGACCTATAAGGCAATCACTTTCAGCCTATTGTGCGCACTCCCATATGCCTCTATTCTAGCCGGTGATTCCTTGCGTCGTTACATGCTTCTTGGTTTTGACAACTTGCGATTTGCCCAAGTCGGTTACCCACTGGGCAGATAGCACCGCGATCCCTGCGCAGTGCTATTATGCTTGTTGTAGGTGGTTGACTTGTTCTTGTATTGTATGATGGTTCTATTTACATGCATTTCGACAGTTCGGCCCTGACTCAATGGGGAGGTAGTGAATAAAGGCGCATCGTTAGGTGTAACAATCGAAAAATAGAAGGGGCTTGCCTTGTAATGCTATTTAGTCATACCAGTTATCACGTTCTTATATGGGCGCCCCAGTCCCCCAAACCCCCCTGATAGAACATGCAATACACAAGTGATAATCAGAAGGTATTGGGAATGCCGTTCAGGCTCTCTCTATTGTTGTCTATAGCTTATGGATCTCTAGTCATTTGTGTGTGTGAAAAAGTCTTTGTCACGGCCCTGGCCTCTTTTCGGTGGAGCTTGGCACCGGACACCACAGAGCTCGCTTACACTGGCCTCCGGCCAGTTCCTGTATATAGAGCGCTGCTTTCCTTCCTTTCTTCTGTCCGTAGCTTGTTCTTTTAGTTATGACAATTGATAGTTGTTCACACCTCTGAGCCCTTCTACCTAGATCTACGGATCGAGATCCCTGTTCAGCTTGAGTTGTTACATTATAACAAGCTCACCAAACATTCCGGGGATGGAGCTTAATAATATCCCTTCCTTTTGTATTGAATCAGAACCGTGACAATCATTCCACGATGCCACAGACGAGGTCTGTGAATATATAGGCCAAGGTCAGAGCCTGTATATACCACCAATCCTAGCTCCCAGCACACACTGGTTGAGCCTGCTCCTCCTTTAATTATGCCACGGTCCTCAATATCGCACCAGACGCCCATTGGTTCGCTTAACAGCTACACCTTTCCTCCTTAGTTTAGTATTCTCGTATTGAAGCACCTATACTACGCCCCATCAGGCTCATAGGATCGTGATCGTGACAAATTAGTCGAGTCGAGCTACTATTACTATTATTACTCTTTTTTCAATTTTTTCAAATTCTACTCTACAACAACATGCCCACTACAACCACAAAAAATAAGTTTTCCGGAAAAGGACAAGAAACGCCTTCCAGACCTCCTTCGACAGAAGGTACACCTGTAATTCAGCTGAGAGACTGGACTACCCCAGAAGAAACAAGTCAGACACAAGCGTCGGCCAGCAAAGAACCTGGAACGGACATCCGAGATCAGTTGAACCAACTGTAATAACTCAAGCTGAACAGGGATCTCGATCCGTAGATCTAGGTAGAAGGGCTCAGAGGTGTGAACAACTATTAATTGTCATAACTAAAAGAACAAGCTACGGACAGAAGAAAGGAAGGAAAGCAGCGCTCTATATACAGGAACTGGCCGGAGGCCAGTGTAAGCGAGCTCTGTGGTGTCCGGTGCCAAGCTCCACCGAAAAGAGGCCAGGGCCGTCACAGAATACAGATCTGTAGAAATTTGTGTGTGTGAAAAGTCTTCCGCGCTAGCGTTCTCCACTTAGTCAGAGACATGTCAGCTACTTAGATCTCAAATCCTGACATGCCGCATGGTCGTTATATCATGCCATAGTAGTATTTTGGCATCGTTTTTATATTTTTATAAAAAAATCATTCAGTATATATAATATTGTTGTCAAATAAAAAATTAGGATCGCACTATTAGTGTAGGAATACTTACCACGTAGCAAAAGGCGTAGTAGCTGTGACTACGCTTTTGCTAGTGTGGTTTTGATATTCGTTGATTCTTCTAAGCTACGGCCTATTGCCAGGTATTTATATAAATGGTAGAGGGCCCACAATCCTTGCGATATGGAACGCGTGAAGCTATGTACATGCATTCCAAAAATTAGGCTATATAAAAAAAGTGCACCCAGATCCCAAGAATTTACCTAGTAGCAGTAGTACACATCCAGTCGTTTCTCTTTCTAATTAGAATGACATCATTTTCGCCCCTCTCGAAGTCTATTGCTAACCTAATCACTAAATGGATCATTTATCTTCTCTGTGGAATTTCTTTTCCTTTTAGGTGATGGCTGCGTAACTGCAACAGACCACCCAGCTTCAATGAGAGGATCAGTGCAATCTGCATAGCAAAAGAATTGCTTGCGGTAATGGCCCTTTTTTTGCAAATCCGCCCAATGCATAAATCCACCGATCTCCCCTTTATGGTATAACGGTACCTGATCATCTCTTTTCGAGGAAATGTTTGTAAGTGGATAGCCTGGACTACCTTCAGTAGGCCCGGCCATTTCTGACGACGGCCTAGGGCTGGATACGTCTCTCTGCTCTGCTGGCATTACCGTCTTCGATTCCTCGTTGCCAGGATTCTTCGTCGTACGGGAGGCGATGGTTCTTTCAGTCTTAGATATAACTTCTGCTTGATGTAGGCGGACTACTACTGATCCGCATACTCCTTCACGAATAACCGGAGGGGTACTTATTCGCGTTTCGCCTGTGTAGAAAATCCCTTGAATGATCTCTAGGTATTTCCCTGGCTGTATATCCGGATTATTGACAAAATGACCCCCACGCGATCGTTCTCTGATCATTTTCTTTCCTTGCGAGTGAAATGGAGCTTGCAGTCCGGTTGTGTAGCTATCAATAGCCCACTGCGATTTGTAAACGAGCTCGTCAGAATAGAGGAGGACCTTGGGAACTGAGGGCAGCTCGAGGAATTCGTTGCGGAAGGTCACATTCTCATTGTCGAGGATAGCAAGTCCAATGTCAGTATTGCCGAGCCTTTCAGTAACGTACCCGACATCCGTTGATGTTCTGGTGTCGCCTTGTCTGATCCTAAAGTGCTGCGGATCACCGAGTCGGATTTGCGCCTGAAGCTGTGATTGGCTTTCTTGAGAGCCTTCTTGCTTCACCACCGCCTTTTGCTCAATTGAAGGCGCCTGCTCAGTTGGAGCCTCTGCCTCAGATTGGGAACTTCGATCGGCTGGACGTTTACAATCTTCTAGAGGTTTCGCGAGTTCGAGTTCGTGCTGCCAACCATGTATAGCTACCGTTAAACGCCTCTCATTGCCCTTTTGAAGCAGTATCCCAGCTGAGACGGAACTTGGCACGCCATCCACGATGCTTGAGATAATAGAGCCAGGGTAGAAACAACCTCTTTCCGCTGCATAATCAGTGTCGTCACACTGGCCATCGACAGTTGCCGGCTGCGGCTGCTTGAGCCTGTGAGTGCCCGTTGAATACTCTAGTTGACCCCGCCGGCCGTTGAAGTATCGCAAGTCTGGTGAGGGGTGGTGCATGAAACAGCCAGGAAGCTGCTTTATATGTTTGAGATAGTCTTCTTCGGCTTGCTCAGGGAGCTCAATGATGTAGGTGTCGTCGAGGAACGTGATTGATAATGCGTTAGTGAACTCAGGATATCCATAGATAGCTCGTAAAGTTTCAGTCTTTGGGATGCGGTACGACTGTATGTCGGTCGCATAATCCCCCATATCGAGGCCAACCCAGGCATCCCCTTGATCCCCTCTATCAAACTCCCATGGTTCTCCATCATCGTTGGTCAACCAGATGGCTAGCAGCCCGGCAATCATAAATGGTCGCGTGTCTGAGGTTGGAGTGGCCTCATGGCACCAAACCAGCATATACGGATCTCGAGCGTCTATTGTATCAACCATGGGATACAGCTTTACGACCGCTGCAAGTAGACGATCTAACATCTCATTTGAGGCGACATTGAACCCACCGTCAGGGCGAGCGTGAGTAAATTCCTTAAATTCCAAAGAGGAGTACTTCACATTCAATGATTCGTATGTATCGCTGGCTTCGGGTTCCTTTCTCTGTAATGTTGGGGGATTGCTATGGGCAAGCCGCGGAGGTGGTGTACTGTAATTCTTCAGGGGACTGTAACTTGGCTGCTTCTTTCTGTACCGCTGACAGGGAACGAGCACGACCTCTGAGGCCATTTTAGAGACCTCTGGAGTCATCTCGAGGCTCTTTGGAGAGTCTCTAAGGACGTCCATCTTGGTGAATTTCGAACTTGATTTTGTTTCTAATGAGCGAGGACCAGTGACTTAATACAATTTGTTGCTAGACTAATCCAACTGTTGAGCTGTTGGGTGAGTCGGATAAGTAACTAGTGATTTGGCGTGGCTGTTGTGAATGACGGACTAGAGAAGCGATCAAATATTTAGCACGAGGCGGTCATTAAGGTTGTTGGCACTAGCCCAATTGGGCTATTGCCATATCCATGCTAACTTTTTGGGCACGCCTTTTTGCTTTCGCGAACTGAAAACTCTTAACATTATACATTTTAATTTAATTAAACTAGAGCCAGTTCTACAATATAGTATTTTGTATGTTTGGTGATGACGCCTGCTGCGTAATCATAATAACGTTTTTGTTGGAATGCGTGTAAATAGTTTTCACGTGATCCACCAGATCACCGGAATTGTGAGACCTCGTTCTCGCCCCAACTCGCGATACCGTAGCTTAGAACAATCAATCAACGAACAATAGAACCACAACCACACCAACAAGAGCGTAGTCAATAGCTACTACGCCTTTTGCTACGTGATAAGCATTCCGACACTGTAGGCAACTGTAAGGTGCTGGAGTAGTGTGGCACAAGTCAACTGCAATTCTGATACAAGACTAATCTCTACCCTCTCTACTACGTCCCGAGTCCCCTACTTATACCCTCCGTACCCCTGGCGGCTGCCCACGTGCCCATATGTGCCCAGCATCATGGCTCTTACCGAGCCGCTCCTTGCCCCTTTAGCACGTGACATCCTGGCACCTGACAGCAACCGACAGTTTTGTCACAGCAGATATGGCTGTAACAGAAAGAGGGCAGCAGGAGGGATTGCAATATAACAGGTGAGAACAAGTGGCAAGCGCTGCAATTGCAACAGTGATGTATTGATATCAGAAGTACGTTTGTAAGTCTAACAGGAAAACTCAAGTTTGCCCTTCTCCAGAGAGCTCTAGCTCTTCCTTATATCCCCTAACAATACTTAACAGTGCGGTATCCTTGACCTGCGGAGCGACCGAGCTTTAGAAGTCGGCACCTCTATAGAAGAGCCTATAGCCGACCTAAATCGACCTATGCTTGCTGTAAACCATTTCTAACCGACTCTGGCTGTTACAGCTGTAAACCATCCCTAACCGACTCTGGCTGTTACAAGAATACAAGACCAAGTCAACCACCTACAACGAGCATAATAGCACTGCGCTGAGACCGCGGTGCTACGTGCCCCGTGGGTAACCCACTTAAGCAATTGCAAGTTATCGGAACCAAGAAGTATCACAGAGTGATACAAACACTAGTCATTTGCCGTAAAATTTAAAACCCAACCACGCTAAGTCTTATTCACACAGCTAACGCTGCAAGGCGAAAAATGCCTAGGAAACGCAGGCGGCTGGAGAACTACCAGTCTCAAGACGCTGTTTGAAGATAAGAATGGCAGGGAGAGACGCACGCCACCTTTGGTTTGCGTTGCGAGAGTGGCGGGGATATTTCGGTGATGAAGGAGCTTGGAGAGTGAAGGAGCTTGGAGTTGATTCAGCGATGTCACGGATTGTGTACGATAACTGATCAGGATAACAAAATGGGTGTAATTGTTAAACGGGCTAGGTCTAAGGATCATACCTAGCCTATTGGGGATGTTGTAGGTATGCTTGCGCAAGATGCATACGTACTTTTGCCTCCGATGATGAATCTACTGACGTGTGCGTTAAGTATGTGATACTCATGTGTGAGTATCACACCTCTATAAGTAGAGGGATTCTCTCCTGTAGTTTAGGTTCTACAACCTTCAGCAATTGACTTGTTTACCCCATACTCTCTGAAGGCCCGTGACTCTCTTCTTCTATTTCTACATCTCTTTCTCTCTCGCGACCACATCCGCCAAACATCCAATCCAGGGACGGCGTCTACTATTTGGTGGCTCGCCAATCAAGTGCCTTGTTCTCTTATTTTGTACAACGAAACAACCATCTAGCGCAATATCCGTCTATTATCAGAGCCCGTATTCATGCATCTGCGTCTGGAGACACTGGGCTGCATCCTTTCTCCGTTCCTTGTCTTTTTCATCATGACACGATACCGACATCTTAAGAGGGGTAAATCCATACTTCCCTTTGCCTCAAGCTTAAAGGCAACTAGCGCCGCTATGATGAACAATCCCAGGAACAGATTTCAGACTACTGTCAATAATATATCATACTTAGTAGATCATAAGCCTGTGGAGGACGTGAACATACATACACATGTGAGAATCCATGGAGTCGACTCTATTACCCCGGCAACAGTGATCAATGTGGACAGATCATTAATAGATCAAAAGTGGCTCAAGTCGAAATTGGAATGGATGGATTCCAAGGATGACGTCTTCAATTTTGGATTCACACCAATTATCTTTTTAACTCAGACGCAGCGAATTTGAAGCTCAAAATTACGCCCGATGGCGAGTTGTACTTGAATTCGATAGGAACACTATGGTTTGAGTCGCTTCAACCAAGCGTTAAGATCTTTTCTGGGCCTTATATATGGCATCTTGGTCAGATATTCAAAGTGTGGAGGCTGTATAGTGATACCAACGGTGCTTTTATACAGCCTGTAGTCCAGTCCTGGATAGAAGCCGACAGGTAAGTTTTAAAAAATGTACTTTACAAAACATTCTAGGATGCTCAGCAATTCAGGTATGAAGAATTTGATTCCCCATTAGTTCCAGTGCCGTCGAGATTATACTACGATCCTCCTAGCCCAGAACGGCCACTGTCAGGCCATTGATTAGCAATCAAGGAGATTTATGATCTAAAGGGCGTCCGTGACTTCTTGCCATTGTATGACCCTCCTGAAGAATCGGCTTTAGCTATTCGCAAATTTATAAGCTACGGAGCCATTATAATCGGAAAAACCAAAACAACTCAGTTTGTCTCAGGCGAGGGTTCCATGGATTGGGTAGATTACCAGTGTTCCTTTAATCCTCGAGGAGATAGGTACCAAGACACATCAATGAGCAGTGTGGGAAGTGCCGCTGGGCTAGCATCCTACGATTGGATCGACTCATCTCTCGGAACGGACAGTATGTCTTTTCGTACTGAATTACCATGCTGGCTAACTTATCCAGCATTCGGAAGCGTTCTCTGGCCCGCTGCAGCACAAGGTATTTTTGGTCTTCGGCCAACTCACAGCGTTTTAGACAATTCAGGTGTACCTCCTCTTTCGGAGTATAGCACCCCTAGTGATTACTCTAACACGAACAATGAAATGACTGACTCCATTTTAGACATCTTGATACGGTTGGATGCTTCTCTCGAAGTGTGGATATGTTTCTCAAGATTGGAAATGCATGGTTTAATGGAACTTTTCAACACAAATTCGAGGTCTTTTCATCCCACAACTAGTATCGAAACCCACTAACTCTTATTCAGCTTCCACAAAAGTTATTGGTTCCTATAATGTTTTGGAAGCCGTACCAAACTCCTTATCTTGCATCTATTGTGGAATATTTCATTCGGGACCTGGGGAAAGTTCTTGATGTTCAACGAATTGAGTATGATATCGAAACGGAATGGGCCTCTACATCTCTGCCACAATCTAATACACCGCTGAAAGATTATCTTGCTACAGTAGGTTCTCTCACCAAAAATAGCGGAGGAACACAAAGTTAAAACGTCTGTAGACTCTTGCAACAATACAGCTTTATGACTGCTACCACAATAACGCTAAATTCCGAAATGATTTTCACGCAAAAAAAGGATATCAACCCTATGTAAACCCTATGATCCGATTTAAGTGGTAGCTGCTTGACCTAGTTGTAACAACCGGTACGCCTAAGGTGCGACACGGAGATCATGGCGCAGGAGCAAGGGGTGGTGATAAGGGTATGAGGGGTTTCAGAGCCGATACGGAGGAGAGTCGGAGTCGCCTATATAAAGGCCTGCTCCTACTCTCTACAGTTGTTCCTCATGTTTTTGTATCCTTCGTAGGTAGACCTATAAAGCAATCACTATCAACCTATTGTACGCACTCCCATATGCCTCTATTCTAGCCCGTGATTCCTTGCGTCGTTACACTAGTACCTTTTTCCACCTCAACATAAGTTAACTTGTAGCGAAGGAAACTCGGATCGCAAATTTCGAAGCAGTCGTACGAAGAAGCTCTAGAGCATAAAAGAGTCTTCAGTTAGTTTTTAAATGACCGTGTATTTAGGCCTAACACCTTAATGCTTTTGCCGGTTGGTGCACCCTGGCCGTCATATCGTGACACATATCGTGGGTATGTTGTTTTGAAGTTTACATTACCAATATCCATTTCTGTTTATATGCCAAGTTTTGGTGCCGAACTGAAAAAAACACGCTCCAGCTCAGCCGAAGACACTGGTAAAAGAATGCAAGGGTTCGGCTTTAGTTCCATCAACTTCGCTGCTTTGGGTGGTCTCCCGCAGGTGGCATTTCCAGGTAAGATAAATGTATCATTTTAACTGATCATAACCGTTGGACAGCAGCATAGTTACATTTAATAGTTGGACAATATAACTACACTTCTCGAGTGACAGAACGCGAAGAGGTTCTGCCGGCCGTTATTTCTATGATAAGTGCAAAAAGTATGTACTTCTTTTCCAGACCCTCCTACGCAGGCTTCTCTGTATAGATCAGCATGGTGTCGAATTATATGGCACTATAGGAAAATCAGAAATTTTCTAATGCTGCATCTTCCAGACACAGATCTCTCGGTAATCCAACTCTTGAAGTACGCGTTTGAGAAAACCAACAGACCTTCTGTGGTGGCGACAGGGAAAATTACCTTTCCAGACCTTCTCAATCCAACGTCTTAAAATAGCCGAGTAGAAAACTTAGATAGCATGAAAACTGGCTTTTGCTACAAAGAGTCCAAACTGTGTGATATTAGCAGGCTTTTTGAATTTATACTGTGAAGATTGATAATCCACTTATAAAAGCTCGATACTGACAGCAACTAGAATTGCTGGACACTTTATCTCCTTAGCTTCTCATGTAGTATCACAGTTAGCCATCGCAGCAGTGAACGAGTTAGTATCGTAGTATTTAGTAATATCGAGTCTCGAGACATATGAGATCGATTTTTTGATAGTACCACTCAGAAGCCCCCACCATCTAAGTGGCTATGTACCATCTACGGAGTATGTGACACCTGCCTTTAAGTGGGGGATGTGGAGTAGGATTACCAAAATGGTAACCCTCAGGACCAAGGGGCGGACGACCCACCCACCCCCTCGTGATCATTCCAGTGGATGCCATTGCGATTCTGATGGCCGAGCATGAGCATTTCTCTCCTATAAAAGCAATGCCGATGCATTCCTGTAGTAACATTGGCGAGTCCTCGTAGTGACGGTGGTAGTAATTTGGTCGTTGTCAAGGCACTAATAAACTCTGTCATTATTACAACAACTCAGCTCGTCTTCATGTCAAAAAAGTTAGGTAACAATCGCATCATGACTTTCTTGGAAACCAATGAACCAATAAAATCGGAATAGATGTTCCTTACTTTTCTATTAGCGTCAGGATAAACTGCATAGTTTCACGATCGCTTTGACTTTCGAGTTTGTTGAGCGCATGCTTTGTTCTATAGACGACACAAGACGTAAGATCCGTTGCAAACCACCGAAAGAGCCTTTTCTTTTGTCAACTATTACTTTTTTCTGAATATGCGACGTGCAACAGATTATAGGGTAAGTCTACCCCCATAGTAGTCGGCCACCCCCTGTAGTCGGCCACCTCGCTTAATTCACCACCACCTATTTACAACCCCAATAACTTTTTTATTCCTCAATTGTTATATGAGATAAAGTAGAAGCAGCACTAACAACGCTATCAGAATCTAACGGAACATTTTGGCGATCCCCAGCTTCTATTTGTGCTTAATAAATAGCCTTAATTCGACAAACTTGGAATTTGGACTAGTTACTACTTTCCGCCGCTTTCTAGGCTCAAGTTATAATACTTTAGCTTCAAGTTGTTCGATCCGAAGCTTGTGCTGGGCAATAACATAATCTTTATCGTCTAAGCTTTTTGCTACTTTCCTGAAAAGCACTTTAGCAGTTGTAGAGTCGGTTGTTTCAAGTTTCGTAATTTGCTTGGCTTGATCTCGGATATCTTTACTTTTTTGAAGAGTTTTAAAGGCTATAAATGAGCTATTTCGGTTTTATTCAGGTATTTGATCCTTT
This sequence comes from Bisporella sp. PMI_857, assembly GCA_021307315.1. NCBI lineage: Eukaryota > Fungi > Ascomycota > Leotiomycetes > Helotiales > Helotiaceae > Bisporella > Bisporella sp. PMI_857. The sequence continues at coordinate 706,039 of JAJSPD010000011.1, read as the reverse complement.
TTTAAAGTTCCCGGAGTTTGCTCGACCGCTTTATTACTATTTTCGAGTAATAATCGGTTTATAAAAAGCTTCGAGATTTTAACCGGCTATAACCCGAAACTTTCCAACTTGCTTTACAATTTATAACTGTTAAAGCATTTATCCGAGCTAGCTTATAGCAGTTTAAGAAGTTTTGCTTCTTAATTGAAGTTGAATCGTTGAAAAGAGCTAAAGCACCAAGCCGTTTTCGGTAAACATGTTTTAAAGGAGAGAATACTGATAAATCTAAAAGCTGAAGCATATGCGAAGGGTATAGCGGTAAAAATAATAAATAAATATTATTCGAATAGCATTTCTACATTGTAGTGGGGTTGATTTTCTCTTTTTGCTATTTGTCACGTGGCGCGTCATGTGATCTGAGGAGCATGAGTTGTATATAAGTCTTGTCTTCGATATGAAGGCACACCATCGACGAACAACAATACAATCTTTTTCTACCCTTCTATATATTACTCTTTTATAAGCTATCGACGTTTATTTGTTATATAGAGCTTAGGCTCGCCGGTGCTCTCCCAAGTATGCTACAGATACCGATACTATGCCTACAGGTTTTGAGCTAGATCCTGTTGCTGTTCTTGCTCTTCAGCATGTTCCCCTCCACAACATAAACTCTAATGTTTTATAGCTTCCGTAGCCGTCTAGAATAAGCAGACGAGGCTTTTTAAAGTCACGTGGTGCCGTTTAAGGTATAAAAACCTTTTGCAACTATTCGAAAGCAGTAGCGTCAGAAGTCCACTTATTATTAGTTGCAGTAAACTTCCAGCTTTGATAAAGCTTTAAACTTATAGGAAACTACTGTTGTTGAACTGATTTCTTTTTAAACATAACAAGTAGAAGCAATGCTTTGCCCGTCGCGGAAATACACTCGATAAATAAAGTCCAAGCTTTAAATCTTGGCTGTTTCTTTTGAATAAAGCGTTTTTTAGCACTCTTAACTACTAGTCCATTCTTTCTTTGGCCTTCTATAATCCTTGCTTCGTTTATATTCCAGCGATTTTCCGGCTTAATAGTTTTAATAGCCGGGACTTCTAATTTTTGGAACCAACCTTTAATAATATCGGAAGTAGCGCTATTGTCACGACACGCGCTGTGGATCTACAGATACAGAGGGCAACGGTGGTATCATACGAGAATCTATAGCTAAGGAAGGAAGAGGAGCTCGAGGAGAGCAGGCTATATATACACGAGGCGCTCTGAGAGCTCGCCTAATATAGGTCACGTGTGCTTGGGAGCACGGGACGTGACAGCTATTAACACGTACAAAATCGATTTTGAATTGCTTTTTAGTCTTAAAAACAGGATTCCGGCGAAAAAAGCCGGCCATCTAGCGCTTTCCGAGTAGTACAGCATCGTGTCGAGCAACCAAAATTCGCCCTGCAAAAGCCCGGATCTGCGCATAGGTAAAACTTAGGCCTAAGCTCTCTTGAACTAATACTCAATCTGTAAAACGTTGTTCCTGGGTCGGGGCAAGCCTTTGTTCATGTGCATGAGCTTCTGATCGAGAAAAGCGGCCTGAAATCCTGTCGTGAAAAGTGCCTCGTGGTACACCTCAGTCGAGACTAGCTTTGCGCTCGGACTTGCTATTAGCTATGTCCCTAAGTGCATATTGGACATCGTCTTCAGTATATGAAGGCTTCATAATCGCTTCTAGCCGTCTGCAAAATTTAGAAGAATTCTATTAAGAAATGATTAAAAGATTTGAGTCGAAAGTGGGTAGGTAGGGAGTGGCGGTGTGCTAAGCGAGGTGGCCGACTACAGGGGGTGGCCGACTACTAGGGGGGTAGACTTATCAGAATCTTCGTAGCGCAGACTTAAAATCATTGATTGAAATCTCAGTAAGTGGGAAAATCGATCTTATCGAGCTCTAAAGTAACTGATTTCTTCATGCTGCAAATCTAAACCACTCCGAGACTGTTATGAAAATGAAAATGAAGCGCCAAAATGTGAACTTCCACTCCTGGTCTCTGATTTTCACGTGATATCCCCCCTGCCCTTCCAAACCTTATTTAAGCGACACCTCTTCTTCAATCTCACTGGACAATTCATCTTTCCTCCTCCCCGACCGAACAAAGCCACTCGCCCCTCATGTCTCCCTCCGATATGCCATCGGAGTTGGTAACACTCATCGTTTCTCATCTCATTACCCCGAGTGAAACAGCACCAGCTGGCCAGCTTCAGACACCTGACAAAGTCGCCATTTACGCAACGGTCTCCAAAGACTGGCAGAAATATATTGAGCGGCATACATTCTCGAGTATACTACTTACACCTGCTCGTCTCGATGAGTTTGACCAGATTATTCGAGGTCCACGTCGAAAATATGTCCGTCTCATCGCGCTTGACGTGGTTCTCGATTCCTACGATGAAGAGGCGTGCGGCAGATATGAGACTGAGGAAGATCAGCAGAAAAATAATCGACTCTTCACTCGAACACTTCAACGTCTTTTTCTGACCATGAGCTCATGGGAGGGTGTGCAGGAAGCTGACTTGGGCATTTACATGAGTGTGAAAGTTTACTCACCTAGTGACCTCTCACGTCTAGGCCAAGAGGAAGGCAGGGCACGAAGGGCACGAAAGAATAGAAGAGGAGGTGCAAACGACATTCTTGATCGCAGGTTTGATAAGTCATATCTACGCCTTGTCAACCCCGAGAATGATGGCGAGGCGTCTGCTCTGCCGCATTCTGTGTCTGCGATCACTGAGATTGATATCACAGCTGGAAATTTACGTCACATGTGCCCTGCATCATGTTCTCTCATTCTCTCTAAACTGCCTGGACTCCGCACTTTCAATGCGTATTTATGGGATAATGAAAGGAAAGACTTGGATTTGCGGAAAAGGGCTCGACATGGTAGGCATTCGTCTCGCAACATTCGTTTTTACGGTACGCTAATTTTTTGTGTAAAGAATTTGCAAGCAGCATCAATCTTTGGCCGGCTTCAATCAGCAAGGTCGATCTCCAATATTACAACGTAGGGCCAGCAGATGAAACCTTTATACCGCCAAATATTCTCCCCAGTTCCAGCAACCAAGATCCCCTGAGCAGCAATCTTCGAGCTTTCTCGCAACAACTCACCGATCTAACCTTTGCGGATATTACTATTGGGGCCGAATTTTTCTGGCCATCAGCAGCGAGCCAAACCTCAGATTCGCTGTTACCCCACTGGCCCCACCTAATTTCATTAACAATCAACTACACACCCATCACCCCCTCCGGCCAATGGCTTTTCGAACGCGATCCAAGCGAGGAAGAGGAAGAGATTGAATGGGGTGAAGACCCCGCGCTCTACATGGAAGCAGATGAGCTTCCAGCACCCCAAGACCAGCGGGTAAATCCTTTCCGCAAGAAAGCCTCTCCGGAATTAATGAATGCGTTCTATGTCGCTGCTGGGAAGGCGGCTGGAAAGATGCCGGTTTTGAGACAGATGTGGCTTGCTGCTTCTACGGGGACGAGATTGAGCCATTCGTTTCAATATACGGCGACTGCGACGAGTGCGTCGGTTTGTTGGAGGAGTATGCCGTTGTTTGAGCCGAGTGAGGAGGTTTTGGATGTCTGGAAGGAGGCGGCGAGGAAGAATTTGGAGGTGGATTTAGAGGTCAGCTGCGTGGAGGGGTATTGAAAGACTCAAGATTGCGGGGTACGGCAACCTCAAGGATTTGAGAGATCGTGGAGTTCGTTTAGTCGCCGTCCCCAGAATGAGTCACCGATTTCACCAAGCGGTGTTTTCCTTTAATTTCTGAGCTGTTTTCGCACATTGAGTATGTTTTTGGGGGGCGTTTTGAGAGAACTAAGGAGAATAAACGATCCCAAACTCTCCATAAACACAAAAATCGGCCTCGAACAGATTTTTAAAACTAAAATTATCGTGTCTACAGTTCATCAACGTCAAGTTCTCAAGTGACAAAGCCCTCGCCAAATGAGCCAAATTAATTACAACCAAAATAACTCAGACCCAAATATGCCCAATCACGAAGAAACACCAACACAATAAGCCTCGTTCGCCCAGAAACTATCACTTCTGTTAGCGAATATCTACCATATCTTTTTTCAGATGTACTTACTTCTCACAATTATTATTCAACACCGGATTCCACAAATCTAGCCCCCAAAAAGTCAGCCCCATCCCATCACTCGTCACCCCAACGTGATTACTTACAAAGATTAGCCAGCGTAATGCCCTGAGCAGCAGCAAAATCAATACATCCACCACTCGTAACTATCGCATATTTGTTGCAGTTGGCTGGGATGCCGGATTGTGTTGGCCCGGGCGGAGTAACTGATGTTTTGCTCGTTGTTGTGGAGGTTATTTTAGAGGATGTGGACGTTGTTTTGCTGGTTGTTGTGATTGGTTTGGACGTGGTTGAGGTTGTTGAGGAGATTGTGGTGGGTGCTTTGACGCAGTAGGCGTCGCCGGCGATGAGGGATGCGCATGTAGCTGGGGGGGAAAGAAAAATAAATCAGCACGAAAAAAAAGTTGCAGAATTCAGAAGGGATGCAACCCGGAACAAGAATGGCGTCTCGACAAGGAAACAGGGGGGGGTCTTACTTCCAACAGCTGGATTCCAAGCATAAAACTGTGCCAGAGAGATATTGTACGATGTAGCAATGGCACCGCATCCATCACCACTTTTAGCGACATACCAGGCTTGGCAGTTTGCTACAATTCCAGTTTGTGTTGGTGCTGGTGCGCCGCTTTTTGTCGTACTCGAGCTGATCGTGGTGGTATGCGGGTAGGAGACGTTCTGGTAGCCGGGGCCTGCTACGCAGTACTTTTGAAATTTATTAGCGTATTCGTCAGCGGGAAGAAACTATAGCACCCACCGAAGCACTTGTCCATAATGAACCGCAATCAGAACCTAGATACGACGTAAGCAACATAGTTTTGGGGACTAGGCAGAGCGCTTACCAACTGCGGGGTTCCATTTGTAGAATGAAGAAAATGGGATATCAAATGACTTGCATATCCCATCACAAGTGTCGCCTTGAAAGTCAGAAATTGTTGGCTTTATCAGGAGAAAGTTTACCAGATATTGTGAAGTACCAGTCAAAGCATTGAGTTGTTGCATTTGCAGTTGAATCCGTAGGGAGAGGAGCAAAACCCTGTGTGAAAGAGGGTACCACTTCGAGATCATCCGTTAGCTCTCCTCAAATGTCGGAATAATTGCAGAAGACTTACAGCTTTGGTTGTAGAAAGACCCGCAATATTGAGTATTGTTGGCCACAAAACAGGTATTCATACTATAATTAGCACCATTCAAAACGCTTGGATTCCATCTAACCCAATCCCCAACTTCAACACCGAACATACTAGCCACACCCTCACAAGCAAGTTTCCCGTATATATTGTTGAACATTTTGAAACAGCTTGAGAGGGACTCTGGCGCGAGGGGATATCCGGTCGGTGTCGCGCTTACGTAGCTTGGAGCCGTGGTGGTGGGCAGCAGACTCCATGTCAGCGCCGTGTCCGTCACGAAAGATATTGTCGTGGCCGTGCTCCCGCCGTATCCAGGATAGGTGGAGATATCCCCGACGGGTTGGACACAGTATGATTGATCTAGCAGAATGGATAGTTAGGGACTAGACTGATTTGAAGATATTTGAAGAAGATTTCCATGAGTAACACTTACTTGCCCAAAGGTTACCGCAAGTTGAATTAACTTCCGGGTTGAGGAAATAGAAATCAGTCAGAGTGATGCTATTTTTGTTCGTGATTAAGGCGCAATCTAAAGGCACCTAGTCAGTCGGTTTCTCAGGTGCGTAGACTGATTCCTTACAATCTCCTGGGTTGACAAAATACCACTGTCCGCAATACGTGTTGGATCCAGTCATGGCACTCGATGGAACTGGAGCAGCAGTGGTAGCCGCATTCGGAGAAAGACCGAGATTCGTCGCATTTGGCACAGTATAACCCAATGGATTGGTCAGGCAAATGACATGGCCGATTTCTTGATAGAAGTTCGCACATACAGGATCGATTGTTGGATTGAATGACAATAGTTGGATGAGAGTCATATTGTTCGCCGCAGCCACTGAACGACATGTATCGTTTCGTTGCACGATGTAGGGCTTGCAGGATCCTTGAACGCAGAGGCTTGTCTTATTTCCCGGCCAGTCGGCACATCCACCTTGGAGTTTATTCAACATTAGGAGCTGATCGGTGCTGATCTTGTTTGTGGCGGCGAATTGATCGCATGAAACACCTGACGCAATCGGGACGACGGTGCCTGTACATGTGACTGAGGTGGTCGTATAATTCGCAACGATAGTACTAATGAGAACTTAGTAGGGAACCCATGAGAGGAGGCCCTCTCTGCACGTTGGAGTGATACTTACTTAGGGTCGGCTAAGAAGACTGGTGTTGGCGATGTTATTGGGGCAACCGTTACTTTACAAGAAGAGGCTAAAGACGAGTATTCACTCGCCAGATCATCATCGTATGTTCGAGGGTCTTGTAACTGAACTTTGAGTGTGTCTAAGCCACATGGCCCACAAGGATTCACAGAGGTTCCATTAGAGGTGTTGTTTCCTGTAAGCATATAGCAGTAATTTTGGGGCGAAGAACTACAAAACAAAAAGTCAGTTGGGGAGATCCACCGATGTTAAGGCAGCATATCGTACTTATCTTTCATGCAATTTAAGTTCCAGTTGAGAAAATAATAGTCCGCAAAAGCAATCGGCTTGACTGAGACTCCTTGAACATTATAGATGTCGTTAGGTGTTCCCGTCCCGTAAACAAAGCCGGTAGCATTGTGTGGCTTATCCGTATAGATATCATTGGCACACGCACTTAATACATTGTTGCGGAAGGTGGTAATAGATGAATTGCATCCCGTTGTACATAGATTTGTCAAGTTTGCCAATGTCAAGCCTCCCCAAGTGTATAAGCTAGCCGCAGACCACTGAATGATAAGTCAAAGTTTAGCACATACTCTTTCACAGGAATTCAAATGTTTAGAAGAGGGGTGATCAGAATATCTCACAATCAAATCCGAGCAAGCCAAAGTACCAGCAAGAGCACTGGCACAACCGCTTGATAGCATAGAAAGGTCCGAAGCATTGAACAGTTGAGTTGTTCCCGCTGCTGCTCGTGGAAATACCGAGTTTTCAGCTGTGATTGATGTATCACGGGTTTCCGTCTCGCGTCTGTGGTTATGGTGTGCATGGTGAATATGTTCGTGACTCGTTGCTTCGGCAATGAATGCCACACTGCTGAACGCGAAAATGGCCAGACCAAGCAGTCTGAAAGTAAAGAGATTCATCTTGACTGCTGTCACTCGGGATGCAGTCTCTTAAGAGGAGGAGGAAGTCATAATTGTGAACTTCAAAATACAGAATCGATAGGGGACGTGAAAAGAGGGGGTACGAGACCTCCCAGAATATTTACTGAGAACATTGAAAAGGGGACAGAAGCCGAGAGCCGGTAAAGATTAAGAGATCATTCTCCATTGGTATTTCTCAACGGGTAACCACCACTTTCAAAGCAGTTTAATCTTAAAACTCGAGATGTGTGTAGGTGTGTGTAGGAAAGATGGTGTAAAACTTTACATGATGAAGTCTAGCAACCAAATAATCAATCAGCACGTAGTAATGTGGCGTAGGATATGCAGGTACGGAGCACTTGCTCTTTGTGGAATTCAGCCTTACTTCGCCGCAATTTAAGCCTTTTCAGAGGGCTGTCAAGCTTTTTCAGATGGGCTGTTAAGCTTTTTCAGAGGGACCGTGGGGCGGGGGAGGGGCAACGTCAAATGTGGAGATGACCAAATAAACGAATGAGTGAGAATTTCAAGATGAATTGAAACGATATTCGGGGGTTTTAGTTGGGCGGCAAGATGGCTGTAGCAAAATGTGACCGCAGCAATAACTTGAGAAAAGAATAATAATCAGTTACCTAAGATAATAATACAGGTAAACAATACAGCTAGCGCGTCAGGTCAACGACGCGACGCGACTCAGCATGCACTCTAACTACCCCCACCGAGATTACGGTGTTCAATCATTGTACTCTACCACCTTCAATATATATTAAGCTCTTTCTATCCACGTATATGGACATCAGTGAGATGGTACGAGGCAGCCAATTGGGCGATTTTCACACATCCACGCATCGGTTGCAGAATATCTTCACGAAAGATTAGGGGCGGCACAGTGCTTCGCAAAGGTGTTACCGCAATTGAATTCTCACCAGCAGAATTTGCGGGCGCGTATTGTGGCATTTCAACGGGAAAGAAGTTCGAGTGGGTTGCAGGGCGCGCTGCCATGAGTTTAGCCAGAAGCTTACTTTTGCCCCTGGTAAGGCAGGCTGTGAGATGCAGGTACGGCTCTATTCCCTGGAAAACGGATATCGCTACACGAAATGTGCCTCACACCCTCATTCTTCAACAGAATCAGCAAGGGAAATATGGATTCTTACTCCAAAGTGTGGCATACCGATGAATTTGAATAGGGGTAAGATGTCGAGCAGGAGATTGATTCCGCGTTTTGGGAGAGAGGTATCTTCTGTTGCATGGTGTCTGGGCATCCTAATTCCTGATCTTCTTCAAAGTTTGTCTTTCCAGTCATTCCTTAAGTGTGTGCAATTACTAGAGAGAATTAGTATTCTCTGACTCTCATCATGGAGGCTCCAATCTTGAAATCGTGGAAAAGATTGGTTCTGCTCTCCACTCTAGTTTGCCTCTTGAGTGCTATTGCATTTATCTTCTCACCGTTCGTCCAAAATGGAGGCTACAAATCTACCAGCTTCACCAAACGGAATGTTGGAGCCACGATGGACAGATACTATAGTCTTGACACTCAGCAATCCGGGCTCTCGACACCAAACACAACTTCCCATCTAATCGATCGTCGGCAGACTAGCAACAACAATCATGCTAACGACCCATACTCATGTGCCCCGGGAATCCGTGCTCCAATGGTGCTTGCTGTGGGGAGACTAGAGTTTGTGGCTATGGGCCAACTTTCTGTGGTGGTGCCTGTTCATCAAATTGTAAAGCTACCGCCCCTTGTGGGCAATACTCGGATACTGGAAGTGAAACATGTCCATTGTAGGTGTTACCTTTCGTCCTGTATATACATCCGGTTTCAACTCACTCTCGCTCCATGATTATTTCCTCGCTAACTTTGAACAAGGAACGTATGCTGCTCTCAATGGGGGTTCTGTGGGACAACCAGTGTAAGTAAAGATCTGGAATAGTTTAAAAAAAATCCGACTAATTCTATATTAGGACTTCTGTGGAACTGGATGCCAATCAAATTGTTTGACTCCATCCAGTCCGGGCTCAGGTGGCGACGTCAGGAATACCGTTATCGGGTACTATGAGAGTTGGAAAAGCCCGAGTGTGAATCGCACTTGTGGGACCATGGAGCCATCTCAGATTCCAGTTGAAGGTCTAACCCATCTCAATTTTGCGTTTGCGTATATTGTCCCAGGATCGTACGATATTGTGGTTATGCCAGGAGTTGGCACAAACTTGTTGCAACAGGTAACCGATCAAAAGAAAGCAAACCCTGATTTGAAGGTCTACGTCTCAATTGGTGGATGGAGTTTCAACGACAACAAGTAAGTTTCGGAAAATAATTTGAGAAATAATACTGAACGAAAGTGCAGCACGGTTACTCAACCTGTTTTCTCGGACATCGCAAGCACTTTGACGAAGAGAGCCGCATTTGCAAATAAACTCACCCAGTTCATGGTCCAGTACGGATTCGACGGTGTGGATCTCGACTGGGAATATCCAGGTGCGCCAGACCGTGGTGGCCAAGCCGTCGACGTCAAAAACTATCCTCTTCTCCTACAAATGATTCAATTGAAATTTCGAATTGAGCAGAAATCCTGGGGAATTACAATTACCGTTCCCACATCTTACTGGTACCTGCGATGGTTTGACCTTCAGGAAATTGCGAAATATGTCACTTACCTCAATTTGATGTCCTATGATCTCCACGGTATCTGGGATTCAACTGATCCTATCGGACCATACGTTTATGGACATACGAACTTGACTGAGATTGACTTGGCTTTGCAATTGTTCTGGAGAAATAATATCAGTCCATCGATAATTAACTTAGGCCTTGCATTTTATGGTCGTACTTTCGAGCTGTCAGATCCATCTTGCACCACCCCCGGTTGTGGATTCAAAGGACCGGGTCCCAAAGGGCCATGCACAGACACGCCTGGGATCCTCTCTTACAGGGAAATACAAGATATTCTTACCAAGAATGGCAGCTACCAGCAGTTTTATGACGCTGATGCTTCTGTGAACTATCTAGTGTATGATGAAATTGGATGTGAGTTTGATCCCACTAGACTTACGAAGTTCTCACTGACTCAATCTAGGGGTCTCATATGGTAAGTCTTAATTACTACGTGAAACCCAAAGGGTTCATGCTGTCCTAACTTCCAAGTAACTAATATTGTTTTGAAACTCATATGGAAGAGAGAGACGTCGCTAACTTGACGGAATGCACAGATGACAAAACAACGTTCCAGCAGAAAATCGATTTCGCCAATGCACGAGGTCTGAATGGACTACTAATTTGGGCAATTGACCAAGATGATGACTCCTTCACGGCTCTGAAAGCTGTGACAGGGAAAGACCTAGCACCTACTGTTGCTGAAAGTGATACATTGGGACAGTGGTCAAGTAATTCATGTTGGGTAACACCTTGCGGAACCGGCTGTCAAGAGGGATGGGTTACAATGGTATGTCTGCCTAGGGTTTGCCAACTGGGAATTAACAAGTATAGGCTGGACTGAATCTTGCCAATGGTCAAGGATGCAAGGGCGGCGGAAAGAACAGTAAACAGCGTAGTCTTTGCTGTCCGCCGTGGGGTGCGCCTGACCCGAAAACTTGTAACTGGCATGGCAGCGGTCCCCAATGCTATGGCCAATGTTTACCTGGAGAGGTAAGTTACCTAATATCTGCAAAAAAAAAAAAACACTATCACTAACTTGCTGGTCAAAGATGCTTATGGCCGTTGACAACTATGGCGGAGCAAGCCACTGCGACCATGGCGTCAAAGCATTCTGTTGTCCAGCTACCGGAGCAGAAGCCGCGATAGCAGCGTGCCATATGGTGTATGATAGGAAATGCCCAGCTAATCTCCCACAACAAATTGGAACCATTGGAACCGATGCTAATGGTTGGTTGGCATACTGCTGTCCGGCAGCCCCTGTCTGGAACAATTGCGGATGGCACGGGAATTCCGTCACTTGTGATAACAATCGTTGCCCTTCCGTAAGTATTGTGCTCCTATGAGATGTGATATAATGCTGAAACTCTTTCAAGAACCAAGTCGAAATGGCAACCAGTAAAGGTGGCGATGGTGGTTTGTTCTCAGGCTGTGTTCTGGGTAGACAAAAGGCTTTCTGCTGTGACCCCCCGTTCAAGTATGGATCAAGGACCTAATATAAAGTTAACTTGACTAATCCCGGAGACAGTGGAAGCAGTGCTATCTTACCCGTTGCGCTCGACTTTCTTTTCCCAGAAACCCTTCCCGCTGCAGACGCTCCAATATATTACGAGGCCTTCGATCATTCCGAAAATGAGAATCCCAACTTCGACCCTGAGTTCACCGAGGACCCAAACAAGGAGCCCTTTGGTATGTAACTCCTTGATATTCTTAAGTGCCATATGTCTTTTCCAACACGTATCAGCTGATACTTTAAAGCGTGGGTCATCATGGTGGGTGACGAGAAGGACGTCCAATCTTTACGCCGCCGAGATGGATCCCATCTGGAGACCTTCGATTGCCCCACTCCAGATAAATCTGACTATGGTGCTCAACGCCTAAAGGTCGTTTGTATGGTTGAGAGCGACGATAACAATTGCGAAGATATTATGCTTGGGAGTGTCCACGGTACCATTGTTCGCTTGCCCGAGGAGTGTGGCCCGGACGATTATGTGAGAGTGATCTCATTCCAACAGATTGAGGACTTTTCTCTCCCTTCAAAATTGGTCAAGCGCGTGCCCAAAAAGCACAAGGTTTATGAAATCCGTTATGACTACAATTTTCGGCAGCTTCGCCGGGATGGTGGTGAAGTGTACGTTCGCTTCGATGCCTCTGATCACCCTGGGTATTGGGATGGTAAGTTGAATTCCTCAAAGTTTTCTTCTAGTGCTCACTATTTTCAGAAATCGTTGCCTCCTCACCAACAGGTCCTGTAAAAGCAAGAAGCCTGGAAGAACACCCTGAAGGTTGGCGTGAGTTCCATATGGCCTGGTTCGAGCATAAAATATCAAAGCGAGGTTTTGGTACTTCAGACTCCTGGTGGCTAAGTAGATTCAATGCGCTCTTGACTCGGAATCCTCGCTATGGTCTAAGCAAACAGTATACTTATGATCAGATTATTTACAAAGCAGAGAAAAATTGCGCACCATCTGCGACCGCGTCTATTGAAGCCACAGTACACGGTCAACTTGGTGCTACACTCGACTTTGGAATGTCCCTTATTGGAACATTGCGAAACTTCGATTTTACCGAGTCGTACGCTTACTTCAACCTACACAATTTGAGTGTCTCCTCTCAGTTAGCGTTGACTGGTCATGCAAGCTTCAAGTACCAGGTATGTGAATTATAATTCCTGCTCGCCGTTTCCGGGCAACTTAGGAACATTCTTTAGGAAACACTGAAAGATTTCTCACTTCTTCCTTATGAGCCCGTCATTTGAAACCACAAGTACTAAGAATGCGTTGAATAACAGTCTACGAAAGTTCCTCTTCTAGAGGATTGGGATCCATTTGGTGGCAGTTTCAATCTGAAAGGCATTTTTACAGTTGGCCCCTACTTTGACGCCACTGCTCAAATCGAAGCTGTCGCGACACTTTCCGGTCAGATAAGTGGTGGAATGAGCATTGGAACCACTGGGCAATTCACGTACATGTTTCCGCAATCGATGAATGTATTTCCCGTGGCGGCACAAATTCAGCCCTTCCCACTTCGAAGCGCGGTCACGACTGGAACATCTGCATCCATCTCTTCAGATGGCTCGGTCACACTTACAGTAGTACCGAGTGTCGGATTCCAAATATCATTGGAAGCGTTTGGAGAGTCTCTAGTCAACACTAAAGTATCAGCTGCGTTTTCTAATGCCATGGTCTTGCGAGTTGGAGCCAACACAGCAGGCTGTAGTGGAGCCCACTATGGAATCGACTGGAGTCTTGGTGTTAGCATAAACTTGCAGAATCCATTACCCGGATGGGCTTCAGGAGCCCAAACTATCCAAGTGTATGGGCGAACGGCTTACCTCAGACCAATGACTTGCTACCCATGGTCAGCGACGAATACTAATGCAACCAGAAGATCTCTTGATTGGGGCACAGCAACTCGTGTGGAGCCTTTGACTATTGACGCGCCAGTGAGATCCTTGAGCAAAAGAGCTGATACCAATAATGTGTTGTTTCCCGACTTTTTCGGCTCTGCAATCATATGCCCCAACGGTATTAACACCCCAACTGGTAACTGTGCTGTTAAGATTTCAGATTACGGGAACGATCCAACGGATGGAGGGGCGATTGGTAGGCGAGATCTAGCAAATATTAGAGCTGGAAATGACTCCCTTCCTCTGGAAAAACGGGCAAGAAAGCCCGGGTTTTCTTTCTGTGAGGGGATCGCAATAATCCCAGTTCTGGGGCCTGCTTATCCATCTTCTTCGGACATGATTAGAGACGCAGCTACTAATCCTTTCTTGACGTACGGTCCTAGCAATCCTGGCAATTGTGATGACTATAGTATGTTCTCTCTGATACTTAGGCATCAGGGCTAACATGTGTTCTTTTAGGCTTTGGGCAAGTGGGTACCCCACCTGCATCCGACTCTGCAAACTGGGCATCTGAACACATTCTTGTGAGTTATTCGCACACCGCCCAACAAGAAATAATGTAACAGCTGACTCTTTTCTAGGAATGGCAACTGGTAAGCAGCTAGCCCTTTTCTTCTACTGTCTCGAGCTAATCACATGGATGATTGCTGTAGTATCAAGATTTCTTGCACGACTTTGTTGCCCAGAATCCATTTACCGCCGCCAACCCAGTAGCGCTTCCATCCAGTGGCCAATTCTCCAAAGCCGGTACATATAATATCTGTCAATACATGAGATTTTGGTGGGGTGGCAGAAGAATCACAGTCAACGGTGTCACAGGATGGCCTGTAGACCTTATTGCATTTTCCTTCCCCACTACTACTACGAACCGAGCAGAATTTATGCTACTCGAAAAAGACACCAATAATCTTAAGGAAAGGTAAGGACGTGTGTATTGGACGTTTAAATAACACACATGGCTAACTATCCTGCAGATTATGGGGTACCGGGGAAATGAGAAGGGACACAACTATGACTGACTACATCAATGCCGTAGAACAAGATGTGAACTCGGCAATCAATGTGTGCAAAGCCGTAATGAATGCTATCAAATATGTACGTGATCACTATAATTATTGTTGAAAGGTGTACTAACGACTCAAAGCAACAAGTTGCCGGAGTCTCGAATATTCTTGTCACACAGGCCACAAGAATTGGCCAGTGGTTGTGAGTACTCCTGCATGATTCGAGTTGAGTCCCAGCTAAACAAAGGTAGTGACGACACAGAGAACGTCCTAGCAGCATTTGTAAGTTTTGTTTCAATGACCAATCTATTGAGAGCGTGCTGACAAGTATGTAGAACGATCCAGCTTTCAACAGTCTTCCGTATACTAGATTGAACATCGGAGCTGCGTGGCGGTCGTGGATCAAAAATCAACACACCCTCGCAAACGCGAAGCAAATAGGTATATGACCCGCATAACCCTGCTGGCATCAATCTTCTATTCATACTAACGATGACATAGAGTTTCTCGATTTCTGGGTTCCGGCTATTAACGAAGCTCACATGGCTCCTGGTGCTGGCGGAGACACAGCAATGTCGGGTACAGAAGAGAATGAGGACATAATTACGCGTATTACGCATTTGACAGATGCGAAGGATGCTATGACTGCGTGGACGAATCCTTTCCCAGCTAACTGGTAAACAGAGGCGGGATCACTTTTTTCAAGCCATCTTCTCACTGTATATCAAACATGTAAGATTATAATAATCACTAAGCACGATGTATGCATCAGGATTCAACTGTGAAGACTACTTTATGAGTTACGGCTCTGAAGTCTCTCCGTTCTCCAAGGATACCTATTCCATATTTATCGCGGCATGAAAAATATACTCGCAGTCTTCTGTCAAGCAAATTCTAGTAGTTTACCAGCACCCCGCTCGCCTGGTTTTTAGAATCCCAGCTGTCAAAAACCACGGCTCGCTTGAGCGAGATCCGATCGAAGCACACCACGAGGCTCGCGCAATTGAGCGGCAGCAGAAGATCGGAAGCCTGATATCGGTAAACGGGTAGCACCATTTACACTTACGTTCTGAATGCCTCAATTCACATCATATTCCGAAAAAGTGATCTTATGCTGATTCAGAATTTACCTTGATCAGCTGGTCATCCCCTGTTGTCCCCCTTATCAAGTAGAGTAACGCAATTTTCCCCAAAAAGATTATCAATTTGGGACTTATGTCCACGACAATTGCTCAGCACCATAGACTCTCGCTCGGTCAGGCCACGCTGAGCCCTGTGTCCCGCTCTCCAGCGGTTCCTTTATGTTTAATTTGTGTACGGTGTACACTGGACTTTTGTCCCTACATCTTTTTTCACTTATCAGCTCTCCATCACAAATTCAGTCTTATTCTCCAGCCATGCATATAAGATTGAATAACGGAATTCTGGCAACCAAAAATGTGGCCAAGCTGTGTGAGCTAAACTCTTTCAAGAACAAAATTCTGACAGCTTCCAGATGCAGGGCTATTGCGCTAAATGACCTCGACTGTCTTTCTCCGAAGTCGACCATGCTAACGCCACCATTTAGCGCCTCTCCAGCCCGCTGGTTGAGGGCAAACTCGTCAATCTCCCACGAAATCTTCGGGGGAGTGTGCCAGTGACTTTGTACGGTGTACAATCGGTTCTATGGACTGTGCGTTACGCGCTAGGCTTAAATTAGAAATCTAAACGAAAGCACCCCTCACTACCCCACCATGATTTTTTCTAAGAATGATTCCTTATCCTCAATATACTTTTTACTATGGGCCGAACTCGAGTTACACAGCGAACAGAGCTTACGAAAGAGCAAAGAGCTGAAATATGGGGCCGTTATTGTGGAGGAGAGTTGATTACCTCGATTGCAGCTCGTTTTGAACGCTCTTACTCTACTATCAGCTTATTTGTCAACCGAAGAGCTCAAAATCCTCGTACAGGATTCGAAACACTTTCTCGTCGACCTGTTACTTTAAAGGTATCTATTCGAGAGGAACGAGCTCTTATACGACATGCTACGAATCATCCAAAAAAAACACTTTCAAATCGCTCGCTACGCCAACTAAAAGTAGACACAAACTGTGTACTACTACAGTTCGAAAAATACTCAAAAAACACGGAAAATCAAAGCGAAAGCCCCGCAGAAAGCCTTATTTTCGAAAAGAAAATAAACAAAAGAAAATACGGTTCTGCAAGAATGAAAAAAAGAACAAACGAGACTGGAATAAAGTGATTTAGTCAAATGAAGTTACTTTTGTTGTTGGCGAAGACGAAACGGTCGTTTACGTTACAAAAAGTCTTGGAGAAGAATACCTTAATAAAAACCTTCAACCTACTTTCAAATCTGAGCGTACAACAGTCGGCGTTTGGTCGTGTTTTTGTGGAAGCGAAATGGGCTTTTTAGTTATTATTCCAAAAGTGTAACGACGCAAGGAATCACGGGCTAGAATAGAGGCATATGGGAGTGCGTACAATAGGCTGAAAGTGATTGCCTTATAGGTCGACTGTACTAAGGATACAAAAACATGAAGAGCAACTGTAGAGAGTAGGAGCAGGCCTTTATATAGGCGACTCCGACTCTCCTCTGTATCGGGTCTGAAACCCCTTATACCCTGAATGCCAACCCCCTGATTCTGCGCCATGACCTTTCCATGCTTCGGTTGTTACAAAAAGAAAGCCGTATAAATCAACACCGGTATTTAAAGACTTGTCGTCAATACTTTGTACTTTTCTATAAAAGAATAAAAAGGAAATATAGCAAAAACGTTGTTGTTCAAAAAGATAATGCTTCGTGGCATACTGCAAAGCTTGTTCAGAAGTTTGGAAAAACCTTAAAATACCAAAGCTTTCTTGGCCACCACAGTCTCCAGATCTTTCTCCAATTAAGAATTTGTAGGCCTATATCAAAAAACTTATCTCTAAGGATCGGCACAAGATCAAGAATATTGAGAATATAGAGTTTGCATTAAAAAGATTATAGCCTCAAATTGACGGTAATTTTCTTTTTAAATTGAACGCGAGTATGCCACGACGATTAGACGCTTGTTTAGAAAATAGTGGAGGGGCTACAAAGTATTAAAATAGCTTGAATTTAAGCCTATTTCCATTATTATATCTCTTGTTATTGATTATTTATGGATTCTTGAAGTGAGGTAGGCTCAAACCATCGCTTAACGCACAGGCCATAGAACCGATTGTACGTCGGTCTTATGGCCACTCTTCTTCCCACCTGTATTTGAATCGGAATTGTCACACTCTTCTTCTGGGGAGTTATATTCCCCAGCGCTATTCGTAGTTCAACAGCTTGGCCACTTCTTTTTTGGTTTTGGATTCTGGTTTCTTTTGAGACATTTGAACGTGGTAGGTTCAGTTGCTTTGCACAGAAAGCCCAATCTCGTTAATCTTCCTGAGCTCAATATTAAGTCGTTCCCACACCGAATGCAGTGTTTCCTGTCTCTCCCTCATCTCGGAAAACATAATACGACACATAGACGCCATTTTTCTCCTGCTGAAAGGCGCAATTCTTTTGGCAATGGCGAGATACTTATACATTGAGATCAGCGTTCTCTCCATCTCGTAATCGAGGCTTTCAATGAGTGAAGCTACTGTCAGAGACGTCCCAATTTCCTAGGCGATATCCAGCGGCACTGAGTCCTCATTGATTGAATTGAGAATTTTGATGAGACTTGCTTGGGTCAGGAAAGGCTCCAGGCACAAGCGCAAAGACGGCTGTGGCACAGCTTCACTAGCCACAGCATAGCTGCTGCGCGGTTGGGCCAGAATATACGGTATGTGTCAGACGTGTAAGACTAATCTGAATCGGTGGCGATGACGGGCTTCGTACCTGACTGGGGTAGCGCCACTACATAAGTTGGCACGCTGCACACTCAACGGATTTATAATTACTTCCCGGTTTTCTCATGGCATTCGAGAAGCCTGTAAAGACTCGTCTATTGATTCTACTGGTCGTTTGGATGTAAGTGTAGAGGTGTAGCAAGGAAAATTAGTTGTACCCCATAAATAAGGCTGACATTTGGAGAGGTGCAGGCAACAACGCAATTGTAATTTTCCTAGTAGCTATGATAAATACAATCGATAATAAGCTGTTCTACATAGCTGGCATGTGCAGTAACATTATCCGACGTAAGTCTGGCACTTATGGTGCTTTAATGTCAAAGTACCTCGTGGTTCGTCTCGTCGCGGGGGTGTTTCTTAGCGCAGGGACAGACGTTAGTTATTCGATTAGTTGCGGGGGCCAGGCCACAGCCGGCTGCAGTGACTCAGCCTTACGGCTGCCGTGGCGTGCACGTTCATGCAAAATCGCGCACGCTAATCAGTTCCTTGCGTCGAAACGACAAACGATATTTGGGCTAGAGCGAAACGACCCTGCACATCCCTATAACCGGTAATACTTACAAAGGTACAGCGGTTAATAGCTGTCACAACGCTAGCAAGGGTATCACCCTGGTCGCCACTACAGGCTTGAGCGTTTCTTGGTGATTTGCCAAGGAATTAGCTGGCCCCACTGGAGCCCGTCTTAACAGTAGACAGTAGAACTTACACAAGTGTAACAACTCGAGGCGAACAGGGATCTCGATCCGTAGATCTCAGGAAGAGGGACTCAAAGGTATGGACGACTATCAATTGTTATAACTAAGAGAACAAGCTACAGACAGAAGAAGGGAAGGAAAGCAGAGCTTTATATACAGGAGGCTGGCCAGGGGCCAGAGTAAGCGAGGCCGGTAGTGTCAGGGGCTCTAAGCGAGATAGGGCCAGGGCCGTGACAGGCACAAGTGGTCATCGTCATCAGAAAACTGCACCCTCAGATTCAGTGAGTGGATGACCCGCTCCTCGGAGGCTTTAGGTAGGTTATCTGGTCCGTGACATGACTCTAAAAGAAAGTTCCTAGAAGTGCTACTCTTCTAGAAGCTATGTTGTACTGAGGCAGTTCTCTGAGGCACCATTGTCTTCCAACTTCGTCTTCGAGGAGGACATTACTCCTCTGACTGTGTTTCTTGTAGACTTCTCTTCTAACGTCCGTCCCTACGTAGCGAGAAACCCACCGTGCCGAGAAAAATGAAGGGTACTTTGACTTCAAGCAATTCTAACTTTATATAAACATCGAAATTTACTAAGCTTTCTAATAGTCATAAACTATGACTGCTTCTAAATATTCCCTAAACTAGCTACCTAGAAATTTATAACTATCATCGTCGTCACGCCTAATTTATGGAGGGGTCTTATTTTATTGTATAACAAGGGTATTCCACCACAACACCCATGTCAGCCTTTTACCGCTGTCGTAATTTAAAAACCATCTTTATCCGAGCCTGTAAGGCCTTTAGAACTACTGAAAAGTTATTGCCAGCCTTGTGGTTGTTATAATAGGCAAATTTCTGCAATACCGCCACGTGAATTGGTACCTCTCGACAAAGCGACCAACTAGTTTTGGTTAGTACAAAACAAGCCCAGTCAAGTCCGACTTATGTAATCTTGTGGCTGCTACGAACTGTAGCTGACGCAAAGCTGCAGATCGGGTGTCAAGTTAAATCATACACACTTGGCTAAAGGAGTGCAGAGAACAAACTGGAATATTCCAGACAACCGTTGAACATTAATGTAGAGTATATAGACATCAAGCTCCCCAAGCCCCTATTTATCAAAGTTATAAAATATATATACATAAAATCACAAGTACGTAACAAAAGACCTACCTGAGCCTAGACTTGAATTTTTGGAATAGCTTATTGCGTTTTGACAACGCTCCCTTTTGGAGATCGTTAATAGGCTTACTGACTCCTGTGAGAACCTTGTTGTCCATTCTTTTATTCAAAGTGCGAAGTCTGTTCTCCACACTTCGAGAACTTGGATAGTCAAGTCCAACGACTTTCTCAAAACCAGCTAAAGCTTTCGGATACATTATCCTAGCTTTAGGTATATCAGCTTGACTTTCGAGGAGAGAACCGAGTGCCCACATAGTATTCAACGCTGAGATGTAAGTCTGAATATTCTCATTACCCAGAGCCTTCTCGTACCCAGCCAGCGCTTGCTCGTACATCGACTCGGCCTCTGCGAGCTTGCCCTGATCTTTGTAAAAGAGCCCCAGGTTGTTGACCGTGTTGAGCGTCGATGTGTGCTCTGCGCCGAGCGCCTTTTCGTACCCAGCCAGCGCTCGCTTGTACATCGACTCGGCCTTTGCGAGCTTGCCCTGATCTGTATAGAGGAGCCCCAGGTTGTTGACCGTGTCGAGCGTCGATGTGTGCTCTGCGCCGAGCGCTTTCTCCTTCCCAGCCAGCGCTCGCTCGTACATCGACTCAGCCTCTGCGAGCTTGCCCTGATCTCTGTAGAGGCTCCCCAGGTTGTAATAAGCCCAGTTTATGCCATCGTCAGTAACCAGACCCTTTACAACGATATACGAGCATTTGGCTGCATGCTGGAGAAGTCGACGTTGCATCAACTATGGCCGACCATCTTCCTTTCCGGAAACATGTGCTCCCACGAACGTTATAGCCAGTCTAGCTAGATCAAAATTCCATTCTCGGTTTAGAGCGTGAATAGTCCAAAAGTGAACGCATCCATGAATGCTGTACCTGTTGGACTTAATTCGCTCCTCTGAAAACGTGGCTACCTCTACTAGCCTATGGTCACTCAAGATCCGCACCGCATCGTGGAAGCTTAACTTATCCGCAGTAAGCTCTCGTATCCATTCTGGATCATTAGAGTCGCTATGCCGAAGAAGTTCGAACCAAAAATCCTGGTTATCAAAATACGCTTACAAGCGAAGCAGCTTTTCCGAGAAGGAGTTTCGCTGTTCAACGTGATCGTATAAGATTTGCTATGTAGAATAAAGCGTTCGGTCTTTGTAAAAGTCTAGCTTCGGACTTATATTCTGGAGTTTCGCCTACGACTTTTTATATAGCCGAAAGTAGTCAGCGGAACTTATCGACACTTGATTCAAATATGCTCTAGCGGTAGCAAGTGCCAATAGAAACCTATTTAACTTTTTGGCCAGCTTTATAGCATCCGGATTTAGTACTAATGTTAAAGCTGAAACAATAAATTCAGAGTATCCTTATCATTTACAAGTCTTTTTCGTCTAAAGGTGTATAACAGAATCTCAAGACTTTTTTGCACGTTACTTAGTTTCCGGAAGTGGAAAAAATAGCCGATGTCGACCTGCGACGATCGCGTTGTAACAATAACTGATCCTTGATATACTTCGAAAAGAAATAGTTCGATATTTACGGCTGCCGGATTTTTATTGCCTGCTATTTTGAGATTGTCGTAATTATCATAAATTAATAGCCATCGTGTATAGTCAAGAAAGCTCAGCTATGCTTTGACAGCATTTACTACTCGGTCTAGATTCTCGTTGAAATTTATATTACTTACTCAACTAGCCGAGGAATACTGTCGTAATATCTGCTTAGCAATCTTAATAAAGCTTTGTTTCAA
The DNA here is from genome assembly GCA_021307315.1 of Bisporella sp. PMI_857. NCBI lineage: Eukaryota > Fungi > Ascomycota > Leotiomycetes > Helotiales > Helotiaceae > Bisporella > Bisporella sp. PMI_857. The sequence continues at coordinate 684,210 of JAJSPD010000011.1, read as the reverse complement.
AAAATCTTCGTTCTTAATGTTCAGCCAAAATATTGCCGAATAGTTGTTTTTGTGCCGCTTTGCATATGCAATACTTAGTTGTGTTTTGCCGATTCCGCCTAGACCGTGAAGAACAATAGTCTTGCGGGAGCCATTACTTTTCAATTTTGTATACATTTCCGCGAGCTCTTTTTTTTTTGCTACAAAGTTCCCGAGCTGAAAAACATCAGAAAAGCTAAAAGTGATTAAGAAGTCCTTGCGTATAACCTTTGCTTTAGTTTTATCTCGAAGTCGCTTTAACGTCTTTTTTCTCCTTTCGCCGTAAATAATTGGCATACTGATATCCAAAATGCCGAGTAAAAAGTATGCCTGATCTTTTTCGCGCGTTGTTTTGCGCTTCTTTGCCTATGACATTCGCTCGGCGATAGTAAAACTAAACAAGCTATTTCCTCGAAAAGCTTTAGCAGGAATTCCTGTTATTTCGCAGACGTGATGTTCTAGAATGGACTTGTCACTTAATAGCTTTTTTTCTTTCGAGAAGAACTCAACGGATGCCGGAGCAATAAGCTCTTGAAACGTCCAGCTTCGAGTAAACCATTTGCTTTTTCGAAATGCCGATTCCTAAGCTAAGTCGTTAATTTTGACGGCAAGTCTCGATACACCCGATAAGTAAACGTAGCATTTCGTTGCCTCACGGTACCAACGAAACATGGAATTGATAGCCTCCGTGAGCTCGGCGCTGCTCGATTTGTCGATGCAACATGTGTCTACTCAAAAGTATTGTAGGCTATTACGCTTCGCCTGTTCTTCGCAGAACCGGATTTTCTTATAGCCAGCCTTTTTCATGCCGCTACTATTTCGCAGATTTTCAAAGGTCACCTTCTTCTCTTTTTATGTGTGCGAAAGTATAGCATATTCTTTGAGGGTCTTATCGGCAAAAAAAGTGGTCAGGCTGAACTCGCCGTTGTTATTGTATCGAAGCAGGCGTATTATTCTGCCAGCACCGAAACGGCGAAAAAGACGAGTTTTCGGTAAGCTTTAGTAACTGAGTCGGCATATGTGTGAAGTGTTTGTTAAATTGAAAGAATATATTAGATCGAAAATGTTGGATTAAAGCACTTATGTCGACTCAGCTAAACGCAGCTTCGTGGGGATAGTGGCATCGTTGTGCATTGCCGCAAGCGCGCAAGGCCAGTCCCTGTAGGAGCTCATGGCTGGCCGTTTACGCCACTTAATTCTCATGCGCCATTGCACTATAACCTGTTGTCGCCAAAAGATGTACAATGTTTTGATCATTTTGGAGAAACAAAAGTGGATGACACAAGGATGGAGCCCAAATCTGCTTTGATAAATCACCCGGCAGGATTCTACTACACGTGACTATATTACTAGATCGTACCTGACAGAAATAGGGTGTATTAGGCAGGGAATGGATGAGAGGATCAGTGAAGGTATCACAGCGATTGTATTCAGGCTTGTTAGGAGTGTTACAGATGATGATTATCTACAGTTCTCAGCCGTAAATATATACGTGTCAGGTATGCCCTAGCTCCTTGGCCTACTTACGTAAGCCGATTCCTGACAGTACCAGCCACAGCCTGTAATCTTAGTAGCCACAGGCTTGGCAAATGATTATAGTTCTGCACTAACCGAACCTAGTTAGTAACTTAATGAGAGGTACTAGTCCACGTGGCGACATTGCACAAATTTGTATATCACAACAATAATAAGGCTAGCGATAACCTTTTCGTAGTTCTAAAAGACTCCTAGGCTCGGATAAAGATGGTTTACAAATTGTGACAACGTAAAAGGTTAATTATAGTGCTGTGATGGGAGAGCTCTATTCTGCCATGAAATAATACCCTCTGCAAGCCGGGCGCGAAGACGATGATGCGAATATAATTTTCTAAGAAGCCTGGTCAGAAGTGTTCAGGAGTGGTCAAAGCATATGATAATCACAAAATTCTGGGAACTTTCGGTGTTTGCATAGAGTTTGAATTGCTTGAAGTCGAGGTACCCTAAATTTTTCTCGGCACGCGGGGTTTCTCGCTACGCAGGGACGGACGTTAGACAACGCACGCCTGGGATATCGCACTTGAATATCTCTTTCTTCTTAAGGGCTTCTTCTAAATGCCCTAGTCTCCACAGAATATTTTCTTAGTAAATCAAGGATTCTAGGTATGATACTCTCTTGCCAGACTTTCTAGGTGCTGTCAATTAGAGGTAGTTTAGCAAGTAAATATTCTAATTTCGTCATGATACAAAAGTATTAATCTATTTAAATCTGTCTATATTTCTACACTATAAAACCATCTTCCATCTCTTTGCTCAAGTCAAAGAAGCGAAGACTATTCGGGCTTCGCACCGAATGTGCTAAGACTTGGACAGACTCGGGATTTTCGAGTGTGGCAGAAACGGTGCTAGCCAGTCCGGTGGGATCTAGAGTGCGTGGTCGCTTGCGACGGACATTTCTAATAGCACCTCGTTTGTCAGGTGGGCTTAGCCGTGGGGATTGAGTGGAATCGTGCTCACCACCCTATAGCTCAACATTAATACTCTCGTCTTCCACCTCCTAGGTAACATCGAGGTCAACGCCATTCAAGCTCTTTTCTGACGTCGACACTTTTATCAAGCAGCACCTGGACGATATTTTTATTCCCTCTATCAGAAGCAGGTTGAAGAGCATTGGCGTCGGCGCTTTTGTTGAGCAGCATCTGGACAATGTTTTCGTGCCCTTCTGCAGAAGCAGCTTGAAGAGCATTGCCGTAGTATCCACCTTGAGCATTAACGTCGGCGCTTTTGTCGAGCAGCATCTGGACAATGTTTTCGTGCCCTTCTGCAGAAGCAGCATAAAGAGCATTGCCGTAGTGTCCGCTTTGAGCATTGACGTCGGCGCTTTTGTCAAGCAGCATATGGACAATGTTTTCGTGCCCTCTACCAGAAACAGCTTGAAGAGCATTGCCGTAGTATCCGCTTTGAGCATTAACGTCGGCGCCTTTGTCAAGCAGCATCTGGACAATGTTTTCGTGCCCTTCTGCAGAAGCAGCATGAAGAGCACTGCCGTAGTCTCCGCTTTGAGCATTGACGTCGGCGCTTTTGTTAAGCAGCATATGGACAATATTTTTGTGCCCTTCTGCCGAAGCAGCATAAAGAGCATTGCCGTAGTATCCACCTTGAGAATTGACGTCGGCGCCTTTGTTGAGCAGCATCTGGACAATGTTTTCGTGCCCTTTATCAGAAGCAGCATAAAGAGCATTGCTGTACTTTCCGCCTTGAGCATTGACGTCGGCGCCTTTGTTGAGCAGCATCTGGACGATGCTTTTATGCCCTTCTGCAGAAGCAGCTTGAAGGGCATTGCCGTATAATCCGCCTTGAGCATTAGCGTTGGCACTTTTGTCGAGCAGCATATGGACAATATTTTTGTGCCCTTCTGCAGAAGCGGCTTGAAGGGCATTGCTATACTCTCCGCCTTGAGCATTGACGTCGGCGCCTTTGTTAATCAGCATATGGACAATGTTTTCGTACCCTTTTACAGAAGCAGCTTGAAGAGCATTGCCGTATAATCCGCTTTGAGCATTAGCGTTGGCACTTTTGTCGAGCAGCATCTGGGCAATGTTTTCGTGTCCTTTTACAGAAGCAGCATAAAGAGCATTGCTGTACTCTCCGCCTTGAGCATTGACGTCGGCGCCTTTGTCGAGCAGCATCTGGACAATGTTTCCGTGCCCTTTTGCAGAAGCAGCATAAAGAGCATTGCCGTAGTGTCCGCTTTGAGCATTGACGTCGGCGCTTTTGTCAAGCAGCATCTGGACAATGTTTTCGTGCCCTTCTGCAGAAGCAGCCTGAAGAGCATTGCTGCACGCTCCGCCTTGAGCATTGACGTCGGCGCCTTTGTCAAGCAGCATCTGGACGATGATTTTGTGCCCTTTTGCAGAAGCAGCTTGAAGGGCATTGCCGTATAATCCGCCTTGAGCATTAACGTCGGCGCTTTTGTCGAGCAGCATGTGGACGATATTTTTATGCCCTCTATCAGAAGCAGCTTGAAGAGCATCACCGTAGTCTCCTCCTTGAGCATTAACGTCGGCGCCTTTGTCAAGCAGCATCTGAACAATGTTTTCGTGCCCTTTATCAGAAGCAGCATAAAGAGCATTGCTGTACGCTCCGCCTTGAGCATTGACGTCGGCGCCTTTGTCGAGCAGCATCTGGGCGATATTTTTGTGCCCTTTTGCAGAAGCAGCTTGAAGAGCATTACCGTATAATCCGCCTTGAGCATTGATGTCGGTGCTTTTATTAAGCAGTATCCGGACGATGCTTTTGTGCCCTTCTGCAGAAGCTGCTTGAAGAGCATTACCGTATAATCCGCCTTGAGCATTGGCGTCGGCGCCTTTGTCGAGCAGCATCTGGACAATGTTTTCGTACCCTTTTGCAGAAGCTACTTCGAGAGCATTGCCGTATCGTTTGCCTATAGCATTGATGTTGGCGCCTTTGTCGAGCAGTATATTGACAATATTTTTGTGCCCTTTTGCAGAAGCTGCTTCGAGAGCATTGCCGTATTGTTTGCCTATAGCATTGATGTCGGCACCTTTGTCGAATAGCATCTGGACAATGTTTTCGTGCCCTCTATCAGAAGCAGCATGAAGAGCATTGCCGTAGTATCCGCTTTGAGCATTGACGTCGGCGCCTTTGTCGAGCAGCATCTGGACAATGTTTTCGTGCCCTTTTGCAGAAGCAGCTTCAAGAGCATTGCCGTAGTATCCGCCTTGAGAATTGACGTCGGCGCCTTTGTCAAGCAGTATGTAGACAATGTTTTCGTGTCCTTTTACAGATGCAGCATGAAAAGCATTGCCGTACCTTCCGCCTTGAACATTGACGTCGGCACCTTTGTCGAGCAGTATCTGGACAATATTTTCGTGCCCTTCTGCAGAAGCAGCTTGAAGAGCATTGCTGTAGTATCCGCTTTGAGCATTAACGTCGGCGCCTTTGTCAAGCAGCATCTGGACGATATTTTTGTGCCTTTTTGCAGAAGCAGCTTGAAGGGCATTGCCGTAGTGTCCGCCTTGAGCATTGACGTCGGCGCCTTTGTTGAGCAGCATCTGGACAATGTTTTCGCGTCCTTTTGCAGAAGCAGCTTGAAGAGCATTGCCGCAGTATCCACTTTGAGCATTGGCGTCGGTGCTTTTGTCAAGCAGCATGTGAACAATGTTTTCGTGCCCTCTATCAGAAGCAGCATAAAGAGCATTGCCGTAGTATCCACCTTGAGCATTGACGTCGGCGCCTTTGTCAAGCAGCATCTGGACGATGTTTTCGTGCCCTTCTGCAGAAGCAGCTTGAAGAGCATTACCGTACCATCCACCTTGAGCGTTTATATCGTTGTCACGTTCTATTAGACACCGCACTACATCTTTTAAACCCCCAAGCGATGCATAATATATCGGTGCGGGTATGTCCTTAGCTGGATCATTGTTCCAAGGCTGATCTGGGCAATAAAGCCGATAGCAATTTGTATAAGACCATTTGCGGTCCAGAAAAAACTCTATAAGAAGGTTTTGGAACACCTTGTCATTGTCTTTGGTTACTGCTGCTGCGTGGTGCACCCAGTATTGCGCGCAATAGTGTGCAAAATGGAAACTTGCTTTAATTTCTTTTACCGGGAGGTCTTGGTCTAAGTGCAACAGGTATGCTACGCAAACACTTACAATTAATGCCTTGGCCTCCGTCTCCTGGAAACTTTGACGGTAATGCTTGGGGAGCCGGTTAGACGCCAAATATTCCTTGACTGAGAAGTGTGCTAGTTGAAGCTGTCTATCCCCAACAACTACTAAGCTTGAGCAGTATTTTGAAATCTCCATTGGGTCAGGCATCCTGTTGCTGGGATCAAACCGGGGATTACCTTCAGGCTCTACTATTATTGCATCAACAGCTTCTTCAACGCGCAATGGCCGTTCGGAGAATGCCAAGAATTGCAGAATCCGGATAGCCTTTTGCTTAGATGCCTGAGGAATTCCGAGTAAGATTCGATCATATGTTTCGTCCAATGTCTCTGGTAAGGATCCGAGAGCGTGTTGGAGCATTTGAGGATCAAAACACTTTTCAAGAGCATCCAGCTGGCATGCAGTCCACCGAAACCTGTAACATCTTAGAACATGTTTATAGAAGATAACCGGAACTGTGAAAAATGGCATATTTCTTACATTCCTTTAGACTGTTCCTTAAGTTGAGTTTCAATCTTTTCCTGGACATCCGGTCGCGATCGCCATCTTTTCAGGCCGTCATCCTCTCTAACTCTCGCATAAATATACGCATATATGTCGCGATCAACAAGATCGCCCTGAACAGGCACTTGACGTCCGATACCGTTTAATGCCGATTTAATATCTTCTTCTGGGCGACTTGTAACAAGGAGGTGGACATGTTTTCGCTCCTGGCTTAAAAGGCCTTTCATCCATGAGAGCAATCCTTTGGCCCCGCCCCTTGTGCTACATTCGTCAAGGGCATCCAGGATAATGTAGACTTCGCCAACTTGTTGTATCATGTGTAGGAGACTCGCACACAGTGATTCGCTAGTTGGCTGTCTTCCATTACAAGAGGAAAAAAGTGAATCTAACTGCTTCCGAGTATCTTCCCGCATTTCGTAGAGTTGAGCGATGAGCGAGCGGATCATCTCCTCAAGTGGTTGCTTGCTAGTGTCGTTGAAGTCAAAATAGAAATAGAGAAGCTGAGAGTGGGAGGTGGATATCCCGAGCTCCTCAATAATAGTAGCACTAAGGATTGTCTTCCCGCATCCAAGGATGCCATAAAGCCATAGAAAAGAATTTGACACCGTTCTCCACTCAAGAAGCTCTGCGCTTTGGAGGAACCACTTGCCTGAACCCTTGTGGCGTTGCCCCAATGCTCGAGCATAGTTTGTTGAGGGATCAGGAGGAGATAGCCACTCGATAACCCTCTGCTGTTGATTATTAAGGCGTAGTTTATGAAGACTATTTATGGTCTCTTTAGTGGCATTGTTGATATCATTTAACTTTTCTTTAACTTTTATTACTTCTAAGAATGTTACTCTAGGTCTTGAAGATTAAAATAAAAACTAACCCTCTTTCAAAACATCAACCGCATTCTGTGTCTTTTCTAGGTCTTCGACCGGAACAATCTCCAGAAACTCCTTTGCATATGCGGCAGCTGTTGCAGCAGCGTACCTTTGCCAGCGGTCATTCTTGTGCGAGTCAGCATAGTCGCAAATTCCCCGGATAACGAGACAAGGGAAATTGTTCATCAGCCCAGCCGCTTCCATCTCTAAGCAAATGCAATCCTCCCCAGTGCTCTGCAGGATTAAGTCCCGAGTGGCGGCATCTTTTACTAGCGTATTCCCAGAAGCAATAATACCATAGTGGATCTCGGGCTCATTAGAGTCCCGGTTCTCACGTGATACCTCTTGCTGAGAATCGCAGTCCTTGCAATTGAAGCCATCAACGTGGCCATACTCTGCTTTGAATAGCCGATCATTTTCATCTCCTTGATATAAATAGCTAGCCTTTCTAGGCTTTGATTTAGCCATTTGAGGATTACTTTTTACCATCTCTTCCAGAAAGTTGGGCACTTTAGATGGTAAGCGTTCATGCAATGCTTGAAGCTTCGCTAATGCTGTAAGAAGAACCTGTGGCGGCATGTTCAGGGAGCCTTTCAGTTCCTGTTTGCCCCCAGGCTTTGCCTTTCTGAGGTCGTACTGCAGAACTCCTCCGGTCCGTCCATCAGGTTGGCTGACGATAACATCACCGAGCCTAATGTCGCGGCCTTGCCACGGCCTTGAAATTGCAGCTCCAATGCCCACCATCAGCCCTACTCGAATGTGGGGAAAGGAGTGGATCATAGACATCGCAGTAGCCGCAGCAGAAGTTTCGCCATAAACTCCTGCCGGAAGCGACGCAATAACCACGTTGTGCCCGCTTATGCGACCCCATGTGTAGGCATTTTGATCGGCGGGAGGCTTCTCGAAATCAACGGGCCTCGGATGCTCCTCATCAAGCATCGCGGTTGCCGCCGCTAGCTCTAACGGAAGAGCAGCAATCCATCCAACTGTGTAACGGTCTCGACTTTCTGGGGCCATTGGATAAGCCACTTTGGGTCGGTTCTCGATCAGCTTTTTGGTCTATAATAAAGACTCGAGATTGTTGCAGGATAGACACTCCGATGATTTGGAGTCGGGTGCCGAGGTCTTCGTGCTCTAATACGATAGCCTTGTTCACGGTGGTGGATCCGAAAATATCAGAATTCGGTGCGCGAAGCGCAAGTATTGTCAAGACGAGAGAATAATTGGTATGAATTATGATTCGCATAGATCCGATAACAGAGAAGAGATGATGGTGGTCTCGCTTTGGAAAGACGGACATCGATGCATTAGGCAACGAGGAAATCAAATTTCGGGTTACAGCGCCTAACCGCGCAATGTATTAAAAGAAGCGCCTGCTCGCTTTAGCATATCCGCTCAGCAAATGAGGAGCCACAGTGTGTTCGGAAGGTGTTGGATGGCTGACCAATGCCGGACACCTCAAACACCCTCCTGTGGAAAGGTTACCGAATGTCACGGCCCTGGCCCTATTTCGCTTAGAGCTTGGCCCCTGACACCACAGGCTCAGGAAGCGCAGATGACCAGGTAAGTTCAAGTTCCCCACCAGGTATGTTTTTGCTTATGTAATCCAACTTGACCACCAGGTGTGTTTTTGCTTATATAAGAAACATACCTGATGGGGCATTTCGCAAAATTTACAGGCTATGTTACAGGGCTTAACCCTATAAGCAACGCTATATTGTGCGAAATTTACAGGCTTTGTTACAGAGCTTAACTCTATAAGCAGCGCTATATCGCCCAAAATTTACAGGCTTTGTTACAGGGCTTAACCTTATAAGCACGCTATATCGTAGTAAATTTACAGGCTTTGTTACAGGGCTTAACTCTATAAGCAGCGCTATATCGCCCAAAATTTACAGGCTTTATTACAGAGCTTAGCTTTATAAACAGCGCTGAACTTAACCTTATAATATTAAAAAAAATTAAAAAATTCAATTAATAATTTGTTACCGACTAGTTATAGACCAGTTACTAGTACATTTGCTTTACCAGGTATGTTTTTTCGCTTAAAAAAACATACCTGGTGGGGAACTTGAACCTACCTGGTCATCTGCCACTCTACAGGCTCAGCCTCTGGGAGCTTGGCTCCTGACACCACATGGCTCGCTTACACTGGCCCCTGGCCAGCCTCCTGTATATAAAGCCTTGCTTTCCTTCCCTTCTTCTGTCTGTAGCTTGTTCTCTTAGTTATAATAATTGACCGTCATTCACACCTTTGAGTCCTTTCCTCTGAGATCTACGGATCGAGATCCCTATTCGCCTTGAGTTGTTACAGGTTTTTTGGTTCTTCAAATTAAGGTGGTTCGCTTAGCGGGCCCTTTTTGGAGGGGTGGGTTCTCAAAGGGAGGGGGTTTATTATTGCCCTTCGAGGCCACCAAATTTCACCAAATTGCACTTCGACCTGCAATAGGCCGCCGTAGTCATTTGCACTAAGGCGGGCGCGTCGACCTCCTAACTTATGGTTTTGTGGAAGATGTCCTCGTCTGCGATCACGCCAAGCTTTATGCTGGCCAACCCTCAGTATCCACAGCATTCCATTTGTCAAACCTGGGAACAACTCTTCCTTGGTCTGGCCCCTCGTAGTGGACATATTCAAAACAGCACCCGGAAAAATGATTCAGGGTCGTGCATAAAAGGATGTTGCTCACCGAGAAGGGCCTCGATTGCCACGAAGGCCCTAGTTCCGGTCTTTCCCTTTGCTCCCGAGATACCTCCTCGCTGTCCTTTGATGGGAAGGTCTAGATGAACCAAAAATGAGGGCCAGGGCGGGTTGTCATTGTCTTCATTGATCATGAGATTGTTGGTCGAAATGCCCCTGTGAAGGAAGCCGGCTTCATGCAAAGACTCGGGTCCATCTATGTAGCCCCTAGCCTACGAAGCAGAGCCGCTCAAGAGCTCGCCTTCTATACTGGCTCCCCGAAATCGCGGAGCACAACCCGCCGATGCACTCGATTCGGCATAGGACTACTTGCTCCCTTGATGACCGTTTCAGGCCCGTGGTGCTGCGACCCTCCCTTGGAGTATTAGCTACGCTTTCGTTTCGTGACATTCCTAAGGGTCCATCTCGGTAGTGCTCTGCGGTTGTCACATCTAATCCCTTCGGCGCATTGCTCCGAAGATCGTCATCTGTCCCGCCAACTTAAACAGCCTCGTGGTAATATCAGGCTACCTTGATGACACCTCGGTCGGCCGCCTGGCGCAGAAGCTCCCGGGCAACGCCTTTGAAAATGAAGCGCCGACAGTGCATAAGCTACAGTAAGAAGAGAGGGAACTAGAGTTCCAGAGAAAGCGGGGGCTTATTGAAAAGCTTTATAATGTAGTTGTCTTCATCAGATGATCTTGTCAACGGAGAGAAGAGTTCAAGCGCCTTCAATTACTCGATTTCCTTCGGGAATTTGAACATCTCTGTGGGAACACCCGGGTTGCAGTAATTACTTATACTTTAACCTGAGGGTACGTAGCACCGCGATCTCTGCGCAGTGCTAGTATGCTCGTTGAGGCTGGCGGATAAGTCTTGATTGTTGGTTGATTGTTCTAAGCTACGGTGTTGCGAGTTGGCAATTCCGGTGACCCGGTGGATCACGTGAAAGCTATTTACATGCATTCCAACAGCTACAAAATACAGTCTTTGGAAGTTCAATTAGAAAAAGCTAAGCCTAGAAAAAGAAGGAAGTTAAGACATGTAACAACTCGAGGCGAACAGGAATCTCGATCCGTAGATCTCAGGTAGAGGGACTCAAAGGTATGAACGACTGTCAATTGTTATAACTAAGAGAACAAGCTACGGACAGAAGAAGGGAAGGAAAGCAATGCTTTATATACAGGAGGCTGGTTAGGGGCTAGTGTAAGCGAGCCCCGTGGTGTTGGTCGCCAAGCTCTAAAATGCCGAGCCCTGTGGTATCAGGAGCCAAGCTCCACCGAGCTCTGCAGTGTCAGGAGCCAAGCTCCAAGATAAGGCCAGGGCCGTGACAGGACAAGTCCAAATTCGAAATTTGCGGATATTTCGAATATTCGACAAGCGCAATTAGAGGCAGGGGAGGCTATAAATATAGAAAAGGATGAAGATGAAAGTAATGAGTTTGATTCTACTTTGGACTGTATTTTAGTTGAGTAGTTATTTAATTAGAATTGTTTTTGTTTGAGTAATACTCGGCTAGGCGGGGTATCCAAATGGGGGTGCACGGACTTAACATATGGGGTAGCCTTGGGCCTTGGTAGCTGGGCTTGGGGCTCGTTGGTTGGTATGGTATGTATGAAGTAGACTAGACACTGGTTCTTGTTGGTACTAAGGCACCAGTGGGATCACATGACTTGCCTGGCGTATGACTAGCTAGCGCTTAGATAGAGAATAACAACAACAACGTCTATCATCACAAAGTATTGCAATACCGTTTGAACCGACTGTTCTTCACTAGGAAGCGAAGACGTTACAAGTATAACAAAGAATGTCAATTGCTAAACTATAAATGAGTTGAGCACGAAGCTCCTAAACTATGAAACTATGACTACTTTATATACTAAGTTTTTGGAGTCACCAGACTCCCAAGGCGGAAAGAATGCTGCCACAGCACAGCCTCGCAACAATGCCCCGCGTCTTGGCATCCATGACTATCTCAGCACGCTTTAAGAAGCTTTATCTGGAACCGTTGCGATCATCCCATTCTTCGACCGTACTCAAGGCTTGTTAGTGTTTGCGGCCATGCATCTCGGGAAAATTCAATGCGCTCGACACGCTTCAGGCATAGTCTAGTTGTTGGGATACCCCATACCTTCCGCAAACTCAATTTTCGCATTATCTGAGTGGTTTTTGTGCTTGAACTATCTTCGATTATCACCTATTCCTAGCCATGTCACTATCTCGGCCACCAACACCTCCACCGCCTTATGGGCCTCGGAGGGCAAGCGTCCTCAACACCGATGAGCAAGCTCCCCCCTTGTACTCACGGGCAACCCCAGGTAAGTCTCCACGTACTTGTCTCTGAATCGCCATCTCTAATCGTGCTTGCAGAGCGCAATACCAACCAACGAACGGCTACGCATCTCCCAATCGCTGCTACTTTCACTGATGGGCACAATAGAACCAGGTGGACAGAGGAAATTGCTTTTACTGAGCAGAACCTCGCGGTTGAGGAGTCCCCCCACATAAAGGAAGGGAAATGGCAAACAGCGCCTGTGGTGGTTCGGCCCACACTGAGTAGAAGGCAACGGAAGTCTGGGAAATACGATATCTGTTGTTGTTGTTTATTTATGCTACTACTTATATGTACGATGTCCGGAGTTTTGGTGTACATTTTCTGCGGGTGGGTGTGAGCTCCTGTATGCGATAAAGCTAATATTGCTGATACTTTCACAACAGTCCTATAGGTTCTAAGAATACGCAATCTCCTGGATCAAGCTCGGGCTCGAGTTCAAGCTCAGGCTCAAACTCACGATGTTCGCTCCCTTCTGGTCCATCTCTATTGAATTCCTCTGAACAATCGCTCAGCGGGTTTGACAGTTACTCGTTCCGCAACATAACAGATAATCTTCTCTATAACGACAACGCCGGAAATATTCGTCATATATTTCAGCGAGGAAGAGATACAGTATAGAGGCAAGGCTGCCCGCCTGTGATTGCTTCCGGTGTGAAGCCTGGCAGCACCGTCCAGGTGGCCACTTCAGCCTCAATTTTCATTAAGGTGGGTATTCTCGATTTCCAACGTTTAGATACTTATATCTGCAGGAGCACGTATTCTTCATTAATTCAGGGAACCAGGTCAACGAATTATACAGAATCTTCGACGATGAGGCATGGGAGAAAGGCCCCTTAACCAAACTGAGCCTCAGTGTGTCAAATACCACTTCTCTGAAAGCCTGCTTCCTTCAGCAACCGTGCGTGCAACCCATTGTAAAAAGTGACGATGAAATGAGTGACTGGGTTGATGACATCGTTGATGATACTACACCTCGCATTCACTTCTTCTACCGAGCCTCTAAAGGTGATTGGCAAAAGGTTTCGTTTTACGATACACACAATGGCACACCACCGTGGCGAAAGGATGACGGCGATACGGAAGTACTGAATAGAATAAGCGGCAGTCTGGAATGCAGGCTCAATAGCAACCGAACTCAAGATATATGGTTTGTGAACCGGGAGAACGATTTGGAGCATTAGCGCAAAAATGTCTCGGGAAATAACGAGTGGACAAGAAGCAAGTCTCTGTTGTTGTTGGCTGATTGTTCTAATATATTTAGGTGTCAATTTTAGTACTAGAATTCACCCCAACAGCTCCCTTACACTCCTCGCGTCCGAAAAGCAAACAATAGGCTTCTTATATCAAGATCCCAACTTAACTCTCAAGCAAATTAGCTTGGCCGGTTCCCGGAATCCAACAGAGATTATGCCGGCTTTAAATGGTACCCGCATTTCCGTCTTGGGGCACTGCGATAACAAACCTTTGACGGCAGTCTTCCAAAAATCTATGGACTCCCTTCAGATGGTCTTATTCGACTCGTCAAACACTATCCTAGAAAAGCAGGCACTGCCACTTTATGATCCGTTTGCATGGGGCCCTTATCAATTGGAGGACCTTCGATTATCCAACGACGATAGCGATTCGGGATCGCTATACAAAACAGAATTACTCTTGACAAAAACGAGGATTGCTATTTTATGCATCTCGATCATCGTTCCTACTTTGTTACTGATGTTTCGACTTTGTTGTTTACGCTGTAAATTGTACACCACGGAGCGGATAGTAGCTTGAAATAGTCCTTTTTGTCTTTGCTCTTTTTGTAGGAGTACTAACCTATGCTTAATTTCGTAAGAGTAGTTATATGTTTTAAGCTGAATTCTTTAAGTTTGTATACAAGAAGCTACAAAGTAGTGCCTTGCTATCGAGAGTGTAAAAGCATGCATGCCGTTTGAAAAGGATCAGATTATAAGTAAGGGCTGCTGTAACACAATGAGGGTATAAGGACAATACTGACACACCTTTCTCTATTCTATATCACTGTACACTATTATATACTTTTTAGTTCAGGGTATAACCTGAAGAAGCCCTCGTCTGAGCTTTTACGTATCCACTTTTCTCTCTATACCCACAGAACTCAAGGAGAAGCTTCACGAAAAGGCACATATCGACTACGACCGTGTAGCTATTGTACGTATACAAGCCTCAATTGCTACTACTTCTGCTGACTTCCGTCTCTGCCAGATTCTGAATCCTAGTGTCGCCGCCCTCTACGAAGATGCTCCTGTCTACGAAACTGGCTCGGCTATCACATCTGCTAGTGCCCTCACAGCATACTCTGGAGCAAAGACCGGTCGATTACCCTTAGACAAACGTATCGTTAAGGAACTAAGCTTAGAGAACGAAATATGGTGGGGACCTGTGAACAAGGCCATGACGCCAGATGTAAGAGCACATCTTTCACCGCCTGCACAAACATCTCATCTTTCGAGAGGATGGGTGGATTGGCTCGCTCCCGCCCGAATGCGGGGAAAGGCAGGGGTGGCCGCATCTCCCCGCAAATTACCTCCCCGCAATCTGGTTTCCACACCCGTCAGAAGATTTCCATCTCCAGACATGTCAGGATTTGAGATCTCGGTAGCTGACTTGTCTCTGACTAAGTGGAGAACGCTAGCGCGGAAGACTTTTCATACCCCCAAATTATCACAGATCTGTATTCTTACACATATAGACAACAATAGAGAGCCTAAACGGCATCCCCAATTCCTTCTGCTTATCATTGTGTATTTTCTCGTTCTATCAGGGGTTGGTGCTGGACGCTGTTTTCAAGGCTCCTTGCCGGCGCTCCCGCTGCTTAAGGTCTCGCATACCTGCCAGGCCAGGCGGAAAGGTTCAGGGACCCTTGAAGGCTTGGCACTTGGCACTTGAATAGAACATTCGAAAAGTTGTCATCCTTTTCTGTCATCTTCTTTTCGAGGGGCAAAAAATGGACCCCCTTCGTATTGTGCTGTTCTGCGATGGCGGCTTTTGCTATATTTCCGCTTATCCCCTCTCCTTGTAACAACTCGAGGCGAACAGGGATCTCATCCGTGGATCCCAGGTGGAAGGACTCAAAGGTATGAAAGACTGTCGATTGTTATAACTAAGAGAACAAGCTACAGACAAAAGAAGGGAAGGAAAGCAGCGCTTTATATACAGGAAACTGGCCAGGGGCTGAGCTCTAGATGGCCGAGCCCAAGGGGCTCTAAGCGAGCCAGGGCCAGGGCCGTGACGCTCCTCCTCCTTTCCCTGTTACCCCCAAATCATTTACTTAAATCTTCGCTCTGTCTCCCTCTATTACCTGTTTGCTCTACTCGTCACCCCAACCCTCCCAAAAGGTGCCTCTTTTTTTCTTTTCTATCTTGATTTCTGTCATTGGGATCAATCGCCTCTGCCTCTTTAGGTCTGGCCAACATACGGTATTGTCAGCAGGCGGAAGACTGCCCGTCCGACGATGACACCGATGCTAAGAGTTATTTTGATACTAAGGTGGAAAGCAGCGACCATAATACAGATCTAACGGATATAGATACCGACATCGAGCCAGACGATAGTTCATTATAGCTTGCAGAACGAAACAATATGCATCCGCCAGAGTACTACATTAATCAAGATAATAAGTTCGATGAGGGGGAGTTCGATACTAAAGACTATCGACCCAACACTCTTGTACTTTTTGATGTGATCAAAGACCGCTTTTATCGGTAGGTGTCTTAGTCACTTTGTAGTAGCTGTAATTAATCGAAGTTCTTTACAGGTGCTGCAAATATGTACAAAAGACCGCGAACGTTCGGTTTAAAACATATCCCTTCGCTTTCTTAACAGCTTTTTCGACTGGTTATTAAATCAGCGCCGGGAGAAAGGAGGAAAAAGAGTTGGTTGGTGTTAAGTTATCCAGCACTCTTGGTACATTGTAACAAATAGAGGTCAGCATGGAGGGATTGCAATATAGCACGTAAGGACACGTGTAATATACAAACACGTGATTGGCAATGCAAAAGTAATAGTATTGTATTGATATGAAATGTAGGTTTTTCGAGTCTATCAGAGACTCAAGCTTACCTTCCTTCAAGGAGTTCCATCTTCCCTTTATGTCTTTTCTCCTCGATTGTGTTGTATTCTTCCTTTACAGCCACCAAGCTTGTGATTTGCTTGTGATCTGAATATCTCCGAAAGTAGTTCAACAGCTGAAGCCTGTGACAGCCGTTTGCAGCCCCTGAAGGTACTTCAGCTGAAGCCTACGACAATCTAGGCCATACGCCCTTATTGTGGCTGCAAGCCTGTAGCTGCTGTAGTGGGCTAGCTACTCCGTTTGCAGCCCTGAAAGTACTGCAGCTGAAAACCTGAATATTCCCCATAAGGACTTTTATTCCTTGTCCGGGGTCTTGAACTAGTTTGACTGATCCTGGCTGTTACGTACATATTGGAAGATATTTCGGCTTACATATAAAAACGTAAATGACTTGAAGATCCCATCTGTCATGACACGCGCTGTGGATCTATAGATATAGGGGGTAATGGTGGTATCATACGAGGATCTATAGCTAAGGAAGGAAGAGGAGCTCGAGGAGAGCAGGTTATATTTACATGAGGCGCTCGGAGAGCTCGGCTAATATAGGTCATGTGTTCTCGAGAGCACGAGACGTGACACGTAGCGTAGAATCGATCAAGGAACCATAGTCACACCAGCAAGAGCGTAGTCAATAGCTACTACGCCTTTTGCTACATGATAGGTATCCGACAGTTTCTATCTTTAAATAAACGGCAAATGACTAGAATACCATCAAAAAGTGCACAAAACCCTAGATTACCATACTTTCTGTTGGCATAGGACTGAAATACCACAATTTTGTCTTGGCAAAAAAAAAGTGGTATTTCAGTCCGAAGCACGTAAAATGATGGTAATCCAGTCATACTACTGTAAACCGGTTGTATAACTGGATTACCATCATTTTGCGTGCTTCGGACTGAAATACCACTTTTTCCCAGCTAAAACGCTACTGCACGTACTTTTCGCACACTCACAAATAAAGCTTTGAATTCAATTGCAAATCTTTTTAAAATCTTTTTTTTTCTTGCAACTTTTGATTATAATCGACATGTCTTTTTCGGTAGGCCAAACATTCGATAATATAGCTTCGGCAAAAGCTGCGATTAAAACATACGTTGGAAATGCTGAAGAGTTGTACAAAGTAGTTTATTCTGATAAAAAGCGCTTTGAAGTTAGTTGCAAAAACTGTGGATTTAAAATCAGAGCTGTTAAGTCGAAAAAGCATGGAATTTCTATTACTTACTTCGTACACTATACTTGTAGACCTGCTACTTATTTTCAGGCCAGAAATATAAATAGTTTGGAGTTTATTGTCTTTTATTATTGTGCAGCGATTCTGGATCATCCTAAAATCACTGCGCGAGCGATTCAGTCCGCAGAAAAACTTCAATATTACTACCAAATTTCATATAAGCAAGCGTATCGCGTGAAGCAGCGAGTGCTCGAAAAGCTGTATAGCAACGAGTTAGCTTTATTTGCAAAATTTCCAGCGTATATAGATCAATATTGCGATTATACTAACGGCGGATACCGAAAAAGTAAAGTATCGATTATTTAGAAACTTGATAGTAGTCGATTCCAAGCTGCTTTTTTTTGCTTTTATCCACTGCGTAAAGCTACTCGTTATTTACGCAATTTCTACGCTATCGACGGTACTTACACCAAGTCTTAATATCGTATAATGCTTTTGATCTGCTGTGGAATCGATGCTAATAACCGCGTGCTTCCTATTGCGTAGGGATTAGTACCTATTAAAAATGAGAAGTAGTGGACCTGGTTTTTAGAATACTTGAAAAAAGCTTTTTCTGCAAGCGTAATCAACTCTGGATTGACTTTAATATCTGATCGAAAAAAAGGCATAGCAAGCGCTGTAAAGCAAGTATTGCCAAACGCAACTTATCTTTATTGTTGCCAGCATATCGCAAATAATTTACAGCAACGATTTGGCAATAAAGTTCGACCTTTTTTTTGGAGAGCATGCCGAGCTAAAACCGACTTTTTGTATAAAGCAGAAATAATGAAAATACGGGAGGTTAGTCGCTTTGCTTTTGATTACCTTTGCGCAATCGACAAAACTTTGTAAATTAAAGCTCACCGCCAAGTGCCTTGCTTTAAGCATAATACTTTTAACATTGTTGAGTCGATCAACTCGCTCTGGAATAAGTTGAAGCATCTGCTACTTCTTCATTTAATTCATGGAGTATACAACTGGTGTATAACAACAATTCATAACCGATCGAAAAAAAGCAAAGCTCAGAAGTTCGACGTTATTTGCGATGTTTCTATAGCGAAATTCAATAATCGATTGCACACTTCGCGACGATTTCGTGTATATTCTTTAAACGAACAGACTTGTCAAGTTGAAGATTTAGAAAACAGTCGTAAAAAGATTGTAAAGCTAAGTGACAACAACGAATGCGAATGCCTTGATTTTCAAAAATATCAAGCACTTTGCTTGCACGCTATTGCGGCTGCGAAATTCTTTGGGAAAGACCCAATTCAGTTGTTTGCAGTACAATATTAAGTCGACCGATATATTAATACTTTCAGCCGACCTTTCGCTCCGGTTTCAGTTAACGATTTGGCATCGCACGATCAATTACAGCCTCCAATTTTGAAAAAACAAGCTGGCAGGCCTCGTACAAAGCGTATTCGGAAAAGGACTTGGAGCAGGAAACAAACACGCTGTAGCAATTGTTTGGATTGGAGCTATAACAAACGAAGATGCACTAATCAGCCGGTATCAAATAAGAAGCGCTAGCATGCTCGCGATTGGCTCGCGCACGTCGATAATAAAAAGGAACAAGAACAGGAAGCTGTAGACGACGAAGAAGAACTCAGTGAAGAAAAGGAAGATAGTGGAAAAGAGAAAAGTAGTGAAAAGAAAGAAAGCGGTAATAAGGAGGAAAGCAGTAATAAAAAGGAATTACAACGCTTTGATCGCGAGCTGGGTATAACACAAAAAAACGTTGATCAAGTGATTTTAGGCTCTTTATTCGACAGCGACGGTGAGCTTTCAAACGTCGACAGCGACTCTTTTGAAGAATATCACTTTGTCGACTTGCCTCTCGAAATTCGGTATTCTACGAGGTCTAGGAAAGCGTACGGAGTCAATTAGTTGCAATAGAAATTGAAATAAAATGAAGTCAAATACAAAAATTTACACTGTAACAACTTAAAGCGAACTAAAAGAACAAGCTACAAACAAAAAAAGGAAAACAGTGCTTTATATACAAGAGACTGGCCAAAAGCCAGTGTAAACGAGCCCTGTAGTGTCAAAAGCCGAGCTCTGTAGCGTTAAAGGCCAAGCCTTGTAGTGTCAGAGGCCGAGCCCTGTAGTGTTAGGGGCCGAGCCCTGTAGTGTTAGGGGCCAAGCCCTATAGTGTTAGGGGCTGAGCCCTATAGTGTTAGGGGCCGAGGTAGAGCCGTGACAACTACAGGCTTGCTTATAAGGGATGTACTACTCTCCCTAAATTACTATACTTTTTTTGGCGATGCCCTAGAATACCATAAAAGTGGTATTTCAGTCCTATGCCAACAGAAAGTATGGTAATCTAGGGTTTTGTGCACTTTTTGATGGTATTCTAGTCATTTGCCGTTAAATAAAAGCTCTATGACACGCAGATGGTCCTTGATGTTGGGTGATTTTTTGAAAATGATTTTAGGGGGATTGATAACATGAATGGTTATTTGTGAAATGTGCATCTTGTTCTTATAGCGGTGAGAAGAGGAAAATATCGGGCTTGCAATCAGGCTCCGAGCCCCTTGTTCATGTCAGGAATCGGCTTACGTAAGTAGGCCAAGGAGCTAGGGCATACCTGCCACGTATATATTTACGGCTGAGAACTGTAGATAATCATCATCTGTAACACTCCTAACAAGCCTGAATACAATCGCTGTGATACCTTCACTGATCCTCTCATCCATTCCCTGCCTAATACACCCTATTTCTGTCAGTTCAAATAGAGGAAGAAAGTCACGTGGCATTCAGAGAGTATAGGGCAAATAAGTATCAATTGCTGAAGGTTACAGAACCTAAACTACAGGAGATAATCCCTCTATTTATAGAGATACGATACTCACATGTCATCACACTGTTGCCTACCGTTGCCTACCGTTGCCTACCGTTGCCTACAGGTGCCTACAGGTGCCTACAATAGACTAGGTATGATCCTTAGACCTAGCCTGTTCAACACCCCTCAACGTTGACTCTAATACGCGGGGATGAACGTGAGGCCGGTTCCCAGACGCGATCTCTCACCGATCTCCCAATGCTTCAAAACTATCGTGCTAAGGTCAAGTATTTCACCCATGCCGGGACGGGCTATGGCCCTTTTCCATTATAAAAATAAGGCTTCCACCCTCTCCCTTCTCCTTTTTTCCAAGCCATCTCTTCAGTTCAACCACTCGCCTTACAATTTCTCCAAACAATCATGCCGCATCAACTCCGTAACCGGTAGCAAGTAACGAACGCAAAGCCTATGGCTCCAGGTGGAAGCCAGCTGCCTCGCAAGGACTCGAGTGTGATCCAACATGTTAGGGGCAATAAAGGCGAAGCAGCTAAGGGCCTTTTCCAGGAGTTTAACCTGTGTCGCTATAAAGGAGACTTCCGCGGCACGCTAAATGGAGGCCCTAGTAGTCTTCCACTCTCATGATCCATAATGCTAATTCTAATTAGACTCGCTTCAGACGGCACCGTTCCCGACTCAGAAAAGACGAAAGGTCAAAAAGTCGAGGTTGCATTTATCAAGAATCCAATCACAATTGCTCTACTGTTCTACAAGTATAGAAGTTTAACCCTCCGCCTGTGGTTTTGAGTGGATCTCTTGTAGCCGGCGAAAAGGTTGTGGTTGAAAAGGATTACGAGATTTCTCGACACGGTACGGAGCTGCGGCTGCAAACATATTCGCATTCATTCGTAAACCTCTCGTCTTGGTTTGTGCAGTCCGGGTTGCCAAGGAGGGGAATGCTGAAGGCAGAGTTTTGGCGGCGGCGATTGTGGGAGAAGGGCCGCTGGTAAGAGCTGGAACCCGACTCCGTGGAGTGCTGAGTCCTACTCCGTCGAAGTACTTGACAAGCATCTGTGCTGCGGAAGCACGTTCTTCCGGGTTGACGATTGCCATTTCTCGAATCTTTGAAACAGTATCCACGTTTGATGCTGCAAACAAAACCGCCCGCTGGACTTCCGCATCACACTTAAACTGATTCGACTTTTGACGAAACTCTCCTGCATCTAATATCCATAACATCGTGACAAAAAGTGACCAAACATCTACTTTGTGTGTCTGATGATTCCCTTCCCGAAACATTTCAGGGGGCATGTAAAGGCGGCTACCAGCAATTGTTGCGGCATCAATAATACGGTTGCAGAGTCCAAAATCTCCTAGCTGGAATTGATATTGACCATCCGGCTGCGATATGTAAAGGATGTTCTCTGGCTTCACATCTCGATGGACGATGCCTTCCCAAGCAATACGGTCAAGCGCTTGTAGCATTTGCGGAAAGACGGAGTTCGCAACGGCAACCGCATCGGCTCCGCTTCCGACTAAAGATTCTAAGGTCCCTTCTTTGAGGCCCATAAATATCTCTACCCGTGGTTCGTCCCAGCCTTGTGACGCGATATAGTCAACGATATGTGGCTAGCATAGATATGAGTTCATGTGTATAAAAAGTTAAAGAAGCTTGCTTACATGGCTTATTTTAGAAAGAGTTTCGACTTCGCGCATTAAAGCATAATATACTGATTTTCTCCAATCTTCTTGTTTTGATACACTCGTAGGTCGCTCCAGTATCTTAACGGCCATAAACTTCCCTGAATCCACGTCGATAGCTTTGTGTACAGTTCCAAACTGCCCAGATCCGAGCTTTCCTCCTACTACTATGACGTATCTCATTTTCAGCTGCAGTTGTCCTGGCGTGTGGAGTCTAGTTTCCCGTCGAGATGGCAGGTCGGTTGGCACCTCGTCCACAGTTCGAGCGAAGCGTGGGCTCTCTACTCGACCGCAAGGCAAGGAGTCGTAATTCTTGACAGTTTCCGCCGTTTGAGTAGGATTTTGATGCCATCTCAATTCGAATTGAACAAGGTCACGCCGCTCGCCACCTATTCCAATTATAGTGTTGAGCCCTTTTTGTACAAGGACTTTCCGAATGCGATTATGCTCGAATGGCTTGGCATTTTCACCAAAGACTTGAGTTGTGCAACTGTGCGACCTGTCGTAAAGCATAACAACGCCGGTATCTAGATTTATTTCGAAAGAGCATTGGATTTTTGCGATGCTAGATCCTTCCAAGTAAATATCGGCCTCAATACCTCGCCCTAGTGTTGCAAGAGTTGTGGATGACTTGCCGCGGATGTGGAAACCGACGTCGAGAGCTTCTACATTATTAGATAATGTTGAGATATGGCGAATGTTATCCGGATGAGCAACTGCACGTTTAGCTCGCTCGTTTCCATCGCGGGGGAAAAGGGAGAACAAGGCAAGAGGATGAGGAGGACGAGGCATACTATAGTGATGAAAACGAGCAAAATTGCTGAAATGAGGAACGAAGATGGATAAAAGCCAGGAGGAGGATGAAGTCCTAGCGTGAAGGGAAAGACGAAACGCGGTTTTGGAACAGAATGATTGCCTAGCATACTTGTAGCCATCTTTTTTATGATCAACGGAAGCAGAAAACGCGCTGGTTACTGGTCAGCGGTTCGATGCAAAGGTGGTGTTGCCCCGAGTTATCGTTTGGGTGCTATGATAGAGGTCATGCTCCAGGCTGGCTAACAGTAAAGGACGCACAGCCAATGATTTGGGTCCTATAATATCGTGTCGAGTAACGTTAGATAACATACCCGATAGGTCAGTGGAACAGATATGTCAGTGAAACAGTACCCCTGCAACCACCACCACTTTTTGCCCTTTGAATTGCAATTATTCTACAGCCAACACTCGAAATGGCTAGTAAAGAAGGTTGTTTGTATCACTCTCTGTGATGCTTCGTATGATGACTTGCAATTGCTTAAGTCGGTTACCCACGGGGCATGTAGCACCGCGATCTCAGCGCAGTGCTATTATGCTCGTTGTAGGTGGTTGACTTGTTCATGAATTGTTCTAAGTGCTAATCTATGTACGAGAGCTATAATACATCCATGTGATCCGTGCGTCGCGGTGTGTGCTATTCACTCGTACCAACAAAGGTAGAATGGCTCTTGCTCTTCAAGCCTACCAGCAGGGCCAATTTCAAAGCTTACGTGCCGCCGCAGAGCCGTACGATGTTCCGCATGTAACCTTGACCGAAGACACCACGGCATCTTACCTCAAGCTATTTCGAATTGCAACAAACGCAAAATGACCGAAACCAAAGAAACTGTGCTTTTACAATGGATATTAGATATGGATACGTGTGGAATGCCTCCGACACAAGCTTTAGTTCATCAAATGGCTGAAATTCTTCTTTGCGAAACGCATGCAAAACGCGTCGGACGAAAAGCCTACTTTAAGGAAACACTGGGTATATAACTTCATATGTTGATATCCTGAAGTCAAAACACGATATAATCGAAAATATGACTATCAACGAGCAAAATGCGGAGATCCTGAAGTATTTCGAAGCTAGTTTCGACCCGTACGAAATACAATTAGGAAGTATGGAATTGTGGAGGATGACATTTATAACTTCGACGAAACGGGATGTCAAATGGGTGTAATATCTATTTCAAAGATAGTGTCGGTCGACTGCATCTCACGGGTCGCCGGGCAGACTAGTGATTTCACTTAGTATGCTCGTTGGCGCCAGGTGTAAGATGTGTCGATTGTTGTTGTGTTCTAAGCTACGTGTCGCGAAGAGGTTGCAGGTCCCGAAAGGGACCCACAACTCTTCACGTGACTAGTTACATGGGTTCCAACAGATAGTTACAGCTACAGATTCTTGTACGGTATCTTTACAGCCTGGAAATCGCGAATGGGTTACCGTGATAGAGTCGATTCAACCTACAGGCTTCGTACTACCTCCATTGGTTATATTAAATGGTCAAATGCATCAATGTAAGCTTGCCTCCTGTATGTAGAAAACTTCAGAGATCAATCGATCGTTCATTGCATACTTTGTGAACTCCCTGAATCGATACACGGAGCCTACTACAGCCTGGGTGTCTGAAACAACTCATAATATCGTTGAATTGCAATTGCAAACTAAGATTGTTCAAAGATCGATTCGATATCGTACACAAAGCCCATCTAGTCCTACGATTCAAGCTGTGAATCAACTTATTAAAGAATGCCAATTGGCTACGCACCATGCTACTCTTCTTGTAGTTGAGAATCGACAAGTACGAGCCGCAAATGAAAGGGTTAAGAAAAAAAAAGGACTGTAAAGAAACCATTCGTACGTATAGAAAGAGTTTTACTGCTTTCGGAGGCTCAAATGAGTTGGATCAAGCTACAACTAATATTGAAGTTGTAAATCAAGTAGTTAATCAAAACGTAGCTCCAGCACGTGTACGTGCTCCAGCGAAGTGTAGTATATGTAAATCATTAGAGCACACTGATCTTACATGCTCTGATCGTCAATAAATCAATTATTTTAATCCGTAAATCGATATTTTAAGTAGTTGTAATATTATTGCAGTTCGAAGGGCAAAAAGTGGTGGTGGTTGCAGGGGTACTGTTTCACTGACATATCTGTTCCACCGACATATCTGTTCCACTGACCTATCGGGTACGTTAACTGTGAATCATTCGCATTCACTCTGGTGCCCGGCGCTAATCCTAAAATAAACGGCAATCCCCGCCACAGCTTTCTTAGCCTTTCTCACGAAACTTCTATCAACTTTCGCCTCTTCTCCTCAATCCCGCGTCTATTGCTAGACGATAATAACCCATGGCTGGCTTCACTGATACTCTTCGAGGGGATGGGCTGGCTAGGGCTCAGAGGGCTCTTGCAGAATTAGAAAGAAATCCGCAGCGACTCGATCGTGCGAGAATACGATTTGATGATTCTCCACCACCATATACATCAGATCGATCGGGTACTACGACTCGATCCCAAAGTCCTAATCCTCCTAGCGAGGAGCAACGACTTCGCCAAGAGCGACGAGTCCAGCTTGGACTAGAGCGTCGCGCTTCAGAACCATACCATCAATTTGAGCATCAGATTAGCGAAGAGGAAAAGCGAATATGGAATGCAGATTTGAATAAAACACACCGCATACCCGTTGGGTCCGATGCTTACACAATTGCCTACGAAACCGTCAAGAAGCGCTGGGTCGAGCAAGGTATCTGGAACAGCAAATGGAACCAGTTCGCTGATGGCCTGTGGAAGCATGAAGAACCGCTCGAGCCCGAGCCGGAATCGGAGACGGACTCAGAGGTAGGACTTTCACCTCTTTTCGTTTCCTTTTCCCCAAAGCCGCAGTCGAAGCCGAGGCTGCCGAAAAGCGATGACGAGAAGCGACGGATTGCAGAGCGGCGAGCTATACGGGAGCGGGAACGTGAAGCGTCACGTCCATATCATCAGTTCGTTTATCAGATATCGAAAGAGAGCGAACGAATTCAAGAAGAATCCGCGAATAGGGAAGGTGCTAGCACTGCCGACATCAATACAAGGGCGTATGAGAATGTCAAGAACATGTGGGCCAAGCGAGGGATCTGGAATGAAAGATGGGGTGTATTGCCTGGAATGTCGTGGAAGCATGAACAGCCTTTCGAGGAGATAGTTCGTGAGGAGATGGGCGATGATCCTGTTCCAGCGAACCCACTTGTGAACAGCAACCATGAAACACCCGCCATACGAATTTTAGGGTCTCCTTCTCCTGTTCAATTATATTATCGCCAGGTGTCTGGCGCCTTGAACTTATCTCAACAAGGACCGCCCGCAGACATTGCTTTAGCAGGATCAGAGAATAGCGACGTCGAACGCTCTCTCTCAGCGCCGAATTCACTTTTCCCCAGTTCAAGTAAACGGGTTCTTTGTGCTACGACGGGGCAAGCATTGTTGCCAAGTAAGAGAAAGGCCTCGCATAAAAATGGGCAGCCGGCAAACGTATCCCTGGGCCCAGTTTATTCATTAAAAGTCTCAAAAGCCGCTGGAAAAAGAAAAGGGCCACAACGGCTGAGCATCTCACAAAAGGTATCTTCTGATGGCTTGCCATTGTCTTCTAGTGTGGATGCAGCAGAACGGCAGCCCTCGCTTCCGCCTGACCGTGTAACTCCGCGCAGAAGCAAACGGATACAGTCGTCTGTTTCTAGCGTAGCTAAAGATCCAGCCAAGCCAGCTTCTATGGACCTCTCGAAACGTGCAGTCCGATCAAAACCGGAGCGGAAGGTTGCAAGCAATTTAACTACCAGGAGCTCTGCAAAACCTCATGGCGTATTGAAAAGATATCCTGCGAAGACTACACGGGGGAAGGCAAGCAAAAAATGAACAATTACATGCCAAACGGGGCCTATATTTAATGTGCCGTCTTGAAGCCTTTTGCCTAGTATTTGCGGTGGAGAGATTTACTAATCATCAGCTTCCACAATCTGATACACGTACCGGAGAGCGGAGTTTGTGCAGAGAAAGGAGTTATGAATGGAACTGAAATTGTGTATTGAGAGGTAGCTGATCGTAGTGAGTAAGGGCCGTGACAGTACGACCTGGGCATACATGGGGAAAAGCAGCAACGGCAACCAGTGCAAACCCCTTCAGATGCCTTTGAGGGCATCGCCAGTAGTACCGTTATCACGGTTAGCATGTGGCTAGCTCGTGCGCGTTCCCTAATTGGGACTAGTAGTGCACAGCCTGAGAGCCAAGACTTAGTTGAGAGCTTTTTTCCAGAGCCACACCTCTTCTCCATAGTTTAGTATTTTCGTATTGAAGCACCTACAACCCACCTATCCAGGCCCATAGGGCCGTGTTCGTGACACTCTCAACTAAGTCTGGCTCCCAATTAGGGATGTCAGAAATGGGATCTATTGGGCAAGGAATTAATTAGAGGATCTATGAAAGTATCACGGCGATGGAAATACGGGCTTGCAGGAGTGTTACGGATGATGATATTGTCTACAGTTCTAAGCCGTAAATGAGGGGAAGAGATTTTCTAACGTACTTGATCAGTTAGCTAACCATGTCATCATCCTGGCCACAATCCCTACGACCACCACGTTTTTTTCAATTTTGACTTACAATTGCTCAACATCCAACCTTAGAAATGGCTAATACAGAAGGGGGAATCCTTCTAGGCATTCAGGCCTATCGACAGGGCCGATTTTCAAGCTTACGGGCCTCTGCGTCTGCGTACGGCGCTCCACGATCGACAATGATGTCTCGACTGAAAGGAGTGCCTGCAAAGTCTAGTATTCCTTCTGCCAACCGCAAAGTTATCCCAAATCAGTGTTAATTAATCCACATCGTGGCAGAAAAGCAAAAAAGAGCAAGCTATCCTTGACTGGCTTTCTGTAACAAATAGAGGGCAGCAGGAGGTGTCACGGCCCTGGCCTTTTCTCGGTGGAGCTCAGCACCGGACACCACAGGGCTCGCCTACACTGGCGCCTCCAGCCAGTTCCTGTATATAGAGCGCTGCTTTCCTTTCCTTCTTTTGTCTGTAGCTTGTTCTCTTAGTTATGACAATTGATAGTTGTTTACACCTCTGAGCCCTTCCACCTGGATCTAGATCGAGATCCCTGTTCAGCTTGAGTTGTTACACTCCGAAGTACTGGTTTGCGGGGAAAAAATACTTTGCGGAGCTATTCGATGGCCGTAGTGTAATAATCGGTATGCACAAGGTGCGGCACAGGTTCAGAGTACAGGAGTAAGGGGTTGACGATTAGGGTATGAGGGGTTTCAGAGCCGATACGGTGGAGAGTCGGAGTCGCTTATATAAAGGCCTGCTCCTACTCTCTACAGTTGTTCCTCATGTCTTTGTATCCTTCGTAGGTAGACCTATAAGGCAATCACTACCAGCCTCTTGTACGCACTCCCATATGCCTTTATTCTAGCCGGTGATTCCTTGCGTCGTTACAAAACTTTGATCGAGGATTGAACTGGAATTAGATTTGTATAAGGGGATTTTGCCCATCCCCAATTGATTGATAAGCTGATTTCTTTCTCCTTGTTTGCAAATAGAAGATCTCTTAATTTTTTATAGCAACCTTTTGTTGTCATGATACGCGTTATTCGTAGCTTCGGCCTATAAGAAGCTATTCGTATAGAAAGTTCACGCAATACGTTCGATCCTCGAGTTTCCTCTAATGGCGTAAGGCTTAGGTGCTTCTCCGCTTTTCGTCGACTTTCAGCCATCATATAATTCCATCGCCAGCTCTCCCAACTATCCCATATATCAGCTTCTAGAGGTTCGATGTGTACGTCGTCGATATAGGTACGTAGAATTACTGTAACGTTGAGAGGAACGCGAAAAGCTACTTCTCTAATTGAAGGTGTATTTTGAAGAGGCGCTGGAGAGGAAATATTAATAGGATCGGAAGCAAAAGGATCACTTCGAGGTGATTCATGATCCTAATCTACAAGCTCCTTTACAGGCTCGCTGACGCTCTCTGCCTCTAGCTCTGCCCCTAGCTTTACTTCTGGCACAACCTCCTCCGTAGGTAATAAACCCATTTTGGCCTTTTTAGGTACTTTATTCGAAGCCTTCGTTACGCCGGTCGCGCGGATTTTTAATATCGAAGGAGAGTGTTGGTATCACTTTCTGTGATACCTTCTTCGTATTGATGACTTGCAATAGCTTAAGTCGGTTACCCACGGGGCACGTAGCACCGCGATCTCAGCGCAGTGCTATATATGCTCGTTGTAGGTGGTTGACTTGCTCTTTTCTTGTTCTAAGTTACGTCCTACGAGCGAGAACTTAAATACATTCAGGTGGTGGCCTGTGCGTTATGGAACGTTCACATGACTTTATACCAACAGAGAGGGGTATTTTGGGTTGTCTTTTGGCCTATTATCGACTCTTTTCGACTTTCTGGCCGACCTACAAGGCGGCATGTTGTAATAGAGAACTAGTGGATCAATTTAAACCACCATATAAACTATCACGAGGTATAGTTGCGATACAATTGAGGATTAACTAACAGATTTACAGATTTGCATTTTTTTTGGGTGGTCAGCCAAGCAAAAAGCGGTGACCACCTTAAAATTTAAGGTTTGGAAACATAACCTGGATATGGTAATAGCGCTGCCACAAAACATTCAGCCTCAGCCTCAGCCCTGGGTGCATCTCGTCAGGTCGCGGTGAAGGATCCATCTCTCTCTGTTACTTGTACCTCGTAGTCGTGTCGTTCGTCATACACTCCGAATCTACATCTGCCCACCTCAAGATGCTAACCGCAGACCCACAAAAGCCATCGACCCTCAGTCGCCGCGGCCTGTCCTCCTTTGGAGGCTATGCGCTTAACCAGACACCTTGCCCCGCCGACACATCCACCTGCGGCTCTTCTAGCTGCTGCCCCACAGGCTACTCTTGCGACCTGTACTCGGGCAACCCAACGATATGCTGCCCCAGTAACGGTACGTTACTATACTCTTAGCCCCCTCGCCATTTTTTGCTGTTGTATTTCATGTTGCGCGCTGGCTAATCATCTGGCGAATGTGAGCAGATGCCGCTTGTAGATCTACCGTGGGTTTGTTGCCAGCATGTGCAGACAATTCCTGGGACCTCTACGATCCTGGCTTCTCCGGGCCCGCATTTTGCTGCCTGTCGGATGCTGTGGGAGCTGGATCGTCCAGTTCAGGGTATCGCTGCCTGAATAATACCTTTCCGATTCCTATTAGTCTGGAGGCGCCCAAGGTATGATATGTCTCTGAAGGTCAGATGTGCTTCCGTGATCCTGATATAGGAGAATAGAAACCGCAGGCCACCGGAACCAGAACCACGCAAGCCTCTTCTGTCGCGACGGGAAAGGGCTCCAGCAGCACAGGTTCTAGCAGCAGCAGCGGCAGCAGCAACTCCAGTCCCAGCAACGCATCCTCGAACTTAGGGTCAGTACCCCCCGCAACAAAATTTTCGTTGTGATTGTCCATAACAAGCGATTAGTGATTCTTCTCGGGGAGGTTCTCTTCCTACTGGGGCAATTGTTGCCATTGCTATCCTAGCTACATTGGTTGTAATTCTACTGCTAGCAATAGCTATTGGATGGTTTCTCTATAAGAAACGGCAGAGTAAACGAGCGGCACTAGGAGTTCCAGTTACATTTAGTCAGCCAGGGATAAAAGCGAAGCCATCCGTATCACCAGGTGTGGTGCCGCTCCCTGATGCGAGGTCAAAAGAGCTGTCTGGAGAGACAGTAAACCCCCAAGTACATGAACTGAATAACCCTGAGCATGTGGAACTTGACGATTCTAGACGGACACAGCCGTGATTTAATAATGTAATTCGAATGTGGCATGGATCTGTGTATGCTAGAAGGCAATGTTGAGAGTACACTAAATGATGGGGTGGCGAGGTACTGTAAGGGGCTCTAAAGAAGACCTTTACAAAGCCGCATGAGATTCGCCCTCAGAACTGGAAGTGCAGATAGATCAGTAGCGAATAAATATACTCATGACATACCTATATTGTCTTGCAAGCCGACTTCTCAGCCTCTTGAAAATATCATTCGTGTATGAAACGGAGCACCCATATGAGAATCCAACATTGGGGAGTTAGTTGAGCTATTAATGTGTAACTAGCGTTACCATATTCTCTACAGTGACCATGATAAATCCATTTTCCAGCGTGTGGCGAAGGAAATGTGAAAAGGAATATAAGCAACAGAGAGCAAGCTACCATATCCTTGTAGTGAAGACATCGCTCTTTCAAAACGTGGTGGAAACTCGATTGTACTTCGACAGTCCTCACATGGTCGAGGGGGCTTGTCGGCTTAAAGCGGGTTCGTAAGTGTCGGTTGCCTACAGTGTCGGAATCAGTGATCGAGTTAGTATTCTCATGATATATCGACCTCTAAAATACAATACCATACACCACGCAATATAAGATTTGAAATTTGTATACGTATCACAGCAAAATTTGCAATCTTATATTGTATCATACTATACTGCGATATACTATGACACCAACTCTAAATGACGCTATTCCTAATTAGTATCACGTTTTAAAACACCACGAGTACTCACCTAAATTTGTTCTATTACAAGCTCTTGATCCTTGAGAAGATCTTCGTAGATAAAGTGATCTACGCCCATCCACTGTTTAATCTTTTCCAAAGCACTTACAGTGGCCATAGAAAGACGATTACGACGATCCGTAATAGTCAATTTTGCGCTAGAGAACGCCCTTTCAGCGTCGGTCGACATAGAAGGTATTCCCAAAATATCAATAGCCATTTGGGATAGATTTGGCCATTTTTTTTGCTGTGACAACCACCAAATACGAGGGTCGAAAGAATCGCCAAAAGCTATTTGGGTTGCAGAGAAAGAAAAGTATTCTTGTAGTTCATCCTTTGGCGCTAGAGAGCGTGAACGTCGACGCTTTTGTAAATGAGCAAAGTACGCGTTTTGAGAGATCTCTTGAACGTCGAGAGAATTAGAAAAAGCTGTCGTAGTACGAAAGACTATAATTACGGATTAGTTAGTAATAAACGTCGGAATCTTCAACTATTTACTTTTATTTTTGTACTCCTCATTCCAATAATCCTCGACCCTTTCCTTGATTGAAATTACGGTTAATATCTCTGTTGGTATAGAGTCATGTGAACGTTCCACGACGCACAGGCCACCACCTGAATGTATTTAAGTTCTCGCTCGTGGAACGTAACTTAGAACAATCAAGAACAAGTCAACCACCTACAACGAGCATATATAGAACTGCGCTGAGATCGCGGTGCTACGTGCCCCGTGGGTAACCGACTTAAGCTATTGCAAGTCATCAATACGAAGAAGGTATCACAGAGAGTGATACCAACACTTATATAAATAAGAATTCCCAAGTATCTATATAACTCAGCTAGTGTAATAAGTTGGACGACGCGAGCACTTTTCGTACGAAAACAACGGGCTTGATTTTCGGATATATAGTCATTCGTATTCTGTATTATAGTTCTTAACTGTTCCTAAGTGAAAAATAAACTCCAAATGCCGAATGCGTCTTTCGGCGCAACGCGTCTAGGAAACTTGATTTTGAAGTCGAATAAAAAGCATTCAAAAGGCACAAACTGTGTGCCAGTCGTTGTAGTTGGAAAGATATCAGGTCTTAAAGTCCCTGGATCAGTAGAATCAGCAACAGTATCTATTAAAGACATGGTTGTGGTGTTGTTGTTGTTGTAAGGTTAGATATAGGAGACTTCGGTATTGTCAGGAATCGGCTTACGTAAGTAGGCCAAGGAGCTAACGTACTTGATCAGTTAGCTGGCCATATCATCATCCTGGCCACAATCCCTGCAACCACCACTTTTTTTCAATTTTGATTTGCAATTGTATCACAACTACTTAAAATATCAATTTGTGGATTGAAATAATTGATTTATTGACGGTCAGAGCATGTACGAGCAGTGTGCTCTAGCGATTTACATATACTACACTTCGCTAAAGCACGTGTACGTGCTGGAGCTACGTTTTGATTAATTATTTGATTTACAACTTCAACGTTAGCTGTAGCTTGATTCAACTTGTTTTGAACTTCTGAAACCTGTAAAACACTTTTTTTGCGTACGAATGCTTTTTTACAGCTTTTTTTTTTTTGACTTTTTTATTTGCGGCTTGTAATTTTCGATTTCCAGCCGTAAAAAAAGTAGCGTTGTGTCAGGTTCCGTACTGGTATATGTAGTAGGATAAGCTTTCTGACATGCGACGTCGGATATTGTACCTTTTTGGCCCGCTTAGTGCTGTGGTAAAGCTTATCAACCCTGGCATCTGACAGAATATCCGACGTCACCTGAATACGTAATTCTGAGATTAGGCGAGGCCGCGTGCCAAGCATCAGGTTCTCTGGTGTTGCTTAGCGAGGATCCGCATTCGGAAGAGCGTCACGTGTGAAAGTTGCAAGCACGTGATTACCTCTATGGTTAACTGCATATTATGCATTTGTGGGCACGTGGCAAATAGCCGACGCGTCACGTGTCAAAGGCACGTGATAGCACAAGACATCGGAGGCGGCTGAAGAGCATCACGTGGCACGAATCCCGAGGACGGGATTCCTGAAGGGGGGTGCCCTGTCAGGTTCCGTACTGGTATATGTAGTAGGATAAGCTTTCTGACATGCGACGTCGGATATTGTACCTTTTTGGCCCGCTTAGTGCTGTGGTAAAGCTTATCAACCCTGGCATCTGACACGTTGTGCATAGCTAATTAGCACTTTTTAATAAGTTGATTTACAGTTTGAACTGTAAAACTAAGTAAACTTTGCGTACAATATCGAATCGATTTTTAAACAAAGTCGGTTTGCAACTGTAATTCGGCAATATTGTAAAATGTTTTAAAAACTTAAACTGTAACAAGCTTCGTTGTAAATAAAAAAGTCGGCGTACGCAGTTGTACGTGTAACTGATTTAATACTTGATTTAAATCAAAAAAAACTAATTTAGTAGCTTTAAATTTATTTTGAACAGTAAAAACAGTAAAAGCTTTTTGTTGTACAAATTAATAAAACTGTAA
The DNA here is from genome assembly GCA_021307315.1 of Bisporella sp. PMI_857. Classification (NCBI taxonomy): domain Eukaryota; kingdom Fungi; phylum Ascomycota; class Leotiomycetes; order Helotiales; family Helotiaceae; genus Bisporella; species Bisporella sp. PMI_857. The sequence goes on along the minus strand of JAJSPD010000011.1, from coordinate 650,507 downwards.
AAACTCGATTTTATTAATATAATTAATACTAATTCGTATTTGCTGTTATACAGCTTGTTTATAAAAACGTTTTAATTCTGTAAAGCAACTAACATTTAAAAGTTGAAAAAACTGTAAAAAATGCGCAAATATACACAATAAAATAATACAGTGTTTTTTGCAAAATCGATCGAATTAAACTGTAACATAACTTTCGTAACTGTTAAATATTAATAATTAATATATGCTTATTGTACGATTTCGTATATATACTTCGAAAACTTTTTGCAACTAAATAAAACCTAATTCGTCTGTAGTTTACTTGTTATTACTAACTTTAAGCAACTAAATTGTCGGCAAATTTTAATACTAACTATATTAATGCATTTAATTTTTTAATATAACTAGCGAAAGCAGTACAAAGCTTGTAAATTGAACTGACTTTATTACAATAATTTATTCGCGATTTCTAAGCTGTATAAATACTGTACGAAAGTCTGTACTCGTAACTATTTTTAAAGTAAATATTACATTTATTTAAAACTTTGTTTCGTCGAAGTTATAAATGTCATTCTTTACAATTCTATATTTTTCAATTGTATTTCGTACGAGTCGAAACCAGCTTTGAATTACTTCAAGATTTTCGCATTTTGCTCGCTAATAATTATACTTTCGATTGTACTTCGATTTGAGCTGTGAATGTCGATTTATGAACCGTGAAACTTAGCATTTGCTTACAGTTAGCTGCGCAAACGCGTCGCGCGTTGCTCGATCCGCAAGCAATAAATTGGCCGCATTACGTACTAATAGTTGCGTTAAGGGCATTCTACGCGTATCTATATCTAATATCCAATTAATAAGTGTCGTTTCCTCCGTTGAAGTAAGTTTGCGGTTGGCAGAAGAAATACTAGACTTTGCGGGCACTCTTTTCAGTCGAGACGTTATTGTCGATCGTGGCGTGCCGTACATAGACGCGGCGGCCCGTAAGCTTGAAAATCGGCCCAGTCGATAGGCCTGAATGCCTAAAAGGATCCTCCCTTCTGTATTAGCCATTTGTAAGGTTGGATGTTGAGCAATTGCAAATCAAAATTGAAAAAAGGTGGTGGTTGCAGGGATTGTGGCCAGGATGATGATATGGCCAGCTAACTGATCAAGTACGTTAGAAACATCTTCCCCTCATTTACAGCTCAGAACTGTAGATATCAACATTAGTAAAATAACGCTCATACAAGCCTGTATTTCCATCACCGTGATACCTTCACAGATCCTCTAACTGATTCCTCTTGCCTGATAAACCCTATTTCTGACAGGTATTTTGATGATGCATGGTCACGTGATCAATTACAGGGTTCTGAGATTGTCAGAAATATAAGATTAATAGTGGTATCACGTCGATAGAATACGGGTTGTTGTGTGCTTGTATTATATGATCTGTATCTACGTTGTAGACATGTAAGAGATTTCCTAATTCCTTGGCCTATTACGTAAGCCAATTCCTGACAGAGATAACTGACGCTTTGGCGCTTAAGGGGATATATACTCGTAGTTTCACCATAGTTAGAACTTAACACTCAATCAATCACTCACTCAAGAATACAATAGGCACTCACGTCAGGAACGTGGTGGTGCCCCGTATTAGAGTGAACCCACATTTATTCTTTTATCGCCGCTTCTTATACGCCAGGTTGTTAATTACTTGGTATTTACACTTAAATGATATATTACTTCAAACGTTTAGCCCAAACCACGCGTTCACTTTGGCGCCTCGATGAAGTAACAACTGCACGATATTCTCGTGTCCTTGAATAGAAGCCGCCCATAAAGCTTTACTAACATGTTCACCCATGATACTCATATCGGCACCATTCTCACGCAGGATTCGAACCACGTTCTCATTTCCTGTTTCAGCGGCAGCCTGGAGACAATTTGTGTTATTATAGGAGGCATAACGTACCCCATTGAACACATGGGAATGTCCTGCGAATATTTCTATTCTTTTGAAGTGAAGAGCAGTTGGGACATTCTCGGAACCCCTGTCTGAGGCGTTGACATCAGCACCTCTATCAAGCAATAACCGTACAGTATTCTCATGTCCTGCTCTAGAAGCGGCTTCAAGTGCGTTGCTGCAGTACGTCCCCCCATTGAATACACTCGCATTTCCGCGGACTATTACTTCAACATTCTCGATAAACTTTTCTCCTGAACGAGGAATTGGGAGCCCAGTTGTATAGAATCCCCATTGGGCATTCACATCTGCTCCTTTATCGAGTAACAGCCGGACGATTTCCATACGCCCTTCTCCCGAAGCCGCTTGGAGCGCATTAGCGTAGAGTCTACCTTGGTAGTTCATTTGAGAGTCTTCATCGAAAATCAGGTAAAGGTTCCTGCCGTGCTCTTGGCCAATATCAATGGCCCGAAGAAAGCTGGCATAAATGCCGCCTGGACAGTTTGGGTTCGCGCCTCTCTCGAGCAATAAGTGGACAGTTGCTCCATATTCTCCGCAATTGGTTATTTCTCCGATTGGGTCAAACGACCAATCCTTCTCTCCAAATGAAGCTGCCTGAAGGGCGTGGCCATAAAATCCACCATGGGCATTTACATCAGCGCCTCTGTCGAGCAATACTTTACTGACCTCCGTATGCCCTCTTGCCGCGGCAGCTTGAAGCGCATTGCCGTAGTATGAGCCCTGGGCATGTATATTGGCGCCTTTGTCGATTAGTAGATGGGCAACGCCAACGTGCCCTCCTCTAGCGGCGGCAATGAGAGCTGTGCCCCAATATCCACCCTGGGCGTTTGTATCTGCATTATTTTCAAGCAGCAACCTGACTATTTGCTCGTGACCCCGGTCGGAGGCAGCCTGGAGAGCGTTGCCGTAGAGTCCACTCTGAGCATTTGGATCAATCCCATGTTCTAATAGACGTCCAACAATATCTTCTAAGCCACCAAGGGATGCATAATATAGTGGCGTGGGTATGATTTCTCCCTCTATTTCTCGTGTTTTAATTCCCGCAGCCGAAGGCCGATCTGCGCGATAAAGTCGACAACAGTTACTGAAAGGCCAATGGCTGTTAAGAAAAAAGTTTCCCACTCCGAAAAACTCCATAATAAGGCTTTGTAATGATGCGCTCTTTCCCTTCGCTGTTGCTGCGTAGTCCATCCAATATCGTGCAGAATAGTTTGCGAAAGGATAGCCAACCACTTCGCTCCTTTCTGATACATCTTTTATCGGAATATGTTCGCCGTTTAAGTGTAGCAGGTATGCCACACAAATACATGCAAGTGTGGCTTTAGCATTTGTTTCCTGAAAATCCCTCGCAGAATCCTCATCGAGCTGATCCGACATGAGATATTCCTTAACTGAGAAATGTGATAGGTGAAGCTCTTCGTTTTGAACAGCTACCAAACTTGAACAGTATTTTGAGATTTCGCTTGGCTCAGGCATCCTATTTCCAGGATCGAATCTAGGGTTAGCGTCGAGATTCACAGCTATCGCATCAACAACTTCTTCGATGCGCATTGGCCGCTCAGAGAACACAAGGAATTGCAAGATTCTGATTGTCTTTTGTTTGTAATCAGGAGGAATGCTGAGTATGATTCGATTATATATATCATGCATTGTTTTTGGTAGGGATGCAAGTGCTTTTTTGAGGCTTGGAGGATCCAGACACTTCTCGAGGCTATCCAGTTGGCACACAGCCCGCAAAAACCTGCAATACAATTAGCATCCCATAGCTCAGCAGCCCCATAACTGCTTCTAATTAATAGCTCATACATTCCCTTTGAATTTTCCATTATTTTAATTTCAATCTCTCGCTGAACTTCTGGAAGTTGGCGCCATCTTCTCAGGCCAAGGTCTTCTTTGACTCTGGCATGAATATACGCGCGTATGTCATCATCAACTGCTTTGCCCTGAATGAGAATCTTGAACTCAGGTAGCACCCATACATTCAGTGAGGATTCAATATCATCCACCGGGCGACTTGTCACAAGTAGGTGAACATTCCCTTGCTCGGTATTGAGTAGCTCCATCATCCACGAGAAAATCCCTTTAGTCCGCGGTCCAATTCTGGTGCTACATTCATCAAGAGCATCCAGAATAATGTAAACTTCACCGGATTGGTATAGCATGTCTAGGAGTTTGGAGCAAATAGATTCTCTCGTTGGCTGTGCATCTTTGTAGGAATCGGAGAGCGAATCTAAACATGCCCGAATCTCTTGCCGCTTTTCGTAGAGTTGCTTGATGAGCGAGCGAATCATTTTTCCAAGAGACTGTTTACTCGTATCTGTAAAATCAAAGTAAAAGTAGATGACCCGAGAAGACGTAGCAGATTTCTCAAGCTCCTCAATGATACTAGCGCTAAGGACGGTCTTCCCGCATCCGGGTATACCATGAAGCCACAGAACTGAATTTGGCTCCGTTTTCCATCGAGTAAAGGCCGCGCTTTTGAGGAACCATAGACCTGAGCTCTTGTGACGTTGTTCAAGGGCTTTGATATAATTAGTGGATGCGTCAGGGGCAGAGAGCCACTGCATAACCTTCTGCTGCTTATTATTTAGGTAAATATTATGTAATTTCTCTTTGACACTGATAATATCTGACATTGTTATTCCTAACTCTTGTAGTATCAGGACAGCAACTAACCCTCTTTCAAAGTATCAATTGCCTTCGGCGTCTTGTCTAAGTCATCCGCAGGGACACTCTCCAGAAACTCCTTCGCATACGCAGCAGCTGTTGCAGCAGCATACCTTTGCCATCGATCGTTCTTATGCGAGTCGGCGTAATCGCAGATGCCCCGTATAACAAGACAAGGAAAGTTATTCATTAGTCCAGCTGCTTCCATTTCCAAGCAAATGCAATCCTCCCTACTTTCTTCCAAGATTTTGTCCCGAATAGCGGCATCTTTGACTAGCGTATTTCCCGAGGCAATAATGCCATAGTGTATCTCGGGGTCAGTCGAATCTCGATCCTCACGGTAGATTTCTTGATGCGAGTCGCAGCCCATACAATCGAAGCTACCGACATGCTCGTATTCCGCTTTGAATAAACGATCATGTATGGGCCCTTGATATACATAGCTGGCCTTCCCAGGTTTTGATTTCGCCATCTGAGGATTGTTCTCTATCATCTCTTTTAGATTTCCACATAATTTCGACGGCTTTCGTTCGTGGAGAGCTTGAAGGTTCGCTAGTGCGGTAAGTAGAGCTCGTGGTGGCATATTCAACAAGCCTTTCAGCTCCTGTTTGCCTCCAGCCTTCGCTTTTCTGAGATCGTACTGGATAACTCCACCAGTTCGTCCATCTGGCTGACTAACAACGACATCACCCAAACGAATATCGCGCCCTTGCTCCGGCCTTGAAATACCAGCACCGATGCCTACCATAAGTCCAACTCTGATCTGGGGGAAAGAATGGAGCATGGACATCGCAGTAGCCGTAGCAATAGTCTCGCCATATACGCCCGCCGGAAGTGACGCAATAACCACATTGTGTCCACTGACACGACCCCACATGTAGGTGTTCTGGTCGTTAGAATGCTTCTCAAAATCAAGCGGCATAGAATGTTCCTCATCAAGCATCGCAGCTGCCGCCGCTAGCTCTATGGGAAGCGCAGCTATCCATCCAACGGTGTATATGTCTCGACTTTTCAAGGCTGTTAGGCTGGCCATTTTGAAGTCTGTGCGAAGAAGATTGTCGTCTGTGGAGCGCCCGAAATTGTGATAAAATGCTGGTTCACACGATCTTATCGAGGGTCCAGTTACGCTTTACACCACTATGGTAATATATTATTCAAGGAGGTTGATCTTAGCTTCATGATAATGAAACTTCCTGAAGAGATTTCGGGTTCCACAAGCACTGCCACCACACCTTCACTATCTCCGATCACAATTCCGAACACTGCAATCAGACTTTGAAACCTTTGAAACCTTGATAACCAAGAAGAATATTCGCAGGGTCGACCTCCTCAAGATCAAAAGTCATACTCGGCAGCCAAAAAAATGTTATGTCAGTTTACTCAGTCCCTTCGCTACCAAGGAGATCCACTTAAATTTTACAAACTAAGCCTATTTGGTTGCGAGCGTCAGCGAAGCGTCTGAGAACAAATAGTGATCGATTTGGTGGCAACGATCGACTTTTTAGGTATTTTCACTTTTTTAATTGCCTACTATTAGTTTCACAATACAGCTGTTATTTAATTACCGGATTATAAATCTAGATACAGGTTTGATTTCCAAATTGGCTATTATTTTAATTGTTTAATTGGCTAATTTGTCACGGTTATCACGTGACCGGCTCACGTGTGTTCCCTAATCGGGACTAGTAGCCCCTGGCCTGAGAGCCAGACTTAGTTGAGAGTTTTTCCAGAGCTCCACCTGTTTAGTATTTTCGTATTGAAGCACCTACAACCCGCCCTTCCAGGCATATAGGACCGTATTCGTGACATCGCTATAAAAAACGCGAAGCGCGTCTTCTTGGCATGGTTTATTCTATGCTTGGCATTTGCCAGGGTAAGATTTCTACCCTGGCCCAACTGTAACCCCGAACCTTCAACCCAATTTGTGCCACCCCACCATTCTGCATACCTGGTCTGCTCGTTTGTCCTCCATGTGGGGTTGGTAGTGTCCTGAGTAGAACTAGTGGGGTTAACTCCATAGTTTGACATGGGGTGCGAACATCGATGACCCCGGGAGCCCCATATCCTTTCCTTCCAACATCACCACAAGTACCTAACCATACCTGGGCGGTTCTTTAAGCACCATCTTTTTTTAGCCTTGCCTAACAACCTACGCGAATAGCGTGTAATGGCTGTGGCCAAGCGCCGGCGGTCGCCCATTATTGATTACGCATACTCGCTTCCGCTAACCACCTGAGTTGCTTATTTGGTGGCTGGCCAAATAATCTTCTGATAGCCTTCCACTTCAAATTGAAATGGCCAGACGCTGATTGGGCCTCAAGACGCCACTACATTCCTTCATCTATCAATCGCCTGCTCCTATCGGTTTCTCTTATATCCGCACCAATTATTTGTTAGAACCATAGCTGCTTCCCCTCACTCCCTCCCCCGCAAGTTTCCCGCTTCCGGGTTTGTGGTACTAGACGCAACCAAGAAAATCGAGGAAGAAGATGTTCCTTCTTACGTCCCAGAGGATTATTATACAGTTTATATCGGTGAAGTATTTAGGTCTAGGTACCAGGTGGTGACAAAATTAGGATTCGGCGTGAATTCTACAGTTTGGCTGTGTAGAGATCTTAGTCAAGGATTTGAACTGCGTCTATTCAACTAGTCGAGATTCTTTCTAACGTATCAATAGATAACACCGATATCTAACGCTCAAAATATGTGTTCGAACCAAAGAGCATGATCTTGTGGACCTGCATAGTGATCGCGAAATCACAGTCAACGAGCACTTAAGAAGTAATCCTATTGAACATCCTGGAAAGACATAGTCCGAAGAGCTCTTGATTCGTTTGAAATCGCCGGTCCCAATGGAAATCACAAACACATGCTCTATCAACCGCTTGGAATGAGTTTCACCAAATATCCGAAGCTTCTTCCTCAGAATAGGTTTCCAAAAGATCTTACCCAGAGGAGCGTTCAACTCCTCCTTATAGCCTTAAATTATTTACATCAATGCCATATCGTTCATACTAGCAAGCTCTCGATTATATAAAATCAGTCTTCTTGTAGTGATTAGAAGCTAATTCGCTGTCAGATATTTCACCGAATAACATGCTCTAAAAGATTGATGATGACTCAATCATTTCCCAAATTGAGAACGCCGAACCGAAACAACCTATCGCCCGGAAGGCTCTTAACGATCGCACTATCTATAACTCTCGACCAACGCCTTTAAGTACAGGTCCACCAGTCCTTTGTGATCTTGGTGAGGCTAGCGTTGGTACCCAAAGGCACAAAGGTGACATTATGCCAGGGATTTACCGCGCCCCGGAGGTGATTTTGGGAATGGTCTGGGATTCTAAAGTGGATATTTGGGTAATTGGTGTCATGGTAAGTCCAAATCAATGACGGAACAGTTGCTTCTACTGGCGCATTGTTACTTGACCTGTCTGATGGGAGTGGTTTGGAATATCCTACAAGAGTTGGGTCATGCCACTTGGCTGAAGTAACGAGGTCATTTCGAGGTCAAATCAGATGGCTTCCGTAACCAAGCTGTAAACGAGCTAAATCGAGCTAATTTTTATCTAATATACCTAGACATGGGATCTTCTTGAAGGCGGCCATTTGTTCTTCGCAAAGAAAAATCGAGTATTAGATGATGAACAGCACCTTGCAGAAATGGTTTCGCTTTTGGGGCCTCCACCTCCAGAATTCTTAAAAAGGAGTGAAAAATGCCATCAATACTAGGACAGTCAAGATACTACAACCAACATCCCTGTTTTTCCAGCTCGAGAAAGATAGTATCGTTCTGCTCAGGTTACGATACGGTAATACTTTGCTGATGTCACTATAGGAAACTGGAAAGGCTCTGTTCCGATTCCTGATCAATCTTTCGAAATCCGTAAGCAATTGCTTCTTGGAGAGGACCGGGCTGTTTTCGTACGGTTCTTGCGCAGGATGTTATGCCGGATGCCAGAGGAAAGGCCCGTTGCGGAGGAGCTGGCTTTTGACGAGTTTTTGATGCAGCCACACGCCACTGTATGTTCGGGAGCATCGACCGAGACATCGGTGGATGTTAAAGACACATGAGTCATGGTCAAAGGGGATACTGGGCGTTTTCTAATCAATGCACTCATCGATTCATCTGAGGAGTGGCGGTTGTCCGCCCCGGGAAAGGCGAAGTTCGACGGTCTAGGCGGGGCTCGCTGATGCCCTACTTTTCGAAGCTGTGGCTCTGCGGGAAGGAGTTTCGCCTTGAGTTTCACTGCAATCTATCAGATGTGGTGTTGATAGCGCTGCGCAGAACTTACTGTCGAAGCTGATGAGGGTTTAACAAGTCGGACCTGTGAAATGCTCTGCTCTCGTAAATCTCTATATGCTCAATTAGCGGTGCATCTTTCATATCAATTCTTTTTTATACCTTCGCTGGGCGACAACGACAATCTATAGAGTGTGAGTATCTCACTCAAACTCATGCTTCCTTGATGGTTTGCGCAGATATGTCTCTACACATAAACATACAAATGTGTACGGTCGAGCTCCAAAGTCTTATGTTGACACGGCCAACTTTATCATGAAGGAATTTTTCATAAAGCCCATGAGATTAGTGGCCATTAAAAACCAGCCTCTTGAAATGGCGATCTTATTGCGACGTGCGACAAAATCTGAACTGAGTTCCTGCTTGGCGTGGTTCGCTCTTGGGTTTTGGATTTGAGCTTGAGTCGTGTCCTTTACTTGAGATACGGGGATCCTGCAAACTTTGCTGAGCCTCTTTATTGCTATCACTGAGAGTGTTGGCATAGTTCTCGAAAGTGATGCTTTTGCTTAAATCGAACGCATAGCGAGCCTCTTCTATTTGTTGAAAGTGGGAAATAATGTGTGTTGTCGGTCGCTCAACGGCTAAACGCTGATGTGCCTCTAAATCCTTCTCGCTCGCTAATGGTCGGTTGCAGATGTCCTGCCCGAGCTCTGCAAAGTATTAAATAAAGCTGAAAATTTCTACGTCTCGTGGGATGTATTCGTAAATTCTTTCGAAAAGCTGCTGCTGTAGTGCCCGTCCAAGGTTTCAACAGAGTCGAGCACGGCTTGTTCTTGGGGCTGGTAGTGGAGCTGTTGGTACGCATGTAAATAAAGGTCAGGTGGACTGCCAGTACATGTGAGTCGTGGGCCTTTTCAGGACCTACAACCCCCGCGATAGACCGTAGCTTAGAACCAAATCTATCATACAATCAAGGAATACCAGAATCACACCAGCAAGAGCGCAGTCACAGCTACTACGCCTCTTGCTACGTGATAGGCAATCTGACAGTTATTTCTTTATCGAAACTATGAGACTTATCGAGACAATGGGCCTTTATTTCGAAACAATCTTTACAGATCCAAAAATCCCCACCCCTACAGACTTTGCAATAATAGTAAGTGTTTTCATCTAAGACATCTAGCATGCAAACGTCGCAATATCCGGAGACTTTACCGGCAAGGACTGAAATTACTACAATAGGCAAGTCGTCTTCTTGAGCAATCGTACCATTTTCTTTGCACTTTTCCAGGAGAAGGTCGGAAATTTCAGGATGTCCGGTTCGTTTTGCCCACCATAGAGGAGTCCGACCGAAACTGTCTTGGACATTCAAGGCATGACTTTTAGTTAGGAGAAATGCAACTACATCTTTGTGTCCCATCCTTGCTGAGATTGATAATGGTGTCGAATAGAAATAGTCCTTGGAGTCAACGTCAACTCGGTTTGTGGCGAGCAGGAGCTGAATAGTGGCTTTGTTTCCATTCTTAGCCGCGTACAGCAACGCCGTCCTACTAACGTTATCCTCTGCTTCGACATCGGAGCCTTGCTCGAGCAGCAGCTTCACGGTAGCCTCGTTCCCGTACTTAGCAGCCCATGACAGCGGCGTCTGGCCATTGTTATCTTTCGCCTCGATCTCGGCGCCTTGCTCGAGCAGCAGCTTTACAGTAGCCTCGTTACCGTACTTAGCAGCCCATGACAGCGGCGTCTGACCATTGTTATCTTTCGCCTCGATCTCGGCACCTTGCTCAAGCAGCAGCTTCACGGTAGCCTTGTTCCCGAACTTAGCAGCCAACGGCAGCGGCGTCTGGCCATTGTTATCTTTCGCCTCGATCTCGGCGCTTTGCTCAAGCAGCAGCTTCACGGTAGCTTTGTGCCCGAACTTAGCAGCCCATGACAGCGGCGTTTGGCCATTGTTATCTTTCGCCTCGATCTCGGCTTCTTGCTCGAGCAGCAGTTTCACGGTAGCCTCGTGCCCGTACTCAGCAGCCCATGACAGCGGCGTCTGGCCATTGTTATCCTTCGTCTCGATCTCGGCTTCTTGCTCGAGCAGTAGTTTCACAGTAGCCTCATGCCCGTACTCAGCAGCCCATGACAGCGGCGTCTGGCCATTGTTATTTTTCGCCTCGATCTCGGCGCCTTGCTCAAGCAGTAGTTTCACGGTAGCCTCATTCCTGGACCAAGCAGCCCACGACAGCGGCGTCTGGCCATTGTTATCTTTCGCCTCGATCTCGGCTTCTTGCTCGAGCAGCAGTTTCACGGTAGCCTCGCGCCCGAACCCAGCAGCCCACGACAGCGGCGTCTGGCCATCGTTACCCTTCGCCTCGATCTCGGCGCCTTGCTCAAGCAGTAGTTTCACGGTAGCCTCGTTCCCGAACCCAGCAGCCCATGACAGCGGCGTCCGGCCATTGTTATCTTTCGCCTCGATCTCGGCTTCTTGCTCGAGCAGCAGTTTCACGGCAGCCTCATGCCCGTACTCAGCAGCCCATGACAGCGGCGTCTGGCCATTGTTATCTTTCGTCTCGATCTCGGCGCCTTGCTCGAGCAGCAACTTCACGGTAGCCTCGTTCCCGGACCAAGCAGCCCACGATAGCGGCGTCCGGCCATTGTTATTTTTCGCCTCGATCTCGGCGCCTTGCTCAAGCAGCAGTTTCACGGTAGCCTCGTTCCCGGACCAAGCAGCCCACGACAGCGGCGTCTGGCCATCGTTATTTTTCGCCTCGATCTCGGCGCTTTGCTCAAGCAGTAGTTTTACGGTAGCCTCGTTACCGGACCCAGCAGCCCACAACAGCGGCGTCCGGCCATTGTTATCTTTAGTTTCGGTCTCGGCGCTTTGCTCGAGCAGCAGCTTCACGGTAGCCTCGTTCCCGGACCCAGCAGCCCACGATAGCGGCGTCCGGCCATTGTTATCCTTCGTCTCGATCTCGGCGCTTTGCTCAAGTAGCAGCTTCACGGTAGCCTTGTTCCCGAACTTAGCAGCCAACGATAGCGGCGTTTGGCCATCGTTATCTTTCGCCTCGATCTCGGCTTCTTGCTCGAGCAGCAGCTTCACGGTAGTCTTAATCCCAAAGTATGCTGCCAAATGCAGTCCTGTCATATCCTCCGGGAACCCTTGGCTATACTCTGTGTGTGATGAGTACAACTTCTTAGCTAGTAGCGTTTGGATCGATGCCTCCATATGAGCCTTTCTCTTAAGAAAGCTAATGACTTCGAAGGTTAATGTGGGTACCGCTCGAGCATGATGCCCCCAATTATGTGCTGCGTAGTCGTATAGCTTATTTAATTGAAGCCGTTGTTCAAACTCCTTATCGTTTTGGCAAATTCCACTCTCAAATTGGTCAAATGAGAGGTACGAAACACAGATTGTCGTGATATTAGTCTGTGCACCAGGGAACCATTGCCTTTGCGTTCGTTCGAAGTACTCTTGTGTTGTATAGTGGACTAATCGAATAATCTCACTTTCTTCGTCGATTGTAACTAGCCCAGCACATACTGAAATCATTCTTTCAGTTCTCTCAAGATTATCTTCGTCAAGCTTAGAGTCACCAACTACTACAGCAAGAGCATGTTGAAGTTCCGACGTAGTTAAAGGCCTCCTAGCGCAAGTGATCCATGATAGAACCTTTTCGGCAAGTCGACGAAAGCCTGGTTGTTGTGTATTAATCCTTTCCATGACATCCTTGTACGCCTCGTCTAATACTTCGCGCTTCTGGTCTTTGCTCGATCCTGGGTTCTGCCTCCGGAAGTGGCTTAATGCGCTCCTAACTGCTCTTGGTGTAGTCTTATCGTCAAGTGAACCGAGGTAAATCTGTGCTAAGAGAAACCTATGGCTGGTTAGTAAAGATACCTCGTTTAAATGATACCTAGAACATACATGCCATCGACTGCGTCCGATATTTCGACCTTGATCTCATCTCGTAACTGCTGGTTCCAGTCATCGAATGGCGTTAGGTGTCTCATGTGGGTTTCCAAGTATCTCCCTATATCTTCCTTACTTGCACGAATCTCGAGTGATATGTTCCCCTGGAATTTTGTAGTGATTTCCGGTATGAACCTTGAAGTTGCAAAGAGGTTCACCCCGTGATTAGCCTGAAGGCTGAACATCTCTGATAGAAATCTTTTTCGACAGCTGTTAGAAACTTGGCATTCATCAAGTGCATCGACGATAAGAAAGACTCTGGAATATAGCGCGGTAACGGCCTGGAGAGATCTAGAAATCTCCTCGAGGGATGGCCGCGTCCGTTTCATCTTATGTCGATCATAAAGCTCTTTCACAGTACTTGGTAGAGACGGTTGGCTCTCAGCTAGCTGTTTTAGCAAGCTCGCGAGCAAGTCGCCAATCTTCTGCTCGTCTTGACGCCGGAAGTTGCAGTAGATATAAGCGATGCCAATAGTTGGGTCGTCGGAAAACTGTGTAGTGAGGTCTTCTACTATAATGGAAGTGAGAATTGTCTTCCCTGCGCCGGGAATTCCGGGACAGAATAACGTCTGTTTGTTTGTCTCTCGCCAGTATTGGTACTCTGTGGAATCAAGGAGCCATTGGCCAGTTCCCTCTTGTCGCCGAGCAATGAAGTCGCTTTGCTGAGGAGCATAGTCAATTGAGGTGAGCCATTCGAGGACAGCTCGACGCCCTTGATCTTCTTGGTGCTGTACTAACTTCACCACGTTATCTCGAGTAAGTCGTCCGTTGAATGCGGTTAAGAGGCCAATGTTGGTGTTAATACGACTCCGTAGCTCGTCGATATCCTCTGGCTTCCACTTAAGCCTCTTCCACACTCTTTTGATTCTCTTGCCGACACTCCCACTTTCAGGAGAACTAAGCTCGCTGTTTTTGTCAAGTATTTGTTGTAGCTCGTCGAGAACATTTCGGCAACCTTGATCGATGCCTTCCAAGTATTTCTTTTGGTCGTTGTTAAGCTCCCGATTCGGAAAGGCAACGTCGGCATCTTGAAGGACGATCGAGAGACTTCTAACTCTATTTAAGTATAATAGTTAGTGGTGATCGGACTTCCGTTTAAATAACGTACTCGTCTAAAATCGCCTTGAATTGACTCGGCGCATCTGCGAATTCTTTCCGAATCTTGTTGGCCAGCTGGATTGCCGCGAGAAAATCGCCAGTGCTAAAGCCAAAGCTCATCGTGACATCACTGTGTCATGTACACGGAAAAGCAGGTTTGAGAGCAGTGAAGAATGAGAGAATATTGCTTGCTGGCTTCGCAGATATGTCGACTGTACTCAGCCTCACGAGGCTGAATCCATTCCTCCTAGGCAAACTTGTATCTGCCTTCAGGCCACATCATTTTTTTGCCGAGCCTCCGAACCTCCGAACCTCGAAACCTCAAAACCTCAAACTTTGATAAATGTTAAAATTATGAATTATTACAACAACCAGATATTGTACAAATGTATATTAGTTGTATATTTATTATTATATACATATTTAAACTACTACAATATGTTTATAGCTAAACTACACTTCGTACGACTAGAAAACCTTCGTAACGAAGCAAGGAATCACCGGCTAGAATAGAGGCATATAGGAGTGCGTACAATAGGTTGATAGTGATTGCTCTTATAGGTCTACCTTCGAAGGATACAGACACATGAGGAACAGCTGTAGAGAGTAGGAGCAGGCCTTTATATAGGCGACTCCGACTCTCTTCCGTATCGGCTCTGAAACCCTTCATACCCCGCTAGCCAACCCCCTGACCTTCGCCTTCGCTTGGATTGTTACAACCTTTAATATATCGTGATTTTGCTTTTTGGTTTCACTGTAAACAGCTACTTATCTCAAGCACCACGTAAAGGTAAAGCAATAGCTTGAGTGCCATTTGGCAGTCTCCGCTTAAGCCCGTACGGCACAGCCAAGCTATCTACTTGTGCTAAAATTGCTCCCTCTTGCTCAACAGAAGGCTATAATTATTCATGTGGTCCGGGCGTCGCGGGGTATGTGATTGGGGTGACCTTGGCTGCATGCCAACCGTAGTAAAAATGCGGTTTTGAAATAATTTCGCGACCACTTCGGATTGTGCCGGTTCAGGAATGTTAGCCTGCGCCAAGTTTTTTTCCCGGGCCACGCGATACCCCATCAAAATTTCACATTTTTGTACAATTGGCTGTTTTCCATAGTAATTGTAAAACTACTAATACAATTACTTGAAATGCTGCGCTATTTTATAGTTTTGATTTTGGGCTTTTTGTTGAGCTGGCTATAAGCTTGCTATATATTATAGCGTTTAAGTTATTGAAGGTTTTACAGTAAAAGGCGAATTGTGCGTCGCCAGGTTTTTAGTTAATTATTTCAAGGCGGGGTCCATCTCCAGACATTTGTGGCTGTGCACCCCAGCCCAGTTGTACTCCAGAAGGACTACTGATAGCCTATCACATAGACGGAACATTCACTGCAACCAACATCATTAGCTATTTCAGCAATAGGACAATTGGCAGGGAGCATGTCATGAATTCGAGCATGTTGAGAATCTGCAAGATTTGGGGCCATTTTGTGGAGTGGTTTGCAATGGCGCGAATTATTGTATCGTATTGCTTCGGATGTGGTTGGCTCAAAAGACATGTGGCCCCCTTTGGGGGTCTGTGCATTCGTGGTCGGAGCCGCACAGATTGGGGTCGCAGATCTGGAGGCGGCACCATTTTAAACTGACTGTTGACAACATTGCTCTACTCTACTGTAACACCATTCCCAGCAAGAATTTCCAGCATCAAAGTACTGTAGAGTGAATAATTTATGACGTGCCTAACTGGATGTTCTGCCTCTGAGCGTGGCTCGAAGCAGGCGGGTGTGCCTAATATGGCTCAGCCCCGCCAGGAGGTGTCCAACTCAGCCACATAGGTAACTACGGCTTGATAATGTCAACTTTCAGTTCGTATGTCAAATTTGCAATATTGAGATAAAGCCTTCACATCGCGATTATCAAAAAGTCGCATAGCATTCGCAGATTTCCTATCGGGAACGGATCATTCTTTGTTATGGCGGATCCTTTTGGCATTGTCGGCGTTATTAGTCTAACGATTCAGATCACCAAAGCCGTAGTTCAAGTCGGCTTGGACTGGAAAGATGCACCAGACAATGTCAAAGCATTTATGGCTGAGCTGGCGACCTTGAAAACTGTATTGTCCGAAACAAATACTAACCTTCTTCTCAATCCAGATTTCGCAGCAGCATTCCATAATCGACCGTCATTTATCCTTTCACAGCTAGGTGCTAATGCCCCGAGGACTGAAACAAGATTTATGCTGGACCTTTGTCAAAACAACCTAGAAGCCTTGGTGAAAGAACTTACAAAAAGGGGGCAGAGCCATCTACTGGGCTGGGAGAGGTTAAAAGGAGCATTCCTGGCCAAAAATACTCGAGATTCGGTTGAAAATCTCAGCCGACAGTGTCAAATCCTGAACAATATGCTTTCAATCGATACTGCAGTAATTGCAGCAAGTACTCACAAAGAAGTCAGCGAAGCAAGAAAAGAGCAGCAGCAATGGCACCAAACAGACACTAATGCGTTGCTAGCCATCCAAAGCAGTGTTGACCAGTCTACATCGTGGCAGAAAAGCAAAGAAGAGCAAGCTATCCTTGACTGGCTCTCTCCGATCGATTATACTTCTCAGCAGCATGACTTTATCCGTAGACGACAGTCGGGAACCGGCCAGTGGCTGCTAGATGCGGCGGAATATCAAGAATGGGTAGGAGTGAAAAAAAAGACGTTATTCTGCCCCGGGATCCCTGGTGCTGGCAAAACAATTCTGACGGCAATCGTAATTAATAACCTTAGTATACGTTTTGCTAACGAAAATGTTGGGCTGGCTTATGTTTATTGCAATTTTAAACGGCAAGATGAACAAAGAATTGACGACTTTCTTGCAAACCTGCTGAAGCAGCTTAGCTAAGGAACAGTGTCTCTGCTAAATAACATAAAATCTCTTTGCGACTATCATTCAAAAAAGCGGTCTCGACCAACAAAGGATGAAATCTTGAAAACGTTGCGGCATGCAGTTTCTACATTCTCGAGAGTCTTTATTATTATCGATGCTCTGGACGAGTGCCAAGTGTCTGATGGCTGCCGAACGGAGCTTTTGTCAGAGCTTTTTAATCTTCAGGCAGAATGTCAAACCAATTTATTTGCGACTTCGAGGTTTCTTCCGGAAGTTGATGAAACATTCAAAAGTAGCATACATTTAGAAATTCGAGCAAGCGAACATGATGTCCAGAGATACTTAGATGGCCACTTATCGTTGCTTCCGAAATTCGCACGAGATAATTCAGAACTGAAAAACGAAGTGAAATGTGGGATTATAAAAGCTGTTGATGGCATGTAAGTTTTTTTTAGGGTTTTGGTAGATAATGCTAATATTTACGCTTTATAGGTTCCTGCTTGCACAGCTTTATCTCAACTCTTTGAAGGGGAAAAGGTCCCCAAAAGCTATCTGTACTGCTTTGAGCAAGCTTGTAACCGGGTCTGAAGCATATGACTACGCATACAAGGAAGCAATGGGAAGAATCGAAGGTCAACTTTCAGACGAAGAAGATCTTGCAAAGCAAGTGCTTTATTGGATCATCTGCGCAAAGCGGCCGTTAACCACGACCGAGCTACAACACGCTCTCGCGGTCGAGCCTGGAGATACACGACTTGATGTAGAGAATCTGTCACAGGTAGGAGATATAATTACGGCATGCGCTGGACTAGTTACGGTTGACGAAAAAAGCAGAATCATTCGTTTAGTCCATTACACGACGCAAGAATACTTCAAACGAACTCAGCATAAATGGTTTCTTACAGCAGAAGCGAGTATAACATCGACTTGTATTATATACCTTTCTTTTCATTCGTTTAATAGTGGGCCTTGCCGTTCTGATGCTGAACTTGAAGAACGACTGCGATCTTATATGTTATACCACTATGCCGCACAAAACTGGGGACACCACGCTCGGGTAGCTTTATTTTCAAGTCATGAAATTGTGAACTTCCTGTGTCTTGAACACAATTTAGAAGCATCAATCCAGGCTTTAATGGCTGAAAAAAGTTATCCTGAGCATTCAAAATATAGCGAGAATTTTCCGAGACGAATGACAGGACTGCACACAGCCGCGTATTTCGGTATCAAAAGCGTGATAAATATCTTGCTAGATCAGGGGCATCTCAACATACAAGATAGTCATGGTAAAACACCGCTATTTTGGGCTGCTGAGAATGGCTATGAAGCTATTTTCAGGCTGTTGCTTGACACAGGAAAAGTCGATGTCGACTCACAAGACAAGTCTGGCCAGACGCCGCTATCGTTGGCTGCTTGGAGTGGGCGTGAAGCTATTGTCAGGCTGTTGCTTGACGCAGGAAAAGTCGATGTCGACTTACAAGACGAGTCTGGCCAGACGCCGTTATCGCGGGCTGCTGAGAGTGGACGCGAAGCTATTGTCAGGCTGTTGCTTGATACAGGCAAAGTCGTTGTCCACTCACAAGACAAGTTCGGCCAAACACCGTTATCGTGGGCTGCTTGGAGTGGGCATGAAGCTATTGTCAGGCTGTTGCTTGATACAGGCAAAGTCGGTGTTGACTCACAAGACAGCTTCGGCCAGACGCCGTTATCGCGGGCTGCTTGGAGTGGGCATGAAGCTATTGTCAGGCTGTTGCTTGACGCAGGGAAAGCCGATGTCGACTTACAAGACGGGTCTGGCCGAACGCCGCTATCGTGGGCTGCTGAGAATGGGCATGAAGCTATTATCAGGCTGTTGCTTGATTCAGGAAAAGTCGATGTCGACTCACAAGACAAGTCCGGCCAGACACCGCTATCGTTGGCTGCTGAGAATGAGCATATAGCTGTTGTCAGGCTATTGCTTGACACGGGAAAAGTCTATGTCGACTTACAAGACGGGTCTGGCCGAACGCCGCTATCGTTGGCTGCTGAGAGTGGACGCGAAGCTATTGTCAGGCTGTTGCTTGATACAGGCAAAGCCGATGTCGACTCACAAGACAAGTCCGGCCAGACGCCGCTATCGTTGGCTGCTGAAAATGGCCATGAAGCTGTTGTCAGGCTATTGCTTGACACGGGAAAAGTCTATGTCGACTCACAAGACGAGTCCGGCCGAACGCCGCTATCGTTGGCTGCTGAGAGTGGACGCGAAGCTATTGTCAGGCTGTTGCTTGACGCAGGAAAAGCCGATGTCGACTTACAGGACGGGTCTGGCCGAACGCCGCTATCGTTGGCTACTTGGAGTAGGCATGAAGCTCTTGTCAGGCTGTTGCTTGACGCAGGTAAAGTCGATGTCGACTTATAAGACAAGTCCGGCCAGACACCGCTATCATGGGCCGCTGAAAATGGGCACGAAGCTGTTGTCAAACTGTTGCTTGACACAAGTAAAGTTGATATCGACTCACAAGACTACAAAAACAGCCAGACGCCACTATCGTGGGCCGCTGAAAATGGCCATGAAGCTGTTGTTAAGTTGTTGCTTGACACAGGTAAAGTTGATATCGACTCACGAGACGACAAGTACGACCAGACGCCGCTATTGTTGGCTGCTCAGAATGGGCACGAAGCTGTTGTCAGGCTGCTGCTTGAGAATGGCGCGATTACAAATATAATAAACCGAACTGGTTGTACTAGTCTACAGCTAGCAGTATTGAAAAAGTATGAAGAGGTAGAGCGAATCTTGATGACGCATAATGCATATGAACCTGAGGACTTTTATGGTCTTCAAGCACTTTTCTTTGAAGTATTAGTTAAAGTATAGCTTTAATAGTACCATTATCCATTGATCTTAATGCAAAGGACTAGAATATTGCTTACTTATAGCTATTTTTGAGGTACCACTCCACTTGTAGCAACGCCGCGTACTTGATACGTGGTTGCTGGTAAGTAGAATGTGGTAAAAGTTCATGATTGCTACTACTGCTACAATGCGTTCTCTTATATGCTACAGGTGGTCATGTGACTGAGTCCTTTGTTCACTCCCCCATTCACTCCCCCATTGACTCAGGACCATACCAACAATTTTCGATAAGAAACTACTAGAAAATGGCTTATTCATACTCTCTATTATCCAAATATAAAGTGACAAAAATTTTTACTGTTAAGCCTTAATGTAACAAACAGAGGGCAGCAGGAGGGATTGCAATATAGCAGGTAAGGACACGTATGTTGTATAGACATGTGACCGGCAAATGCAGAAGTAATAGTATTGTATTGATATGAAATATAGGCCTATGAATCTATGAAAGACTCAAGCTTTCCCTCCTCCAGGGAGCTCTAGCTTTCTTTTGTATCATTCGCCCCTCGACAGGGTCCTATAGTGTCACAAGCTTTTGACTTTAGCATCCCCGAAAGTACCCTGGCAGCTGTAGCCCACGACAGTCTAGGTCACACGCCCTTATAGTGGCTGTAAGCCTGTAACCGCTGTGACTGCAAGCCTGTGGCTGGCCGTAGGCGGGGTATGCCGTTTGCAGCCCAGAAGACACTGTAGCTGAGGCCTGTGACAGTCTAGGCTATACGCTCTCGTAGTGGCTGTAAGCCTGTAGCTGCTGTAGCTGCAAGCCTGTGGCTGGCCATAAGCTGGGTACGCCGTTGCAGCTCTGCTGCTGAAACTTTAATCCCTCTCGTAAGGAGGCTTATTCCATATCCGAAGTCTTGAACGGATCCTGGCTATTGCAAATTTGGTGGATATGCCTAGTCATCCTTTCATTCCTCCTATCTATCCTTCCGAGGCAAGGCTGCCTGGAAAATGGACAAGAACAACTCCATTGGAAGGAATTCAAACCCTGGATCCATGCCTACTTACAAATCATCTACTCCTTAGACATGCAACTACGGCATAGCACTTAGTCCCTCCGAACCGCATACTGCTCCACCGGCGTCCCCTGCACCTCACTCAACGGCAACCCCCCCCCCCCCCCCCCAATTCAGAACCGGGCGACCCCACCCCACTACCAATCTCCACCAGCTTATAACTTTCAAAATGCTCTCTACCCTTAGCTCCATCTAGACCTGCACCATTTCGTTTTCGATGTCGAGTAATAAAAAAGATTGCGATTGCAAGTACAAGCAAGGCGACTACCCCAACTCCTGCACCTATTCCTGCCTTTGCCTTCGTCGATAGAGAGGTCGAATGCGGCGGATTTGGCCCCGAGTCATTACCTATTGACAGAAATAGGGTGTATTAGGCAGGGAATGGATGAGAGGATCAGTGAAGGTATCACAGCGATTGTACTCAGGCTTATTAGGAGTGTTACAGATGATGATTATCTACAGTTCTCAGCCGTAAATATATACGTGGCAGGTATGCCCTAGCTCCTTGGCCTACTTACGTAAGCCGATTCCTGACACAGACTGACTAGAGCTTGTTTGTCCCGCACTGTTACTGAGCGTGGGCGTGGGCGTGGTCGTAGCCTTGCTCGAGGTTGTGCTTGCGAAATATCCGTACTCTGGTACCGAATCGAGACCCCCAACGCATTCAACCCGTAATCAATTGTGCCCGGGAAGATCGTCGTGCTGCCGCTGTTAATAAACGTAATCGGCCTGATACGTGTCGTAACTGCATTGTCTGCAGTAATCGTGCATGAGATTGTGGAGAGTCGGGGGAGGAGCCCACTATCACCACCAACTTAGCAAGCCCAGATTGTTGGGCAGCATGTTGCTCGCGTCTCCGTTATTGTCCCAGCGTTGATGGTCGAGGAACAGGCAATGCTATAGCCGCTGGGACAGATTCCCGTGGAGAAGTATTGTGACGTTGAGTCTCAGCCTGATAGCTGGCAGAGGCTAGTTGATGGCGGGCCTAAGACATAATAGGTGTATGTTGTTTGTGTCGTGTACATATAATAATCCGTAAAACATTGTGGCCCTGGATTGAAAATAGTTGTGAGAAGCACGGGTGTGGTCATGGTTGGCTTCAATTGTTGGCGTAGCGGGAGGCGCGATCGTTAAAGCTTGGAGAAGATTGCGGGCTGGAAAGCTTTGTGAGGTGGATCCTTCAAAGAGTGTATGGAGGCGCAGGCCCTGAGTTGTGCCTCACCGCCTTTGCAAGGGTATCTGCCGGGAAAATGTCACTACAACCTGGAGAAATTCCGCCACTGCCGACAATAGGACTGCCGATCTCACCGGGCACAATTGGCTGTTTTCTTTAATAATTGTAAGACTACTAATACAATTACTTGAAATGTTGCACTATTTTATAGCCTTAATTTAAGGCTTTTTGTCGAGCCGACTATCAGCTTGCTATATATTACAGTTTTTAAGTTATCGAAGGTTTTATGCTAAAGTACGTATATACCGTCACTGTCACGGCCCTGGTCCTGCCCCGCTTATGCCCCTAGGCCCCGCACCCCCTGACGCCACAGTCATGGCTGAGGAACTGGGTAGACAAGGGTTTGCTCGGTAGGATAGGAGATAGGCGAACATCGAGGGGGGGAATTTGCTTTGCGTGCGGTCATACGGAGGATGACAAAATGTTTTTCCTTTCATATTCTTGCACAAAATGGTCACGCATCTTCATTGCCAAGAGGAACTGGTCATGAGTGTATGGTGAACATAAAGTCGCATGTATCTTTCCTGCAGAATGGGGAAACTCAAGGGGAAACTCAATGGGAACCTCAAGGGGAAACCCAAGGGGGAGGCCAAAAACTTACCCGTCTGGAAGCGTAGGAACGAAAGTATGATATCTGTCATTTTGTTGACAAGTCGCTTGAAAAACAAGTCTTGGTGTCGAATGCGTTACTATTGTATTAAGAGCGACGTCTGAACTTTTAATTATAGTCATCTCTGGGCATTGAGCCAGCTGAACAATAATGTGGTCAACCGGTTACGGAGACGATTTTCCGGGTCTGATATGACATGCTATAAGGGAGTTCACGCCTCTCAACTGGGTGCAATGGTGGTTGTCATCTTATTGTGAGTGTGGTCCAAGCTTCGGGGTAGAGACCGCTAACATATCATTATAGTACTGTACGCTACTTGAGGCTCATTGCCCACAGTAGAGCTCACTGGCTGTGCAAATCAATACCTATACCGAACAGCCCATCTTATTCCAACAAAGATGTCACGATTATCCTCCCAACAATTTCCACCGATGTCAAAGAGCTTCGGCAAACGATACAAAGCATGTTGGCTTGTAATCCGTCCCAAATTTTACTTGCCGCTACGAAGCGTCAATACAATATTATCCAGAATCTTTGCAAATCAATAAATGTGGGGAATCTCAGAGTCTTCTAAGGCTTGGTTGCTAGCAAACGTCTCCAAGTCTGCAAAGCTATCCCTTTCGTCGAAACTTTTATCATGGTCCTGGTCGATGACGATGTTACATGGCCGAGTACAATCCTTCCTTGGCTTCCAGCACCTTTCGAGGATAAGAAAATTGGTGGAGTCAGGACTTGCCAGCGTGTTAGACATCTCAAGACTGGAATTTTTATGGGGCGATGTTATACATCGAGCGCCGCAAACTTCGAAATATTGGCAACGCACTATATTGGCGGTGGCACTTCATGTATGTCTGGAAGGAAATGTGCTCTTAGAACTGAGACGAGCAAGAGCATTTGCGTCGTCTCGGTCGCTCTGGAGAACATTCAGCCCATACGTGTAGAGGCGGTTAAGTTTTCCTAGTTGCAGTAGAAGGGAAATAATGGTGGAGCATCTTAGTGCCACCAACGTCGAAGAAAATAATATAACTATCCGACCTCCCCTTCGTACACGTTATTCGCTATAAAACTTTCCCCCGACTCCAAGAGACAGCAAAAAGCAATTCCGGATCTCCACCAACCAGAACTTTAACCAGAAAGAGCCAACTGTCGGAATACCTACCACGTAGCAAAAGGCGTAGTAGCTGTGACTACGCTCTTGCTGGTATGGTTATGATATTCGTTGATTCTTCTAAGCTACGGCCTATTGCCAGGTAGTTATATAGATGGTAGAGGGCCCACAATCCTTGCGATATGGAACGCGTGAAGCTATGTACATGCATTCCAACACCAACCAAATGTATTTCTAATTTTAGAACATACTTTATGGCCTTCTCCTCCATTAAAGTGGAACCACCAACTCTCATGTTTTTACACGATTCACACTCTATCCTAGTTTCAAGGGCTTCAGCATCAAAACAAAAATGTCCGCTGTCACGGCCCTGGCCCTATCTCGAGCTTGGCCCCTGTGGGGCTCGGCATTCCAGGGCTTGGCGACTGACCCTACAGGGCTCGCTTACACTGGCCCCCGGCCAGTGTCCTGTATATAAAGCACTACTCTCCTTTCCTTCTTCTGCCTGTAGCTTGTTCTCTTAGTTATAACAATTGATAGTTGTTCATACCTCTGAGTCCTTCTACCTAGATCTACGGATCGAGATCCCTGTTCAGCTTGAGTTGTTACAGTGTTCCTGAAAGTTGCGAGGGAGTAAGGGAGACCTGCGTTGCTGACAGGGTCTAATGTGAGTAGATATTTAATGCCATTATAGTGAATGTAAGGCTTCTAATCTAAGGAAATATCTTGTTGGGGCTCGCTGCAGAGGATAGTATGCCAATTGCATGTTTACATTTAACGTTTGTATAGCTTCCACTAGACTCCTACTTCTATTTCACTTCTCAAATTTATTGACATATTCCTGGAGTCTCACAAGCGCATCGAGGACATAGCTAGAAAGTATTAGCGGTGCAACGCTCACTATTTTTGAGACGACTCACTCGGGAGAAGCAGTTTTCGCAGCTTGCTGGTCAGCATGGGCGTTCTTAGCGGCAGCGTCAAGTGCGGCGGCCCACGCGAGTTCTTTCAAAGCTGCCAACTGTGCTTCAAATTCCGGCTTCCGTGTTTCATAAGATTGACGAACTACATATTAAGTCAGTCTAGCTTGAACTAGAGAGGAAGTTCACTTACTGTGAGTGGGCACTTCGGTAGTTCCGGCAGGGACGGTAGATGGGACCGGCTCTTCCTTCTTTCCCATGAACTTCGTCTTCGTTATACCGACTGAGGCAAGATTTTTCTCTAGCTCTTTGGCGGATTTAATGGTTGCATTTGCTTGCTTGAGAAAATTCATAGTGGCGACTTTTGTATTGATGCGGGGAAGGAGGTTTGGGTGATGGGGCTTGCGGGTGAAACTCGTTTTCTGAGGGGTTGCCATGAATATTTATACGCATCCCTCATCTTACAAGAAAGGGATATCCAATAATTTTATCCGATAGCTCACATGCAGCTGAAAGCTATTTGGATGTTGTGTTTTGAGTTACTGGCCGAACTCTGATGGGGGGCTGAAAAGAGGCCAAGCCTCGTCGCTTAAAGTTTCAGCTCAAAGCCAATCCAGGGAGTACTGTCCAATAGGATCTCAATTTGAGCGGTCTTAAAAGCCAGTGGCGCCCTATAAGCTTCGCCACACTATCAGCCCGGGAAGAACTGTCAAGATGAGTTAATAGTTCATACGTTAAATCCCGTTGAGGAACGCTCAGCAGACAAAAGCCGTCCGACTTCTCACAGCAAAGTTTATAACCACTTGCCAAAATCAGAAAGTGCTAAGTATAACAACAGAAAATGTACGGGACGAGCTGTAGATGTGCATGATTTCAATTTCAAGCTCAGCAAGGCCTGTCATGGACTGTAACAACTCAAGCTGAATAGGGATCTCGATCCGTAGATCAGGTAGAAGGCTCAGAGGTGTGAACAACTATTAATTGTTATAACTAAGAGAACAAGCTATGGACAGAAGAAGGGAAGGAAAGCAGCGCTCTATATACAAGAACTGGCTGGAGGCCAGTATAAGCAAGCTTTGTGGTGTCCGGTGCCAAGCTCCACCGAAAAGAGGCCAGGGCTGTGACACTGTTGCGCATTGGTCTTCACTGTCGTTTGCGTTTTTAGCATATAAGTGTCACGGCCCTGTGTCACGGCCTTGGCCCTATCTCGAGCTTGGCCCCTGCTACCAGGCTCGGCATCCCAGAGCTTGGCGACCGACACTACAGGGCTCGCTTACACTGGCCCTTGGCCAGCTTCCTTTATATAAAGCACTGCTCTCGTTCCCTTCTTTTGCCTGTAGCTTGTTCTCTTAGTTATAACAATTGATAGTTGTTCACACCTTTGAGTCCTTCTACCTAGATCTACGGATCGAGATCCCTGTTCAGCTTGAGTTGTTACAATAAGTTATAATTTTTATTAATTTTACGAATTTCATATCTTTTTTGTATCTGAATCTTTTTGCAAATATATTGAAAACAAATAGTAAACATTTACAGAATACCTCAGTTGGACCTGCCAAGAAATTTAGAAAAAATTAAAGGGCTAAATGTGGTCTGTGTGTAGCGACGCAAGGAATCACGGGCTAGAATAGAGGCATATGGGAGTGCGTACAATAGGCTGATAGTGATTGCCTTATAGGTCTACCTACGAAGGATACAAAAACATGAGGAACAACTGTAGAGAGTAGGAGCAGGCCCTTTATATAGGCGACTCCGACTCTCCTCCGTATCGGCTCTGAAACCCCTCATACCCTGATCGTCAGCCTCCCGATCCCGTGCCATGACCTCCGTGTCGCACCTTGGGCATACCGGTTGTTACATTGTGCAGGTCCAACTAACCTGCCAACCTGATAAAGTACGGTGCTATGGAGGTAATATCAAGCTCTTTTTATAGGCTTATGCACTTCTGGATTAGCACCATTGCTCAACAGCAGCTCGACGATCTTGTCGTGGCAACAAAATGATGCCGCTTAAAGGGCATTATCATGGTATCCTCCTTGCGCGTTCGGATTAGCGCCATTGCTCAACAGCAGCTCAACTATTTTATTATAGCCTCTAGCTGACGCTGCCTGGAGAGAATTGCCATGGCATCCTCCTTGCGCGTTCGGATTAGCACTATTGGTCAACAGCAGCTCGATGATCTTATCGTGGCCATAATATGATGCTGCTTGAAGAGCATTGCCATAGCGTCCTCCTTGCGCGTTTGGATTAGCACTATTGGTCAACAGCAGCTCGGTGATCTTATCGTGGCCATAATATGATGCTGCTTGAAGAGCATTGCCATAATATCCTCCTTGCGCGTTGGAATTAGCACCTTTGCTTAACAACAGCTCGACGATCTTATCATAGCCCCCAGCTGACGCTTTTTGAAGAGCATGACCATATTGTCCGTTCGGATTAGCGCCTTTGCTCAACAGCAGCTCGACGATCTTATTGTAGCCGTTAGCTGATGCCGTTCAAGGGCGTTGCCATAATGTCCTTCACCCGGGTGCGGATGAGGGCCAGGGCCGTTGCGCAACATCGACTCGACAGTTCCTCTGTGGCTATAAAGTGATGAATTTTTAACATTGCTATTGTCTTCTCCTTGCGCGTTCGGATTAGCACCATTGCTCAACAGCAGCTCAGCGATCTTGTCGTAGCCGTTAGCTGATACCGCTTGAAGAGCATTGCCATAGCGTCCTCCTTGCGCGTTCGGATTAGCACCATTTTCAATCAATTGGCCAGTTAATTTAACTAAACCACCTGAGGCTGCATAATATAGCGCAATCTGAGGTAATACAATTTGCTTTTGGAAGTAACTATCTTTCCGTGGTTTATCTGGATCATATAACCGAAGCCAATTTACGTAAATACCGTCCGTAGAAACAAGCTTCATGGCTAAATTAAGTGTTGGTATCACTCTCTGTGATACCTTCTTCGTATTGATGACTTGCAATAGCTTAAGTCGGTTACCCACGGGGCACGTAGCACCGCGATCTCAGCGCAGTGCTATATATGCTCGTTGTAGGTGGTTGACTTGTTCTTGATTGTTCTAAGTTACGTCCTACGAGCGAGAACTTAAATACATTTAGGTGGTGGCCTGTGCGTCATGGAACGTTCACATGACTTTATACCAACAGGTTCCCTCTTGTCTTCACCTCTCTTCTCACCCATCTTCTCACCCATCCTCTCACTCCATCTTCTTACCCATCTTCTTACGGTCTTACCTATCTTCTCACATATCTTTTCACCCATCTTTTCACACACCTTCTCACACATCTCCTCACACATCTCCTTACACATCTCCTCACACATCTCCCACATATCTCCCATATATCTCCTTACTCATATTCCCTCCCCCTTCTCTCCTCTCTCCAATCCCTCTCCCATTTCTCCAGGAAGACCTTCTTTTCTCGTCTCCACTCCAGATATCCACATCCGCACATGTACAGTTCTGCAAGCCATAAGCACTGAACAGGCAAAAGGATGTTGGAGAGGACTGAATCCAGGCGAGCAGATAGAGGCAGCCTTAAGGGATAGGCTCTCCGAGGACAGGTCTGGGATCGATAGCAATCCCGTTCATAGAAAACTAAATGAAAAGACTAGCCAGCCACGGTACGACGCGATATGGGATTTTTGGGAAGCGTACGTTGCTAATATCACAAAGTCAAGTCTAGAATAGCAAGCATTAACACATCTTAGATATGAAAAGAAATATCTAAGATCGGACTTACGCAATATGGAAGACATAAAGTATATTACTGAAGCTGTCGAACGCTTAACCCCCGGCAGACTAGATAAAGAGACGGGAAGAGCAACTGTTAAAACAGTACGGAACAAGATGTGAAAACTCATATCGATATGGTAGCGAAAGACAAACTTTACTATTTCTCTAGAAGTCCATGACTAAGTGGCTCCTGTAAGTGCGCCTGCGGGCTAACCTTTTCTAAAGAATTAATATGTGATGCATTTACTAACGAGAAAGAAAGTATATTAAAGATATGTTGAGATATACGATTCTCTTGTCGATAGAGGAAAAGGCGCCCATGTTCCTGATAATAGAGAACTACGTCGATATAAAAGAGCTTTTATAGCAATATGACTACTACAACTACGTCCACGAAAGGTGCCGTGTGGATTTGAGTGCCCTGTTAAAGATGCATTGTTATACTTCTGCAAGGTTATAGGAAATATGCAAGGCGACGTTCAAGGTGAGATATTAAGTCTGAGGCGGAAATGAAACCCCGATTTTCGTGCTGACGATCATCACTAACAACAGGATCTCGTTTGCATGGTTGCATGGAAAGATGGAGAGCCGGAGATTAAAATAAGTTCCAAAAGGGAATTTACTAAAGGAATGCAAGACACCCCGAAAAAGTAAGTCCAAAAGTATTCACTCCAAACCTCGGGTGGGTTATTAACAGTTTATTTATAGACCAAAACATCCATTATATGAGAGGTTGAAGCCCGCGCCTCCTCTTTCTACCAACGGCCTCTTGTTTCTACTCGCTATTATTATCTCGGCCGGCGCGTTCAGGGACTATAGCACTATTGAGGACGTCCTCGCTGCCAGACCGCTGCCGGGTAAAAAGTACCGGATTATGGATTGGGAGGACGAGGTATCGGACGATCCAGTCTTTCCGGAGATGTCTGCAGATGGACCGACCGAGAAGACCAAAAACGAGACGGCGTGGGGCCACTAGTGTTCAGACTGGGCAAAAAGGGCCGGTTTTATAGGAGGGATGGGGCTTTATGCTACCCGTTGCGAAGCGCTTATCAAGGTAGACGGTAAAGGGTACTTACTTCGAACAAGTTATGGTGCAGCAGGCTAATTGGCAACAGACGGCGGCTATTCACTAGGGCAGGTCATGAAGTTCGCCGCGTATAGGAACTCAAAGACTTTTGTCGGCTATTACTTGGATAACATGAGTAATGTGGACGGTGTCGCAGTCTTCTTTGGCCTAGAGCCGCGGCGGGATCTCACAGAAGACTTCCGCTCTGCGCCTATAAAGAGAAATCCGGATCTCCAGCACTCGCTTCCAGGAAAGTGCCTGGATAAGCTGAGGTAGAGTCGGGACTTTATCGATCTTGGCGAGCAGATTGACAACTTCTCCGCGCAGATTACGACTGCTATCACGGAAAAGGGGTGCTAAGAGCTCAAGGCTTAACGGCGCTATGTTTATAATCAGCGTCAAAAGCTTATTAACGAAGAGTTGGCGAACTACTTCAGGACGCAACGGCAAGTATACACTACCTAATGTGAAGTGGACGACTAGGGCGGGTAGCACCGCAGTTACTTTGGCCGTGTTTTCCGCCGCATGGTTCCTGAGCGCGATCGCCTCGCCCGTACTTTACCGATCGCCGTCCCGCTACGGAGTCCAGAAGGTATCTCCGCCCTCCAAGACCTTATTGCGCTCCGCACAAACGATTCCCGTGTTGCGTACCAGGAAGCGTTACGGCTTATAGGAGGTCGCTGTCCAGTACCGACCTGCGGCCAGGAGATTGAAGAGTAAGGATAGTCCCCCCTTATTAGTGCTACTTCTACTAACAGAGCGCGTCAGCACCGTCGTGAAAGAGAGGTGGAAGCATGTGTACCGGTGCCCCAAAGACTACTATGAGAAGCAATCTGGCTTCGCCGAATTTTGCTTCCGGTATAGTAGGTGGATAACTAGCAAGACAGATTAGGAAGCCTACTGCTAAGATCATATTAATAATCTCGATATGCCTTTCCAGTGCGAACTAGTCACTTTCCGCCACGCTGTTGCCTGCGCCGGATATTGCAGCGGATGTCTGAAGAAAAAGTGGCTACTAGCAGCTATACGGATGAGACAATTCTATGATCGGACAAGCTGGTAAAGACATATCTCTGACTCTATCCTAGAGTATATTAAGAGTCTAGATAGCAAGGACTTTATTCTATACCCGCATTTGCTATGCACTGTAGTGCTTTATTTGGAATCAGACTTATAGAACTACCTCCGAGACATACACAACACTTACAAGCCAGATACAGGGAATCCAAAGCACCGGGTAGTCAAAAATCAGCCTTTAAAGGTCGCTCTAAAAATCCTCTTGGCCACACGTTTGTGAATATCTCGGTAATAGATTTTGATCTATGCCCAGCAGATAGTATCGAGATAGCAGCAGTGTCTAGCGGTTCCTTATCACGTTGCAGCACTCCAGTTGGCAGCGTCTGGGACAATTACGATGACTATTATAGTACGGATATTTCGCTCCCGTCTCTGCCAGATGACACTCTCGAAGCAGTTCCTCAAGTTGGAGAGGATTGCCGTTCTCCCTGGACAAACTCTATTAGAAGCTGCTACCGTCGACCTCCTTGGTGGTTCTGAACCTTGGGACTTTGACGCAATCGCAGACGCTATCTCTTCTCCTATTGAGTCTCAGGAGAACCGGATGCTGTCTGCCCCCGACACTCCTCCATCATATCTGCCTAGTATTCCTATGGAGTTGGTTGATCCGGAGCTTCGAGATGCTCTTCCTTCACGCAAAGCAGGGCAAATTGTATGAGGCAGGGGGTTCTGTTTCTACCACCCGGCTATACTTGCCAACAGGGCTAAAATTAGAAAGAGTCCAAGGATTCCACCATCATGGTGGTCGATTTCATACTCCCTGACCGAATCCTAGCTGGGGAATCCATGCAGAGCGCAAATGTAAGGCAGAATCGGCCTGGTATAAGGCAAAATCAAGACAATTTTTAAATGCCAACCCTTCCTGTAGTCTGCTACAACCAGCTTGTAATGAATTAAGTGCTAATAGTTATGTGAGTCTTCAGGTCGAGTGTATAGTATTGTCTGAAGAGCTCCTACCCCACGAACACACAAGGAAATCTAAATGGTTTCATTACAAGGTTGCATCGTCAAATTCAGTTCAGGTCTAGTATTCTATCAGATTCTCTGTTAGGTCAAGTCTCACGTGGCAAATCTTCTGTACGGAGATGTGTGTTGTGTTGTTTTGTCATGCTTTAATCACGCTTCAGCAACAGTGATAAAGGACGCTTCCAAAGAGATTACTAATATTTGCCAAGTGTAATTATTGACATATGGCTACGTTTGTCTCCTGAGACTATTGTAACCCATCCATCTTACTCTACTACCATGCTTACTAGAGGCCGGCTATTCTTCAACTCTTTGATATGTATGCCCTTCCGTAGGCCCTTCAGTTTCCATACGTGTAGCGTCAACCTCCCTACCAGCCACCTCACTGTACACTGTCCACTCCTCTTTCAACTTCCTCACTTTTTCAATCAGACGTGAAGCACTGACTATTCCCATCCTCTCACCCAACATCTCCAACTTCCCAATAACCCAGTCATGCATCTCATCTCCAACTCCAACCGCGCAACCCGCCACTGCTAATGGAAAGATAATGATAAAGCAACCTGCCATTACTGGAAATGGAATAGCCTGCCCCTGTTCTATGATGCAGGGTTCGAGGAAATAAGATACACTATGGCAAATATCTGTTGAGAGGCGTGCTATAGTTGACAGCGAGGAGATTCTGTCAAAAGTCGAGCTTGGAAGCTGAAAGAGAATAAGGTTATTAACGAGTATGCGGATCCAGCGGTAGTTGCTGAGCATCCGAGCAATCCAAAAGTTGTGATATCGATGGCTCTTGTTTTGAAAGGCGTAGGAAGCATTGTCTGGAATTTTCTCAGTGAAGTGCCAGTGAGGAGGTATAAGATGTTCCCATGCATCGAGTTCTGATTCTAGTGCTGTAGCTTGGTGAATAATTATGTTAGAGTCAACAATTCTTCCACTTTTGACTGATGCATGGAGGTCCACGAAACGGGACGTGGTGTATGCAAGAGGAACTGCGAAAGCGTCATCACTTGTCATTCGTTTTTGAACTTGTTGTGACCAGACTTCCATGCCTAAGGGAGATGGCTCCGCTGATATGAGGCATTTTATAAACTGTTCCTTAGCTACTTTTCATCAATGGTGAAATTGACGAGCAAGCCAGACTTACAATAAAAAACACAACGAACAGTTGCGTTCGTGGTGATGGGGTTTGATCGTGAGCAACCATCATCTTCCAAATAGCCACACCACCTAGGACATGCACATCCCAAGATCCAGCATTGACAAGTTCGAACAGAGACAGGATCATAGCCGACTCAAAAGACATTGCAAGACTTGACTTGTCCTGAATAGTGTTTTTTACACTCTGTAGACTTAAAGCGTACTGCTTTCTTGCCGTAATCATGTGGTCCGAGTTTCCAGTGATGTTTGAAAGACCTGCATATCCTGCTGCGGAACATGCCTTAGAATATGCTGGATTTGTGAAGAGAAAGTCCCATGCTGGAGATGCTGGTAGTGCTGCTCGACCAGTGGGGGCGCTTGAGATGAACGTTATATAGTTGTCGTAGAAGAACTCGATTCCTTTGTCTAAACTCGGAGGTGAGATTGATAACCGTTCTAGAATAGATAGTGGAGTTGTGGATTCTTTGCTGGGAGTGCTTTTCGAGACTGATGGTAAGGCAACTTCCTTGGAGCTCAAGGACTGATGATGGCCAAGGCCAAGTGTCTCATTCGATAATTGATTTGATCCTTTTACTTTTTGTACTATCTTCTTGCTTTCATCTCGGAACATGAGAGCATGTTCATCTCGATAGCCTGAGCATTTCTTTCTTGACCTAAGACATTGTGAGCAGGCTGGCAGTTCAAGATCACACTAACCAGAATGCATAGTTAGTGAGAGACTGGAGGGTGAATATGATCGATACTTACTTTTATTCGCCGAATTCGGCAATTGAGGCAGGCTTTTGAACGTTTTCCGCCCATTTTGTTGGTTGCCATTCCCAGTAAGAAATCGGAACTGCGCCACGCTTCCTTGCGAGGAGCAAAGCAAATTAGAATGGCATTCAACCAGTCGGTTCAGAGGCTATAGTAGTTTTCTATTCTTGGACCTACTCATGTCCAGGTACCTTAGATACAAATAATCAAAGCACGACTCAAGCCAGATATGGTTCGCTGGCGTAAAAGAGCGCTTGTTGTCCAAATTGTGTACGATGATCCCACTGCCAAGAATTCGATGCCTGATCCAAACTTCTGACGTAATGTGACTTCCCAAAGAGGCAATACAATCGTGGTGGCCAGGTATCAATTGGCTCGCTTATTTCATAACGAACCTGCGCCGCAGCACAGATTTGTTGCGTTCTGCCAAGCCAATTTGACAGATTAGGAGACCAGGACTCCACCAAAAAGTAGATAAAAGGGAGAACATCTCCTCTTCGAAGTAAATATAAACCTGTTACAGTCGTTTTCACTCTGTCACAATCCACAAGAATATCAGAAAATTCACAATGCAGTGGTCACTTGAATGTAAAGTTGAAATCGCTGCTCCCCCAGCCGCCGTTCGCGCTAAGGTATCCTGTCCTCCCTCAAAATTCAATCCCTCGAAACTAACATTCCCTCAGTTCCTCAACTTCTCACAAACACCAAATTGGTCACCAAATGGCTTTATTCAGAAAGTCTCACCCATCGCCCCATCCACAGAACTCCGACTCGTACCCGACGAACCTATTGAAGTACAACTAGCGATGGGAACCTTCAAATCGAACATCGTCAAGAACACACCTGAGGAATTTGCTTGGCGTGCAAGTATACCTTACATCTTTACTGGGACACATTATTTCAAGTTCACACCTTCAGCAACACCTGGCCATACCACATTCATACAAGTGGAGTATTTTACAGGGGCTTTGGGTTGGATGATGGGTGACAGCTTGGTGGCAAAATTGGTGGGCATGAGGGAGGGTACTAGAGTGAGGTGGGAGGCTTTTAATAAGGACTTGAAGGCTGAGATGGAGACAAACTAGTAACTGACTTGGTTATGTGATTTCGAGTTGTCTATTCTATTAGAGCTAAGAATGTTAATGGGTCATGCAGGGACGGATCTCAATGATAACATACTATATACAATGTCGAGACCACGAATGGACTTGATTACTTGAATGGACGCAACGAATAGCGATGCCAAATAGGCAACTCGGGTTTGGTTATTTCGAATGATTACTGGGGTCCTGATTTCTTGAGACATCCACGATCATTGACTACTTCTGTCATCTGAAGTCCTACTTTAGATCCAAGTTCTCCAAATCCCTTCACAACACTCTCTCGATCACCCTCACACAACTCCTGACTCATTTTAAACCGCTAATCTCTTTAGTCGTGTCTTGGTGCCGTCGTTTCTCTCCCCATTTCCCCCGCTCGAGCTCGCCACCTAGTGCCAGGCATATGGAAGCGGAGGGGCTACGAGAAGCTCGTGAAGTATGGCGATGCCCGTCGTTGATCGGAGTTGCTGGAAGTTTGAGATAGACCTCAGACTCCGGTCGGCTCAAGGGATATGGAGAAGACGCCGTTTGAGATGCGTTCTGTCAGCGACTTATCCAAAATTTCCAAAAATGGGGACGCTCATGGCGTAACTAGTTACCTTTAATCTCAGCGAGCAACTTAGGGCTGAGTGAGATTCTCAATTGATCCTTAGTGATCCAGGTGCTCTTATCGAGACCGCACGCATCGACCAGGTACTCGAAAAATTTTCTGCCTTTGCACCGGCTAGAGCGCATCTCGCGAACTCGGAAAATGTCCATTTCCACCTGTAGGACCAAGTTTTAAGAGTATAGTTCGGAAGGCGGCTGTGGCATTGACATTCGTACGTCGTCTTCGTTGAACCAAGAATCCGACCTGTTTGGATATTCCCCCATACGACTCGGTACTGGGTTGTTTTTGTCTGGCGTCCAGGAAGTTGCCGGGCTCGTATCCCACGCAGTCGAAAACGGTGCTCGTCGATCTCAGGGATCTCGGGTTGCGTTGCTGGCAGAGCCTCAGTAGCTTCCTTGTCCATAGAATCGTCCCGTGTTGTCTACCTCTACCAGGTTCTGCTGATCACCCAAAGCTGGCCGCCCGAGCTCATTGTTCTGTCCTGCAAGCTCCTCCTGCTGCTGCATCTCTACCATTCCTGCTTCTCCTACCAGCTCTTCCTCCCCTAGTTCCCTTCCCCCCAGTGTTTCCACCACCACCTGAGTCTCCCGCTGCTCCCACTCCTCAAGATCTTGAGCTGCGCCATGTCGAGAAACATCTTGTAGCTTTTCTGGTCTACCACTAGTGGTTTCGCTGTATTCTCGACTCTGGATCTCGCCCTCTGGCACCTCGACCGACCAAGGACTTAGGGAGCTTGGCGCACTGCCGATAATGACTTTACTTGCTCCTCTTCTAAAGCTAACCCCAGTTCTTTCTCCAATTCAGCCATGTTCTCATCTGTCCATCCATCATCGCCGCTGTCGGGACTTGGGAGGGAGTAGAGCGCAGACCCCACTGACGTGCTTCGAGTGATACTGCCGATACCTTGCTGGTGGGTCTGATCTTGCAGTGGTTGGGCTTGTGCGGGAGTGGAAGGCACGCTGTGCTGCTCGTGCGACCCAAGTCCCGGGGCTATCTCCTCAATATGGCGGCCCTCCTTAACGTCATACCATGGATCAGATGTATCAATAGACTCTGTCGATGCTTAGGCGAGCTCTGAGGTTGGAAGGGTGTTATACAGACTCGCGTCCAGTTTAATACGCCCGGTATCGACTTCACCGAAGCGCCTTCGGCCTGACCCCTAGCACGTGCCTTATCCAAGTCGTCGTTATTATCGAGAATCTGCATGTGATTAGCGGACCGCTTCTGCGCAAAAGGACAGCCAGTGTACCTACCTCGACATCCGCCCTGACGTTCACCCGACCCTAATTGTGCTCGGTCGACTTGCAGTCTAGCCCTGTAAAGAGCTGTGTTCACATAGAGGAAAAAAGTCACGTGGCCTTCAGAGAGTATAGGGCAAACAAGTATCAATTGCTGAAGGTTGTAGAACCTAAACTACAGGAGATAATCCCTCTACTTATAGAGGTACGATACTCACGTGCCATCACACTGATACCTACTGTTGCCTACCGTTGCCTACAGGTGCCTACCGGTGCCTACAATAGACTAGGTATGATCCTTAGACCTAGCCTGTTCAACACTTGGTCCTGACGCCGTCATGAGATCAAGGGCCGAACGATTGTCGAGAGAACTAGAAAAAAATATGGTGGACTGCAAAGAAGGTGATATTATCGAGCAACTCTATAAGGAATTTCTCTCTGAGTTTCCTCTGGCTAAGAAGGTAGACTGGGAGCGGGTAGCGAAGAAACTGCAGGCCTATACCTCAGCAGACAGCGACAATACATGGTCTACGTGGCAGAACAAGTCCTCTCAGGAGAATTTTGATAAAGTTCTGCAGATCCTTTGCGCCTTGGCCCACAATGCTGTAAAAGATATAGTTCGAAATCGCCCTCAGAAAAAAATTCACTTTTTGGGTAATAAAAGTGTGCAACCATCCGCCTTGGGGAATACTTCAATGTATCCTCCGAAGCCTGACTTTGCAACTATCGAGTCTCACAATACCGGGGAAGCGCAAGGATAGCGACATTATGAAACATTGTGGGAACACAAGAGCTCTGGAGATGACAAAAAGAGCGATGATCTCGTTTGTCGACTGATTGTGCGCCTCGTCCAAGCTATACGAGACTGTCCTTTTCGAAGATTCGCGATCGGCGTCGTTGTCCGGCAGACCAAGTTTAGGCCCATTATTGTCGACTCTACTGGCGGTTGTAGATTTCTCCTGACAGATATTGTTCAAGAAACAGCCAAATTTATCCGGTTTGTGGCCTCTATCCTGTTTTTGAATCGACCGCACTTTGGGTATAACGACGACAGTATTCCTGAGGAAAAATCACACATTCCTCTATCGTTTGGGAACTTCCGTTTGCTTGTCAATCAAGAACCTTTTTCCTATCTAACGAGAGGCTATATAGTAGGTAGAAAAACGCATGTCTACTTCGCAAAACCTCAAGTTGAGCCATTATCCGAACCCTTGTTGGTAGTGAAAGACTCCTGGTAAAAATTTGATCGGGAGAAGGAGGAGGACAGTTTGGAAATCCTACAAAACGTTGCCGGTGTCCCTCTACTGTTGCGTCAAGCTGATCCAGATCCCTTTGACACTACTACCAAGATCCGGCGAAAATTTACTCAATACGTGCATTACGATTTTACGCAACAATGCTACGCAAAAAGGCGGAGTGGTTCTAAGCATAAGACGAGTAGCACACATAATACGAGTAGTGGGAACGAAAACACGAAAGGTAAAAGGAAGAGGCGGGAAGATCAGGTTACGCGGAAACGGCCTCGCTAGCTTAGTGACCGGCCAAACTTCCCTATTATCGCGCGGCGGCACTCTCGGATTGTTATGCTTTATTGTGGCACCCATCTTGACGCCACGCACCACTCTGATGACGTGCCTATGACAAATATTGAAAGGTTAAGGGCTCTGCGCGATGTGTTGGATACATTAAGAGTGCATTTTTATGCGACCAACCATTATAAATCGGGACAATCTCTTCGAAATATCACCGTACGGAGGCCGGGTCGGCCGCATCCTTATATGGCCACCGAGAACAACCAATTCGGATATATAACTGATTGGGACATAAGTAAAACGATTGGCCCAGGCTGGAAGCTATTAAAACCTAGTTCAGGTCTTGAACGCGCTGGTACTTGGTATTACATAGCAACGAGCATATGCCAACCAAAATATAACGGCCTCCATCTGCCCTGGTACGATGCAGAGAGTGTATTTTGGGTCTGGCTAATACTCGTAATGAAGAGGGTAGGAGATTAGGAAGAAAGTATCCAAGGACTTGACGACGCAGTAAACCTGGCCTTAATGTGCGCGGCTCGGAGTCAATTTGTATCACAAGATTTCTGGGACGATTTCAATACTCGTTTTACTATCCACTAATTTTTGAGAAATCTTCTTTCAGCTTTACGGCTTGAATTATTCTTCGACCAGAGGCGAAGGCCGACTTTCAAATATCAGGCTTCCAGATGGAGTCATACCAAAGACAATGTGAGGGATCGTCTAGAGTACTTAGCCAGCCTCTTTGGCAAATGCGCGACCGAGCTCGAAGCGGAAGAGAAGCTATCGCCCCTTCACGAAGAGCGTTGAACCTCTGTTTCTGTTTTTTGGATGCGTCTGTAAAGAAATCGAGATAGGAGGCGAGAAAAATGAGACTTTCGTACTCTATATTAGTTTTAGGTACCTGTAAAGTAATTTCATTGAAAAATTCATCCAATAATAGCGACGCTAATATAGTGATCGTGAAGATTCAACAAAACGCTTTCATCACTACTATAGGACCATCAGTGTCATGGCACGAGCTGTGCATCTAGTGAAGGGTGTGCTGTCCCGGGAGCAGGCTGAGTATGACTGTCCTTGAGAGAGTCTGTATGGTTCAACTCTTTCCCATGGCAAGACCGCAACTGCAACTGCATGTTTCCATCTTCCAGGCTCCCACTATAACCTGAGGAAAGAGAGAAAGTGAGTGAGAGGATGCGCTGTCTCGGGAGCAGACTGAGCATGACTGTCCTTGATATTGTTCTATATCCTTCAATCATATCCCATGACACACTGTAACTGCACGGCTCCATCGTCCAGGCTCCCACTATAATCCAGGGAAAGATGGTGAAAAAGGTGCTGTTTCGAGAGCTTCCCAACATAACTGTCCTTGACATTGTTTGTATCGCTTAATCATTCTTCCCACAGCGAAACCCCAACCGCACCTTTTCTTTGAAAAGAAATGTTCGCCATGATATTGCTCGGCTATTCCCCCTATGGGCGAAACAGCAACCCCGCGCTTCCCTCTTCTGGCCCCGTCTTTTGGTAGCTTTTTTCGTTTTTTGTAGTTGCCTGTATCTCCCCCATAAGCGATGCTTCTTGCTTCTGATAACTTGCAATCGCTCAAGCCGGTGCCTGCTGGGCACGTAGCACCGTGATATTGCGCAGTGCCAGTATGCTCGTTGTAGGTGGTGACTTGTTGATTCTTCGCCAGCTCGGGAGTGTTAGCCTGTGCCAATTTTTCCCCCCGGGCTACGTGATACCCCATCAAAATTCCACATTTTTGTACAATTGGCTGTTTTCCTTAATAATTGTAAAACTACTAATACAACTACTTGAAATGTTGCGTTATTTTATAGCTTTAATTTTGGGCTTTTTGTTGAGCCAGTTATAGGCTTGCTATATATTACAGCGTACTCATCGATGCCACCGGCCCCAGACCAAATACAACGTTCCTCTCTCCGTCGTGGATTGATCCTCGTGGGAACGTGATTGTTGATCCCCTGACTCTGAAGACGAAGACTGAGGGCGGCGTGTATCCTGTCGGCGGTGTGGCCAATTACTGTGATAGAGGCATCATCTCGACTGGAAATGGCACTGCGCCGGTTTGTACGAGGATTGGCATTGATATTGCCAAGGCGGCAGGCTGGAGAGCCCATTTAAGCAAAAGACCGGGTTCCAGTTGGGCCAGGCTAGAAAAATCTTGGCCCAGGCTAGAAATTTCCTTGGCAAATCGCCAAGAAACTTTCTAGCCTGGCTCAACTCTTTGTGGAACCATTTCTAGCCTGGATGAACTTAAGCGAAAAACCAAATCTGGTTAGAACTATGCTTGGCAGATGTACAACATAAGCTTAGCGTGTAAAATATAATATATTGTAAGCATGTGCTCAGCATACGCAGAGTATATCCTAGCATTTATTTTTACTACAAAAAGACTATTATAATAAGCAGAACAGTTGGCATATTCGTAGCATATGTTTAGTATATGTTTAGTATATGTTCAGCATATGCTTAATATAATTCATAAAAGCTTTTACTTACACTAAGCTTATTTATTTATTTATTTACAAATTTACTTGTAGTAGTTTTAGTAGTCGAATCAGTTAAGCAACGCAAAAATACAAAGTTGTAACGCTTTATTTCAAAGTTCAAAAGTTATATTGTACGCGTCGCTATACAAAACGCGAAGCAAGTTTTCTGTCACGGCGCTGGCGCGCCTACGGCTTCTATAAGGCCTGACGGCCTGTAAGGCACCCGTGGGGACACTCGCGTAGCACGTCACGTGATCCGAACTCCTGTATATAGGCTTCCCTTTCTACTTCCATAGTTCTGTAGTTCTATTATTCTCGATTCTTACCCGTATTACTTTGAGCCGTTGCTCCTATCCTACGTGCCGTGACATTTTCTCCGCGTGGCTTATTTTATGCTTGGCACATGCCGGGGTGGGATTTCTAGCCTGGCTGAGCTCTCAAAGCAACGATTTCTGGCCTGGGCCAAGTTTTTTTGCCAAGGAATTTTCTAGCCTGGCCCAAGATTTTTCTAGCCTGGCCCAACTGTAACCCCGCAAAAGACGCATACAGTAGGATTCGAAATCGGCTTCACATCATGACACTCTCTATGGTTTTAAAATTTCGGCTGCACCAGCCCCATTTTGGCCAGCAACATGGGCCCCCTGTCCTCGCTTACATCTTGCTGACTGCATGCTATCGCACGTGAGTACAGGGTTTACCCGACACCGGCGCCTGACGGTGTCGGTTTGGCTCGTCACAGAAATGCACGCCACCAGCAAGGCTGAGCCTTGACAGGTGAACAGGTGCAGCAAAGTGCTTCCAGCTTCATTTTCAAGTTCTGATTCTTGACACAGTATACCCATTGTCGACATTGCACTGTTGGTGGAAACTCTGCAGTTCCCTTGACGTTTCTGCCCTTTCTCTTCTTTCTTCCTGCATCCACAGCGACTTTAGCAGCTTTCGAAAATCGATATGAGGAGATGGACCAAAGTTTGAATTTTGAAGACGACGTTCGACCTGAAGTCTCATCCGCTATGGATATCACGTATGAAATCCGAGACGACGGCTCTAACACGGAAGTGAATGAGTATGAATACTATCCGCTGGAGGGTGAAAATATGATTCGAGTTCTCATCCTCCACGAGAATAAATCCAGGCTGGAGTGTTCCATCAGACATATCAAGGTCTCCGACGGCGGATACCAGGCACTTTCCTACGAATGGGGGAGCTCCAACACACCATTCCGAATACTGGTCCGCAATGAAAAAAACGCGGTTATGGGATTCATACCTTTATCGATCAACTTAACCAGCGCACTCCAGGACCTTCGAGACTCGCCGGACGTGAGCTCAAAAACTTTTTGGATAGATCAGATCTCGATAAACCAGAACAATGTTGTGGAGAAGGGTCACCAAGTCTTTCTCATGAGAAAGATCTACCGTCGGGCTGCAAGAGTAATAACGTATCTGGGCCCTCACCAAAGTAACATAGAGGAGGAATTGCGCGCTCTCGATTTGTTGAACCGCGTTGATCACCACTTCAGGCCGAATTACAGATATTTTATGTCATCGAAATCTATCAGGAGTTACTCCCACGATAGTAGTCCTCTTCCCGTGCGCGGACTACCCGATTTAGTGGATAGGAATAGTGCTTGGCCTTTGCTAGTGCGTATTGTTTATGGCGCATGGACACGGCGGCTTTGGATGGTGCAGGAGAACACTCTCTGTCCCGATACTATCATGTTGCGCGGTCACCGGGAAATTGACTGGATGACTGTTGCAGCTGTACCAATACTATTTTACACGTGCCTTATTCCAAGTGTCCTACTTGAGAGAGAGTGGACAGCACTAGGAATCTCCGGCAATCCGGATGGTGTCTTCTCGCGAATGTGGCTTACATGGAGAAGTCGATGGTCACATGTCTACAACAATGATAGTGGCGACCGGCTTGGCAGTCTACAATCTAATTTGTGTTTCTATGCGGCACTAGAGTGTCGAGATCCGCGAGACAAGATATATGCAATCATGGGGGTCTCCTCGGATGTCGAGAAAATGGGGGTCGTTCCAGATTATATGGTAACGCAAGAGGACTTATTTTTGGACGTTTCGACTCGCATTTACCTAAGTCAGGAC
Organism: Bisporella sp. PMI_857; assembly: GCA_021307315.1. Taxonomy (NCBI): domain Eukaryota; kingdom Fungi; phylum Ascomycota; class Leotiomycetes; order Helotiales; family Helotiaceae; genus Bisporella; species Bisporella sp. PMI_857. The sequence goes on along the minus strand of JAJSPD010000011.1, from coordinate 608,085 downwards.
CTTTATTTACTAGAAAACGTGAGCGGTCAGATAGCACAACCTCACGCCAATCTTCCGTCGTGGTCGTATACTGGCTCCGCTCCCCAAGGAAGCGGTGTTGCTCCACACTATCCGCACCCATCTACGCGTGTTGAACTTTGCTTTGAAGATCAAAACAAAGTCATGGTTATTAGAGGGCGTGTGATTGATAAAGTTCGCTTTGTCACAAACGGAATAGACTCCGTCATCGGAGCACGGGACACCTCTGCACATATCCAAGTGCGCGAACAAATACTCCAAGCTATCGCGGCAATATTTAACGAAGTTCAACTTAGCTCAGATATCCCGAGCCAACTCCTTTACGCGCTTATTGCTGATCCATCATGGTCCTTACCTGGTCCCGCTGACGCCTCTACTTATCTCTGGTATCTCTGCAGGAACGTTGCTATACGACTAGCTAAGTTGACGGCCGGCCACGCGGAGCACGAATCTTCTTTCCGTGACATGGTGTCACAACTATTGCCAACACTCCATAAGCTCTTAAAGAGTTCCAAAAATATTGTGCCAGAGGAATTTTGGAGCCCCTTAACTAGAAATGAGTTTAGGATTAGCAGTGCGGTCTTTAGAAGGCTGACAATGTACGACCGTTCAATCTCCATAACCGAGGATGGCCGATTCTGTAACGTTGCGGCACAGGCTCGGAGGGGCGACGTTATTGCGCTGCTGGCGGGTGGAAGAAAATCTTACGTCCTGAGACCTACTGGGAATAAATACATGTATGTTGGTACGGCGTATGTTCATGATTTCGCAAATGGCGTAGCATACAAGGAGGTGTCGCCCGAAGAGGTAGACGAGGAGATACGATTGATATAACGTTCTGGCCTAGTTACTCCGCATACTTAAATGCGCTCATGGTTGATTCCTATTTCTCTTAGCCCTGATTAGGTCAGTCCCAAACCCCCAGTTCCCTTTCAGACCCATCAGTCTGTGCGTCTCGCTCCTAGTCCCACCTATCACCGCTTGCCAGATCTAGTCTTGCAAGCCTTAAGACGACCATCGCAATAGTTCTGCCAGGTAAAAGCAATATAGAGTCTTATGTAAAACGCGTTGCTTTCTTGTTGAGTTAAAAGGGTCGTATGATATATCTTGTCTTGTAAATTATATTCGACCACTAACTCTACTTTATCTCAAGCATTGGCCTTTGGTAGTTTTGACTACTTTTTGGCGATCGACAAGACATTATGGACTAGAGCTCACCGTCAAGTGCCTTGTTTTGGCCATGATACCTCTAATATTATTGAGTCGATAAACTCACTTTGGGACGAGTTTAGGCATATGCCTCCTTTTCATTTGCTGAACGACATTTGCAGCTAGTGTATGACAACAATTCATGACCGATCGAAAGAAAGCAAAGCTCAGAAATACGATAAAATCTGCGACGTACTTATAGCCAAGTTCAACAACCGTTTGCGTGTATCTCGACGATTTCGTGTTTATCTTTCCGACGAGAAAACCTGCCAAATTGAAGACCTAGAAACAAAGCGTAGGTGGACTGTTCACCTAAGCGACGACGCCGATGACAGGAGGTGTAAGTGCCTTGATTTTCAAGGTACAAATCGCCTTGTTCACATGCAATTCCAGCTGCAAGATTCCTAGGAATAGACCCGATTCAATTGTTTGCTCGCTATTATAAAGTCGGCTGGTACAATAAGACTTTTTTAGTCGTCCTCTGGTTCCTGTTGTACTTGACGATTTAGGGCTTCATTCTCGATTACAGCCTCCAATATTAAGAAAACAAGCAGGCAGGCCTCGTACAAAATGTATTCAAAAAAGAGCTTGGGACACAAAACAAACACGCTGTGGAAATTGTTTAGAATGGGGTCATAACAAAAGGCGTTGTACCAACTAGCCGGTATCAAATGGAAGGCGTCAGCGAGCTCGCGATTGGTTGCAGCATGTCGACGAAAGGAAAGAAAAGAATGAGCAAGAAGCTGTAAATGATGAAGAAGAAAGCGACGAAGAAGAAGGAAACAACGAGAGTAAGCTGGATGACGAAGAACAGGAAAAGGAAGCTCAGCGCTTTGATCAAGAGCTAGGTATAACACAGGAGGAGGCTAATTATGTGATACTAGGAACCCCTATTGCCAGCGACGGCGAGCTTTCGGATGTCGATAACGAGCTTTTTGAAGGACATAACTTATTTGAACTACCTCTCGAGATTAGATATTCTACAAGATCAGGAATAGTGTATGGAGTTAATTAAATGCAATATAACATGGGTTAGGATAAGTTAGAGTACTTCAATTTTATATTACAAGCTGTTTATAGTGGTTGTACTACTTTCCGTAGAATACCATCGTTAATTTGGTGATTTCTTAAAATACCATCAAAGTGGTATTTGAGTCGTATTCCAAACAAAAGTGTGGTAATCTGGGGTTTTGGGCACAAAATGATGGTATTCTAGTCATTTTCCGTAAAAAAAATCATAGAGTTGGTGTGAAGCCAATTTCACATCCTACTGTAAGGGGTTGGGTGAGACGCAATTTGTGCCCACTGGACCCAGTGGAGGAGGCATGGGACAGCTGTTTGGTTGGTGGATCCCGAGTTTCCTCGTCTGGTTGATCAAGAGTCGGACGTTCTTTGTTAGTATGGCGAAGGGTGCCGTTGGAGGGGTGGGAATGTGACGAAACCTTGGAGAGGAGATTTGAGGCGAGAAGGTCTTTTGACAACGATAGCGCTTGGGTTGGTTTGATTTGATGGTATGCGTTAATGATTTCAGGAATTGACAAAATACCAAGATTTCTGAAATCTACAGTTTTGCTTTCATTTCCAGAACCAAGTCTTTGTGCCTAATCTTTGATGCAGCCGAACTGATGTCATTGGTTAATGTCAGCCATGGCGGCGCAGCCTCACGTCCCCTGGCGATGCCACCTGACAGCTCTGGCCTATGGGAAGTTTTGGCGTCATGCGAGATACTTTTGCGCGGCACGAATCCCTTGCCGCTCAACTGATTAGGTCGCGAGTGCTATCAATGGTCCCCAAAGCCTTGTGTACAAGCTCTCTATATACCTCTCTTGCACCCGCTAAAAACTTGCGGACTTCATCATTATTTCTGCAAGCTTTGCAATCCACTTCAAATAAGCTTTCGTCATGGATTTCATCGTTGGAAACCTAGGGTCTATTCCTTTGACGCCTGCCCAGTCGTATCCGAAAAAAGATTGGGAGCAGAAACGCCCCCTCGTTACTCAACTCTACCGCGATGAAAGGAAGTCTCTTGACTACATCAGAGGCGTTCTTGCACAACAGTCATTTCGTCCAACGTGATTATTCTTCCTGCAACCCCTCTCACCCGTTTACTGCTGAAAATTTCCAGGGCGGCAATGCTCAAGAAACGCATCAAGAAATGGGACTTGGACCGAAACCACAAGCAGGCAGACATGTCGTATGCTGTGAAAATTGCCCTTGAAAGAGAAACTCTAGGCAAGAAAACAGCGTTCCTCATCAGAGGTCGGTGTGTCACTTTCGAGGAAGTTCAACATTACTTCCGGCGAAAGGGGATTCGAGATCTCAGAGCTCTCGTGAAGGACGCTGATGCTGCGGCACCAACGACTCGCATTGAATGCTACACCCCTGAGCCGTTCGCCATCGCAGCTGATGGCGCGGATCCGCTAAGTCCCGGCATTGCGATATCAACGGAGTCCTCTAGGGGCCATGTTCGTCGATCCAGCGCTGACATTACAGTGATACCTGATCCCAACCAAGTGGGGCGTGTTTTACCTCACTCTCTAGAACTCAGTGAACTTACGCAACTGTTACATCATAGCCGCGACTACTACGACAGCCTTTTTGAAGTACGAGATTGGAAAAGACGACAAGAGATTTTCGAGATCACCTCATTGGAATCTTTCTATCACAACCTATCCGAAGGCCATAATCTGGTTAATGCTGGCAAAGTAACTGTTGCCTTCGAACACTTTAGCAGGGGCTTTGACCTGGTCAAGGACATTCTGAAAAAAGGGACTCTGCTATTCCTGCCATACTTGTATCACCTTTTGTTGCCATTGCAAGGAGTTCAACGACAAGACGTGCTACTAAAGATGCTCGAATTCGTCTCTCAGATGATAGGCACAAGATTTCCGCATCTACGTCCAGTCCAGCAATCTCTGACTCTCTTACACGGAATGTCTGTTGAGCAGAGGTCCAATTGTTCCAATCAAATGTTCCAATGTCTTTTGAATCGACTGCAAGCCGTGTTTCTCGACGATGTGCCAAATGAATCGCAACTGCGAGAGGCTACAAAAGTGCTTTGTCCATCCGGGCCACTGAATTCTTTTCTAAAACCACGGGATTCTGACGACTATAAAAAGACGTCTCTTGCAGTCTGGCTGTTATATCGGGACTCTAAGGCGCTCTACAGCCGCTCTCTTTCTTTTGAGACAAAGAAAATCTGGGCTCATAGGGAAGTTCAAGAAGCTATGAATGTAAAGAATCTCCTCCCACTCCTCCAGTAACTGAAGATATCATTGAGCCAATACCTAACTGTAATAGTACCATTCCGCCGAGGAGTGGAGGGCGCCTGTCAATTCTAGACCATTGACGACAGCCGCTTTGCGAAAACTGGATGCAGAGCTGCAGCAAGAAGATCTCCTTCTAAAGAAGAGTCCAAGACCTCGCCAACAGATCGCTTTCAAACCGCGAAAGGGAAGGCTTGGCAAGAGACATGCAAAGATCCAACAACCGTCAACAAAGTCTTCATTTTGAGCATCTCAAAGCCCCAGGATCTTGAAACAAAGCCTTTGTTCTCTTCAATGTTTCAACTACGAACAAGACAGCCAAACACAGATTTTCGGCTCCTGGGACTACCTGAGAAAGGCGCAGACTGGAATCTCATTGTCCTCGTTTCACCATCTGAGACCTCAACAAACTCGCAAGGTGTTAGAAATGTTCTCCTCCGTCGACTCCTTCCTTCAAATACAAAACAACACCGAATCCTTAATCCAAACATCTATCTATCCATCTTCATCTCGTCTACTCAATTCGCAATAGCCAACCCTACCTCGGCCGCAAACCTCGAATCCGGTGTACCACCTCCATCACAACATTCCCCCCCAATCAGTATCAACTCCGCTTCAAGCACAATCTGGAAAGATAGGTTCTTATTGGCAATCGTCGTCTTCATAGTAGCCGCATTTGTGATTGGCCTCCTAGTTTGGATCGAAGCCTGGACTACTTGATTGGATGTTCGAGATTTGAGGGTCGAGATGACGGCCGAAGGACCTTGTTTGTATCACTTTCTGAGTGATACTTCTTGGTTTCTGATGACTTGCAATTGCTTAAGCCGGTTACCCACGGGGCAGGTAGCACCGCGATCTCAGCGCAGTGCTAGTATGCTCGTTGTAGGTGGTTGACTTGTTCTTGTATTCCCCTAAGTTCTAATCCCGGTTCCAGTTGGTGTCACGGTCCTGGCTTCTTTTCGGACGGAGCTCAGCACCGGACATCCTAGAGCTCGCTTATACTGGCCCCCGGCCAGCTTCCTGTATATAGAGCGCTGCTTTCCTTCCCTTCTGTCTGTAGCTTGTTCTCTTAGTTATAACAATTGATAGTTGTTCACACCTTTGAGTCCTTTTACCTAGATCTACGGATCGAGATCCCTGTTCAGCTTGAGTTGTTACACTTTTTGATGGTATTCTAGTCATTTGCCGTAAAATTTAACTACTATTTTCTAGACGTTGGTGATTCGGCCTCTGTTTTCAACAGTATCTCTTGCAGAATATCTCAAAAAATATAAATACGAAGTACAGCTTGTTATTAAGCTAGCAAAGAGGATACATTTTACAAAAGCTTGAAAAGACGTCCTGCCTAATACCTTCCTTAGTACTATATAGCCACTTGTCTTCCTTCTTCAGCTCCCTCTCCATCTCCTTCTGCCTCCTGATGCTTAGGGGGTATTGGAAGGTTTAAATTATCATTGCGTATGAGTTTGGTAGGAGAGGATAGCGGCTGAGAGGAAAGCAGAGACAAACCCTCCTCTTCATCAAGTTCAAGATCTGGAAGCTCCACGTCTGAGAAATCCGAGCCTGAGTCTGACAGAGATGGCCAGTCAACATCGGCAGCACCCGCCATGCCCTGGATGCGCTGGAGAAACCATTGCAGCTCGAGAAGTGTGAAGCTAGGTAATGGCTTTGTTTCCGGGTCGTCGGTTTGAAGCGTGAAATAGTCACCAGATTGAATTCTAGCATCGTTCTCATCTTCTCTGAATAGCTTCGCAACACCACTAAAGACGTCCGTATTCTGACTAAGTCCTTGAGTCGAAAATGGCGTAGTTAAGAGACTCATTGCTTTTTGAGCTTCTTGTTGTTTTTTCTGCCAAAAGAACTGCACTTTTAAGGTTGTCTTATCCTCCGACTCAGAAATTGGTTTGAGTGCAAATGCTCCTCGAGCCCACATATCATGTGCACCACGCGACAATGTAATAAGGTTATAGACTCTATCTATACCAAACTCACATATTCCCGCTGGAAAAAGTTCTGCTTCCCAAGCTGCGACCTTTTCTTTGGGCCAAAAATTCTTTAAATGACCCCAAAATATATGCCGTTGCCCAAACTTATCTTCTTCCTGGTGTGAGATCGAGTGAAACGGATATATATGAGCAACTTCTATCGAGCCACCCTTTGTTAAAACACAGCCGAATCTGTCTCTTTCTGCAGCTAGATCCCTAGCTTTCTGGTTTCGACGTTGTGTTGCTGGTGAATCTGAAGATTTTTGTCTCTTTGTAGGTGGAGTAGCAGGTGACGAGCTTAAATTGGACAGTGTCGATTTTTGTGGTGTTGTTTTCTTCGGTGTTGAGGGCTGTGACTGCGATCTAGGAGGAGACGGACCCCCTATAAGTTATCGTTAGCTAGGATAGAGGAACAAGGGTGTTTCACTTACAGTAGTGTGCCATTGTGTAGGTTTGTAGAGTAAAGCCACTAAGGATATTGGGATATTCGCGCCCGCAATTGACTAAGCTTTTGAGGGCATCAAGGTCGCAGATCTGGCATGCAGCCCAAAAGTGAGGTGGCACGTCGCCGATTGACTCCTGTAGGCGCTCGAGCAGAGCAGTTCGTTCTGGAGTACGGAGGTTGAAGTCTTCCATTGTGTTGATGTTCGTATGTGGATGCATCGAAGGGTCGAAGATCGGGGTTGTGTGTAGCACCAAGCGGGGCACTAAGCGGCCGCATTCCGCGTTGCTAACGCGAATCACCGACGTGAATAATACTAAAGTATTTAAAATACAGCAAATGACTAGAATACCATCAAAAAGTGCCCAAAACCCTAGATTACCATACTTTCTGTTGCCATAGGACTGAAATACCACTTTTATGGTATTCTAGGGCATCGCCAAATTAAGTATGGTAATTTAGGGAGAGTAGTACATCCCTTATAAGCAAGCCTGTAGTTGTCACGGCTCTATCTCGCTTAGAACCTTTTGAGGCTCAGCCCCTAACGCTACAGGGCCCGGCCTTTAACACTACAGGGTTCGTTTACACTGGCCTTTGGCCAGTCTCCAGTATATAAATGTGGGTTCACTCTAATACGGGGCACCACCACGTTCCTGACGTGAGTGCCTATTGTATTCTTGAGTGAGTGATTGATTGAGTGTTAAGTTCTAACTACGGTGAAACTACGAGTTATATAACCCCGTTCCGGGTCACGTGAACGACACCCTTCGTTCAAGTGCGTGACCACATGACCTCTCTAGTTAATTGTACTAACAATAAAGCACTGCTTTCTTTCCTTTTTTTTGTTTGTAGCTTGTTTTTTTCGTTATAACAATTGACAGTCGTTCATACTTTTGAGTTTCTTTTCCTAAGATCTACGGATCGAGATTTTTGTTCGCTTTAAGTTAAAAAGATTTGCAATTGAATTCAAAGCTTTATTTGTGAGTGTGTAAAAAGTACGTGCAGTAGCGTCTTGGCCGGGGAAAAGGTGGTATTTCAGTCCTATAGCAACAGAAAGTATAGTAAATCTAGGGTTTTGTGCACTTTTTGATGGTATTCTAGTCATTTACCGAAATATTATAAAGTAAGTCCGTGCACCCCATTCCGATTGTTGAATAGGTTAGGT